>JAWWEM010000030.1:716680-741521 GCA_035582935.1 Ormyrus thymus | reverse complement strand
CAAGTGTGTCTGAATAATTCTGTGGTGCGCGGCCAGTGCCCAGGGTACCACCCAGGTGTGGACTTCCTGACACTCAGAGGCAGCACGCCCAGCTAGGTACACAGCCCACTGAGTCAGCGTACTGCCGGTATTGGCTAGCTAAGAGCCTTGGCCCCAAACTGTCCCGGGAATAACGATCAGTCGGTGCACTCGACTATCGGATTGGCCACTCACAATAAATCCGAAGATTTCAAACCGCGCACCAATATCTATACCAATATGAAGAATAGATACTCTCAATGAATAACAGGGAACAGCCCTGACAAAATGCAACAAGAAAATCCTTCTCAGCTTAGAAAGCTATACTGTGAGCACCCACTCCTACTCCAACCGAACGAACAGTCAACACTAAAAACGTTCACGCACTGCAGTCTTCTAGGACCGCCCGCGCAGCCCAAAAGACTCCAGTCCCCACTCCAGTCAAACATAAACAAAACAGTCATTCCTATATTAAAAAGCGCTATAAGCGCGAACAATTTGATAAAAATTTAGCTTGGCTTAATCAGGCGCTTATTAAATTGCATTTTCCTTCAATTAGTAAATAAAGCTTTATTTTCTTCAAATGAAAATCGGACAGCTTTACGCTCCTCCAAGATCTAATTTAAAAGTCGCGGCCTCGCTTAATTCTCGCTCCTTATTCCATTGCCGCTGTCTTTCCTCCTGTCTCCTTTCGTGCTTCGTTTTTTCCTTTAATTTCTCCTTCCAACTCCGTCAGGAACCCTTGAGGTGACAGAAGAATCGGCTCCCGTTCCTCTTTGCCTCCTCATCTCTCGGAGCCGCACAAAGTCGTTCCGGCGCAGACGCGTTCCCCAGCCGGGCGCAGTTCCGTTTCTCTGAACCGTCACGTAGGTGAGAATTCTTCATGAAGTTGAAATAGTTGCACTCGAGCTCTGCGCAAACAGCTTCCCGGCGGCGTATTACGTCATTAAGCCGGAAGTGGAGTCGGGAAGCAAGTCAAGGAGTTTTTCCCTCTTTCTTTTCCGAAGGCAAGAGAGACTTCTGTCGATGTCAGGTGTTTTTCAACCTACCCACGAACAGAACTCAAGATTAGAAAAAGAGATACTTTATTGCGGAACGTGATCTTGATAAGAAATTGACGAACCGACGCTGTTGGCATCGCACATAATATCTAAACTGAAATAAAGAAATTTTTGTTGATTAACGGAATTAAGCCTCCTTCTGGACAAAAAGCAATAAATTAGATAAAAGAGTTGTAATGCAATAACCTAAAGTTTACAATTACCTAATTTTTAATTCGCTTCAAGGTTTCACAAAACTTTTTGCTAAGCTCATACGAAAATTCAACTCCCACCAATGCGAGCTTTTCTTTATTCGCTCAAATAATCAATATTACGAATGAAAACAGTATCTATGCTTTAATTCTCTAGTTTGATTGTTCGAAATAGGATTGAGAACGCTGATCCTTCAGAGTCGTTAATCGGTCTAGTTAAATTTTTAATCAGGGGTGTCAGTGTGCAGTATTATTAAGTAAAAGAACAAAACGACACTGACAAACCCTTAAATAATCAAAGTGAATACGCCAATTAGTATTCATTAAAAATTTGGCCCCGTGTAGAACTAAAACGCAGGGCGCTCCGACAATGACGATAGCCGGAAAGCGAACGACAATGCGATGAGGGAGAAGGGGGGAAAAAGAAGAAAGGTAGGACGAGCTTAATTTTTCCCTCATCTGCAGTGTTTACCGTGAGACAACTCGATCCTCTCGACGTCGCATAAAGAGAGGCGAGAACGGAAGGTTTTCGCTCGTTGAAGAATTCGCAGGGAAAGACAATCAAGAGTCCCGTTTGAAACGCGCTGGGGTGAGCGCCGCTAAGCAAGAGGGAGAACGCTTCCTCCCCCCTCCCCCTGGCGTAATGAATGGCTGCTCAAATGTAGGTCAGACTCGAAAACTCGACAGAGACGCGCGCGCGAGGAAGGAAGGAGCGCGAGCGCGAGTGGCGAAAAAGAAATTAAAGAAAGGGAGAGGGAAAGACATTCTCTATACATTCGATTGCGCGGTTACCCCTCCTGCCTCTCCCTCTTCTGCCGTTCGTCCCCGTTTGCTCTCGACGTATACGTAGTTGCTGCGATTGAGCGCCTTACCAATGCTATTGCTAGGGCGCGCCGATAATTGCGCGGCCGCCACTCCTGATTCTCTTCCTACTTAACCGTCCTCATCTCGCTGAAATTGGAAGGAGAACGAGGGAGAGATGGGGAATTCAAGTCCCTCTCTTCCTCTCACTATTTCTTTCTCTCCGTCAGTCTGGCTCTATTTTCGTCGTCCTTGTATTTGACTTCCCGCTTGATTTCGACGTTGTCACTGGTCCGCGCGACAAAAATTTAAACTGCTTACTTTCTTACATTGTGAGACTTTTCGACCCTGATACGCTAGATATCGGGAAAGTGTGCTTTTCCGCACGGCCCTGAGAACGAAATTAAATATAAATTGAACGTCCTTTCTACTCGATTCTGTATATAAAAAAAATTCTCCTAAACGAATTATTACTTTTTTTTAGAAAGCTCCGTAAGTTTTAATATTTTACACTTTGTAACGTGTCAATCAAAATATTTTAGTTGAAAAATTCCTTTTATTTTCTAGCCTATATTTTTTTTGTGACTGTACGTGCAGTTGTACAGTGGTACTTGTGTTCATCAGCAGAGACTATAGGGCTTGCACTGGAAAACCATCGGATTATAAATTCGATACTGTCGGATTCACCGTAGATATCCGCTTTATGATACGACAAATATTTATGCGGAGCAAAAATTGTTTAGTTCAAAGAAAACATAGTCCAGGAAGTAGTTAATCACTGATTATAGTCAGGCAGTATAATCGTGAGAGCTATTTTTAAAAATTTCCAATCTTTAAGCTAATAAAACTTTCTAGATAGCTTCTTTACTACTACTTTTCTCTTACTATCGCCCTACAAATATTGGCTTCCAAGATAGCTCGCTCGAAAAAAGCGGAAAACCTCTTTTTAAAAGAGCACGCGACGAGAAACGCAGCGCTTATTCGTATTTATCACATGGGTTTCTCTAACTAATGTAAATTTAAGTGCAACGCGACATAGCTAATGGAATTTAAAGCGTCCTTCGGTCTTGCGCCCTGAAAAAAAGCCCGGCGGAGGTTCATCGTCGTTCGCGGGCCATCGCACTTTTCTCCCGCCTGGCCCTCTCGAGAAATCGGGGATTTACGACGCAATTTGAAATCGATTTGGAAGTCGGTCCGCGTAAAAATGCCGCGCCAACCTTCGCTCATCGCGACTCAATCTCTCGTCTCTCAAAATTCTCTCTCTTTTTTATGCGCCCGCGCCGAAATCGAATCGCGCCGTCCGTCGACGATTTTTGCCGCGGCTCAGTCCCCGGAAAATGTACGTCGAACCGTTCGAAATTCGATAGAACTGCGGCGGAGAAATGTTATTTCTCTCGGCGCCGTTATAAAATCCATCTGTAACACGCTTGGCCGCCGGCGAGAAGGAGAAAAAGATGATCGGGAAAAGTTCTTAGATTCGATTAGGGTGACAAAACGAGACTGAGAGCCGCGCGCGTCTTCTATAGTGTGAGAAGGAGTGGCTAATGGCTTTTTTCCTTCTTTTCTCGTGCGGAGTTTTAAAGTTTGGGTAACTTTTGGCTCGCCTCGCGAGGATCCCTCTGTTACTCGAATTCTTCACGCAGAAAGTCGCGAGCTCGAAGCAACAGGATGATAATTACGCGGGTTCGTTAAAAGAAAGTTCTTTTTTTTAGGTTAGGTGATTTAAATTAGATTTTAATGATTTTGATGGAAAGTTAAATTGTGCATTAAAGATCCGAGGGCTTTGAAGTCGCTTATGCTTTTGTTGAGGAAAATGTGAAGTCTTGTAGCGGTGAAACGCCAGACAACAGTTTCTTTCTAAACTGCGAGACTTTTGTAGTTTCGCCGCGAGTTGTATGAAGTCGGTAACGTTTGAACTTTGTTGCATAGATAGCAGAAGTTCCTGTCGACAAATGAAAATAGTTTAGGAGGTTTTTTTAGATTCATGGATTTTAATTTAGGAAATAAGAGTTTAAATAAGTATACGTGGATTCTTCAAAATTTAATGAGTAGCTTCATGCGGTAAATTAATTAATAATCGTTAAATTTTCACATAATAATAACATACGTTTACTCTTTCTTCGGGAGAAGTTTAAAAATCGTTGTTTTGTACAAAGTATATTCTAAATTTTTTAAACGTAATGATACGTTTACTAATTTTAACACTTAAGTTTTTAAAGTTTATCTCTACATTTTCCCCGGTAGAAATCTTACGTAGTTTTTGACTAATGAATAGCCAGAAATGCGATTTCTGGTTTAGTTTTACCTAGTCGCTAGCTAAGCATTGAAGCAGAATATAGTTGCTTTCTATTTAGGGACCAATTTTAAATAAATTAATAAATAAAGGAAGAAATTAATAAATTAATAAATAAATTAATTCATAAATTAATAAATGTTTTTTTTATTTAAAAACATAGTTTGAAAAGTTAAAAAATTAGTTTTTAAGCAGTTATGTGTTATCAACAAAGAGTAACCTTTAGCCTTCAGCACTACCGCACTGCTCACTAACAAGTGCTTAGCCAGAAATTAGAAAATGTAAATCTAATGATTAGCTTAAAAAAATTAGTTAGTGCTTAATATTTTAACCAGCGGGACTACTTTATTTTCTACCAGGGTTCATTTCAAGGCAAAACATTAACAAAAAATATAGTCTACTTTTTTATAAAAATACATTCATAAAGTATTTCTTACACGTATTTTGAATAAATAAATAAATAAAATATTCATTTAGTACATAAAATATTTTTATATTCATCAAAAAGATTTATTTCACTTTGTACTAAAATCTGCAGATTAAATAGGCACCGCTCCATTTGTAGCCTTTGAAAGCTTCAGCTAAAACTTGAAAAATTCATATTTTAAAATAAGCATCGATAAGACGAAACTTTTTATACCCATTCGAAATGGAAGAATAAAACAAAGATCTGAATTCCGCTAAAGGAACAGAACGACTTGATAGAAACAAATAAAGTAAAAGGCGTGTACGCACTTGAAATAAGGAAATCAGCGAGGAGATGGAAACGAATACGGAGTAAAGCGAGAAAATAAAAAGCCAGAGGAGCTCGAGCACTGCTAGCAGGCGGAAAGAAGTTTGTGAAAAAGCTTCTTACGCGTAATGCAACTGTCAGTTCGCTTTTGCATTAACCACGAGGCCGCCGTCGCCGCCGCCGCCGCTGCTGCTGCTTCAGCAGTCGAGAAGACGATCCGCCAAGTGGCTTGAACTATTTCGCGTCGCGGAGATTTCTGCGCCCGGACGAGAGGAAAGGGATACATATGCGCAGTCGAGTTTGCCCAAGAAAATGCTAATTCCGGAATTAACAATGAGCTCTTTCATTGATACGGCGCTCGAGCTCCTTTCGAGAACAAGTTCATAACTCGAGCCGACTAAGTCTGATGCGACGTATCGCGCCTACCTGCTTATTGTTGGGAATCAGCCGAGATACAACTTTTTAATGATTCGGGGGAGTCGAGTTTCTGCCTTAAGGAGCGGAGCAAACTTTGAATGGGCTACTTGTTTCTTCATAAAGTATGCTTTTTATACTCACTTTCTTTAGCTATGTGTTCCACTGGCTCCAGTATTTTAATGATTGTTTAGAAACTTCTCGCTGGAGATTTTTCCGCAAAATAAAATGCAGGTGCTTTTGTTGATGCATATCATCAAAACCTCCACAATTTTAGATATAAATATTGAATTCCGTAAATGTTACAGACATTAAAAAAAAATCAGAACGAATCCGCGATTCGACAAGGTGCACTTTCAAAAGCAAAGATTAAAAGCGGCCTGAAAAGTGTATCGCTTTAACGAAAACGAAAGAGGACAAACTCTGCGGCTAAAAAATTTCGGGTAAATACCAAAATCATCGCAGCTAAAGCATCTCCGAATCCTGTCCGCTTTCGCTAGCGCGTCCTCGTTTCGCCCGTTTACTGCGTCGCGTCTCTTACACGGGTGCGTTTGTGCAAAAAAATATTTTCGCCACGGACTCGCCACCAGCCCAACGATGCGGCCGGCTTAAATTTCAAAAGGACGAAAAAAGCGTCTGCTAACTTTTCTCTCTCTCCCTTTCTCCGGCGAAATAACTTCCTTAACCGTCTCTTAAACTCTCGGCGACTGCGGACACTAAAAATACCTTCTCCTCGAGCGGAGCCACTAAAGAAGCACCCCCCCCCTTCCTCACCTAACTCTTTGCTCTCTATCTCAGGGTCTTTCTCAAACTACAATCCGCCTTCTTTATCGCGCGGACCGGAGTTTACATCAATAATGGCCGGGGAGAGCCTTATCGAGTGCGCCGTTTTATATGTATTTCCAATCGCTCGCGCACACACAGACACAGAGGGGAAGAAGGGGAAGGGCCGAGTCTAAATCGTAGTAATTGAAGTGAGTCAGTCTTTCAGGCTTAATAGCGGAGCGCATAATCAAAGGCACTCGTGGCTGTTTTCTCTGTATTTGCTCCTCCGCCCTTTGTTCCTACTTCCCTTCGCTGGATAAATATGCGCCATGCGTACTTTTCCGAGTGCTTTCGCGGTTTAATCTTTTCGACGAGGGCTTTGGACAATTACTTTACAAAAGGAGATGGAGAGCTTTTCAGCCCCCGATGTCTTTTTTCCGTTTTATTGCAGCTCCGCGCGATATCCTTCGGTCGGTTTGATGAGCCAATTAAAAAATGCATTAGGCTGCCTTTGCCGTTATCATTTCTGCGAGCGTTTTTTTTGCCACCCCTTGCAAGAGCTTTCCTTGGAATGCTTCTGCTTTATCGATGTATCATACATATCATAATAATGTATATATAACATATTAACACTTTTTCATATTTTTGACATGCTGATAAAGATTTGCATAAGGACAACTGAAAATACTAAGGTAATCATTCAATCATGATTCTTATTTATGATGCAGCTTCTTTTGGTTTCTAATGATTTCATTGTTGATTAAAATTGTAACTTTCAAAACTGATTATTTGAGTTTAGTAGCACAACTTTGATTTATAACTCTATAAGAATATTTAATTTGCTTATCGAAAAAATTGCTTTTTTAAGAATTAAAACGACTCTTTTCATAAATTTTTAGTGCAATAAGTTGTAAAACAAGATGCTTTTTTCTAATTCCAAACAGTCGGTTATGCAAGTGCATGCACGAAATAACTGCCATAAATGAAAATTTCTTTCATATACGGTACGTTATGCGAAACTAGAATCCCCGGCGTATTTTGTTTTTATTTTTCAACAGCCCTTGCTTTCTCCTAATAAAACTCCATACGTTCAGGCCGAAATGTGCTTTAGGGCTTTCGAGCATGTACCGCCTAGAGAGAAAGAGAAAGTGAGAGAGAGAGAGAGAGAGAGAGAGAGAGAGAGAGAGAGAGAGAGAGAGTAAAGACGGCTATTTTATTAAAATCCCGTGAAAGGGCTCGAAAGAAGCTGGCGGCTCAAAAAGGCATTATGTCTAGACCGTCAGTCCGTGAAAGCGGTTTCGAGTGCTTATAGGTTTTCATCCCCGACGGGCCTTTCTTCCGCAACGTCCATCATCATCATCGGCCGTCAATGGTAGCGCGTCTACGTGTGGGGGCTCTCCCGATATCGCGTCCTTCCGCGCGCGCGTCCATCGGCATTGTAAGGCGCGCGCGTTCGCTCGATGCTGCGCGAAAAAAAGAAAAAGAAAAACAGCCGGCCGGGATTAACGAGCGAGTCTTTTGCTTTGACGCGCCGCTGCTGTGCAGCCTTTTTTCGCCGCCACGGATCGGCTCTCTTTTTCAAATCGAGCTTGAATGCGAGAACGCCGCCGCGCGCGGGTTTGCCATTCAGTGCTCGCGAACTTTCAGGGCTCTCTCGCCTCGTTACTAGGCGAATTTTCATTCCCTCCTGATTTAATTAGAAGCGGGGGGGAGATGGGCTTTTAATTGCCGCAACCCTTTTTGCTTCTGGCTTTTGCGCAATATTTTATCTTTAATTGCTTTCTTTTGTTAAATATCTTTGTTATTTGTCAATGTGTCGGTGAGAAACGAATTGATCAATTAAGTGTCACAAATGATATGGTGCAGCCCCCACAGATATGTCAATTATTACCCTGGTAGCAAGTTTCCGATATTTTTCTAGCTAGAAGTCTAGATTCCAGATAGATCCGCTAACTAGAATCGATCTAAAACTGTAAGTAAGAATTCTAGTTTAAATATCGATAGAATATAACAGAGCCTTTGCGCATGCATTGCGATTTCAAATTAAATTATTTAATTCTTAATTTTTTATTAAATGTCACGGACGCGGAGCGTCGGGTGCGCGACTTGGTCGCACGGTCCCGTCGTCCACTTTTTTCCTGCCTTGCTCGGTCTTCATTAAATTCGCGGCACGTAACATAAAATAAAAAATATAAATAATGCAATAATTATTTAATACATAGATTTAATAAAATTTAAAAAAATTATTGGGGTGGTCATAATCTGGATCCTAGTACGACTCCAGGTACCAGGGTAGATTAAAAACACTAAAACTACGGAGCGCACCACCTGGACATCATCATAGGCGACCTGATACTTGGAGATAACTAACTCAACGTAATTCGACATATTGACCTCGAAAACTAAGGAACGCGTCAACTAGACATCATCGTCGGCAAACAACAGCGCCCTGAAGGTGACTCGACACCTAGACCCCGAAAGCTATGGAGAGGATCACCTGGATATCATCATTGGCGCCCTGACGATGGTTTCTACAAAAAATATTAATAGAACAAAAGCAGCACTCTAAATTGATTTTTAATTTTATTAAAATTGTATGAAATAAATATACTGAATAATTATCACTTTATTTGTATTTTTTATACAATTGTATTAAATACTATTATATGATTAACAATTTTTTAGTTAATATTTCACTTAAATTATAACTAGACTTTATAAATACATATAATAATTGTTCAACAAACTTATTCAGACAATTCAAAAAAATTATTAAAACTTATAGTTCGGTTCTACCGATATTATCGGTAGAATTCATCTTCCCTGTACGAAAATTTGTATGGAAATCTAGCGAGAATTTATTGTCCAATCTGGCCAGAATGCTGAAATCTATTTAGATTCTAACAATATTATCGGAAAATGTCTACCAGGGTATTGCATGATTTTTTGAATTCTTTCTTTGATTAACAATAACGAGACTTCAACGCTTTGACTAAAGTTTATAATACATTATTACTATGCATTATAAATTTCTAGTTTTTCTAGAATTGTCACAACATTCTTCAGCTGAATTTCTTTTACTACGCTGAGAATGTTGGCAAAGCTCCCAATTTCTTTCCGATGCAGTCGCTATAAGCATATACGACGTGAAAATCTATGTATGGTAATGCTTTGCTGCTGACATCTTAATGCCTAGTAAAATAAGCCAACCCTGAGTTTGTGACAGTTAATTTAGGCGGAATGTTTTCAAAACGTACATACTTATTCACGTACATCTAAAATCTTAATTTTGTTTATGTTGCAGGTAAGTTTTGTAAACCAACTACTTCGAGCTTGGTGCGTAAGTTATTTTTAATACCTATAAAAAATAAAATACAGCATATCGGTAAGTATTTAGAATTTGGTTTTAATAATATACTCAGATTTCATAAAATATTTCACAAAAAATCTTCGTTCTTGAAAACGAAAAATTGTAGAAAAGTTTCCATTTGTTTAACAAGCAATAAGCTCTGTACTATAATCCGTTATAAAGACAGGATTCGTTCATCATCCTGAAATCCGTTAAAATAAAAACCAGCATTCTCTCCTGAACGAGTAACGCAAATAATGTCGAAACAACAAGCAACATCAGACATCAATCCGTCAGGAGCACTCGGTGAAATTCGTGCTCGACGGACGTGCCGCGATGAAAAATTTCGTCCTGGCGCTCTCCAGCAATAGCTCTCTCTCTCTCTATATGTGTATATAGATATAGATTTAGCAGGGCGCTCGCCAGACTCCCGCAGGATGCAGCAGCACCGGCGTTCTCTCTATTTGGGCGATTTCAATTATTAAGCGGCCGCGTCAGCTCCGATCGGGTTGACTTCCAAGAGAATTTTTCATTTTCTAGGGGCCCCGAATTTAAGGCGATCGCGATCTCGACCTCCCGGGGGGATTAAAGCCCCGCGCATGCGCAGGGGCTCGGAAGTGGATGAACTCCACGGACATGATGGATAACACGGTCTCTTAAGTGCTCCCCCACCGAAGCTTCCGTCTCGCTTCTTTCGCTCCATTCTCCGGTTCTCGGGCCGAGTTTCTTTTCCGCGGGGAATAGAGTTTCCGGAGTAATCTTTCCCGACTCGCTGATAATTTTCGCTGCCTTTGAATACTTTATGCTTTGACGGAGGAGACTTAGTTTGGCTTCGTATTTTAGTCACTGCGAGAGAGGCGAACCGCCGGGAAGATAAAAAGAGAGCTATTTCCGTGTCGTTAATCATTTTTGCGCGTAATATTCAAATAAGATAAGGTGATTTACTTTAACAAGCGAAAGAACAGTTGCGTTTGGTATTCTTTCGTCGTATTTTAAAATAGGTTTTATAAATACGTGTCAATAATAGTGTAATGTCGGAATCTAGACGGATTTATCACTTACCGCAAGCTTTCCCATCACGCCAATACAGCCAATATAGCCCAAAGATTCATTGCCATTATGTAAATTAGCGAAAGCTAAATCAAAATTCGAAATCACACCGGTAATCACTCTGCCCTATCCAATCTATCTCCGAGTCAACAGATTAAAGCCTGCACGTATAAAACACAATTCAGCTGCACACAAAATGTAAAATCAATGTTTTGATAAAGATTTTCGATCAAATCACACCGCTACGTAAACCGAAAAAACTCAATTCGGCTCGCGCCGAAAAACATATATCGCTTCGCAAGAAAAATGCTATCGAGTAACATAGATTTTATTCTTAATTTACATATGCTCTCGCTCTACTTGTTTTTTTTTATTCAATTTACTTGCGGTTTAACATTTTTATTAGTAACATTTTTGAAAAAAAATTGTTGAAATTGGCTAAATTTTGTTAAATTAACAAAAAGAGAAGAAGCGAAACTGAATAATAATAAAACGATTAATAATTCTGTTTTATACAAATCTTTCATTCCATAAATATTTACATTAATTTAATTCAACCGTTTTTATAAAAAAATTCGTAAAAATTGTAAACTAAAATTGAGGGATTCTTCCCAGAGCCATCCCATGAAATACCAAAGAGATTTTAATCTTAATCTACATATCTCCCCGCGCGTTGGTGCTGTTATCTTTCCGCATTGTTTGTGCGTCGGGGCGTTGCACGAGCGTGACTAATGGCACTGCCATATCTCGTGATTTCGCGCCGTAATTAATTTCAATAACCGTGCCGTATCGTCCCCGCAGTTGCTTTCGTCCGCGAACTGTTTTGCAATTTCCGCACTTTTCCTCTCTTCCTTTGGGGAGTTAGGGCCGCACATATAGCTGCGCTGCCCTTCCCCGTCTCTTTCTCTTTTTTTCTCGGACGAGCGAACGGCTTCGCACCCTCGAATTCGCCCACACGCCCTCTTGATCTGGCTCTCCTTCTTATTATTTCATTTGCGCGTTTACCGCGTAGGAAATGAAAATACGATTTTCTTCGCTTATTCGATTTCTTTTTTTTTTCCGCTCCTCCCGTGCGTGAGAATGTGATTTGTTTTCCTTTCTCCGGCTACTTCTTTTTGTCTGCCGGTAATGACATTAGGCGGTGCGCAGGATAAATTGAATCGCTTGTAACGTTCTGGGGTGGCTGTTCGAAAGAATCGAGGGAAAATGGATTTGTGTGGTGCTATTCAAAAATTGTATTAGTACGGCTCATTCAAGGCACTGGCAGGAATATTTGCCAGCGACAGTTTCTCAATGCGGTCTATTTTTGAAGTGAAGCGTTTCCAATACTTTTTTTACATACTTTTTTAAAAATATCTGTTTTGCTCTTATTCTCTTGACTACCTACCGGAAAATGGAGAATGTTCTAAACGAAAATAGTTGTAGGAATTGAGAGAGATTGTCTTAGTGACCATAATAAAAAAGAATAAGAAATATAAGTATTACCTAAAATTAAATGGAACAAAGATAAAATTACTTAAGCATAAATTAAGAGTCTAAGAAATAAAATATAATAGAAAAATAATGGACATGCACTAAGAAAAAAATTTGATTGAATTAATGAAATTTTACCAATAACTATTCACAACTAAAATTTTTGTTTAAATTGGTAGGATGAACGCAGTTAATTCTACAGTACAGGTCTGTTGTTTTAACAGCTAAGCTTGTTGATTGAATTTAAATTTATATTAATTCAAACTTATCAAAGAAAATCCATTAAAAATAGATGGCTTCGAATTTTTGTATTATATCTCTCAATGAACTCCAACGCTTACAGTCTAATTTTTACATTGAAACCTATATTCTAAATTCGCAATTATTTTTTGTACATTTTTAAAACGTTTTCAGACACTTTCGGATGGACGGTTACGTTTCGCTCGCTTTACATTCTTTTCGCAGTTCACTTTATTCAAACTCTGTTACTATATATGAAGTATCTCTACCGATGCGGTCTCATATATTAATCAACTCAAATTTTGCCACTTGCAGTTAGATTCCTGCCACAGATCCTTCAGTCACCTATCGGGACTTGCAACAGTCGTGCAAAAGCCGTTTTGAATACTCTCTTGTTTATTCACGTCACAAATTATACCTTTTATACATTTCTTAAAATGCGAGAGAAATAATTTTTACGTTTTCACTGATCCTCATAGCCTTTTACGTACATCATAATATATGCGAAACAAAAAATTATGTTCTTAGAGATGTTCTGCTTAAGTCAAAAAACTTTTTTATCGACTTAATTTTTTTTTACTATTATTTTAATAAATATTTCTTCGAATGAATAGTTTACTGTTTTAATTATTTGAATGATCTGTTTAATTTGTAAAAACAAGTTCTGTTATTTTAAAAATCTACTAATTATTGGTTTATAGTAAACTCCGCTTATTTCAATGGTATTACTTTTATTTCAATTTGCGTACTGTAAAATTAATAGTATATTCAGTTGTGTCTATTTAACAGTACAGATTCTATTAAATCAATGACAGTATCATTAAAGTATTAGAATATCAGTTAACTCTACTAAATTAATTCAGTGTGATAAAATGAAATTTGTATATTGACCAAACAAAATTGTTCGCGAAAATAGAGTCGAAATATTCGGGAAAACAAAAGCAAAAAGACAAAACAAACCAGCGTGCACTAGAAGCGAGGAGAGAACTCGGCGTATCAATTCGGTTAGTTACGTTATACGCTTTTCGAAGGACTCAACGTTGGTGGACAACGTAACACATGTAAAAGCTTGCAACTTCGAGCTTAAAAATGACCTTTATAAACGATCTTTACCCTCAACATGACAACATGTTTGATTAAAATTGACCTTAAAATGACAAAACTGGCAGATCAGAATAAAATTAAACACTGCTATTTTTTGAGGTTCTGACAAAGAAATTGATATCGTAAAAAATACAAGTTGCCAGGCAAATAATTCAAATAATAATATTTGAAAATGTACGGTTTGACATGAGGTTATATGGGAGCCGAGTAAAAATGTCGCTGATGTAGAAAAATATTAAATTGATATACGTAGAAGTGGCAGATCGATACCTAAAACGAGATATAGAAGAAAAATTTTCCATTTTTACGAATATTTTAAAAAATGTCATCATTGACAGGCAAAATAAAAAGATATTTATTGCTAAAAGAATAATGTTCAATGTTTTGTCATCTGCTCCGGAAATACGGTAAGCGCGCTTAAAATTGATCGCCTGCAGTACATACAGTACACTTATAATTCGAATGTAAAAAAAATCAATTTCTATATTTAAAAGTTATTGAAATAATTTATTGTCGATTTAATACAATTTAGAAAGAATGAAAAAATTATTAGTTACAAGTTCGGTACAAAAGAGTATTATACGTAAAAATTGTTCGTTTCTATCCTCCAATTCAAGATCAGTCGACGAACAACAATGTAAAAACTACGAGAATCAAGTATGCATATATGTACAAAATGTAATAATTATTATAAATATTACAGTTTACGAAAACTTGCTCTAATTGCTCTTAAAATTCATAATTTTATTTTATAAGTGTTTAAAAATTATATTTACACAATTTTAAAGCGACATTGCTTAGGAAGCTCAGTTGACTTCAGATTTTTTGACAAACTACCTTAAGGTCAAATCAAAAGTCACCATCGAATACCTTGTTGAAAATTGCCTAGGTTTAACCTTGGTTATTTTATTTGATCAAACCCTAAGAGATTCCCATACTTTTTCCTCAACCTGTATAATGGAATGTGCAAACATTTCATAATTTTCACAACAACTTATTTCGCACCTATCAATCAACAGGTTGTCAAACTTGTAATTAACTTCGCTCACTCGATCCGGCAATAAGGACACGCACCTATAAATATAGCGTCGAACGTGCCGATCTAACTCTCTTCCTCTTGGGAGTCCATTAACTGGACTAGATCTGTCGAATGTTGTCATTTCTTTGCCAAGATTGGGCGTTTACTACCTGGAAAGGCGTACACTTTAAGAAGAGAAAATTTCGTGACAGAAGATTCACAGTTGTGTTCTTGAGTCGACGTTCCCGAGGGGCTTGAGACCAGCTCATCACCATGTATAATTGAAAGATAATTTGCAAATTCAGGATTCTTTACGAGTTGACTTATTACTCGCGCGCGTCATTGCTAAATTAATATCCAACTAGATAAATGAACCGAACCTTAATCATCGACTGCCACATATACCGGATACTTCCGTAACAAACATTTCAAAATCTTGTTTTACCCTTTGATTATTTTCTGACAAACTTACCGTGGTTTCCTGAGATGAAGATTCAAAAATCGAAAGCTTAATAATATTTGTATAAGTAATATTGTAATTAAGATGATAAAGACATACGTTGAGTTATGGTTTTTCTATTCTCTTTTAAATGATCAATGCTTTAATCACAAAAATGAGAAAAAAAGCATTCAATCAATACGCTAAAAATATTTTTATCTTATGAAAATAAATTCGCGCACCGGAGCGAACGATATTAAGCGTTTGTCCACTTTACCCTGGTCGTGCCAAAAAGTAAATTACGCACACATAGCTGCGATTGGTCAAAGGGGAATCGTAAATAGCGGGCGCGCGTAGAAGTAACAAATAGCTTAAATGGCCAAATAAAAACTTTATTTCCTCTTCTCCCTCTGCCTCTCCCGTTCCCTCTGTAGCAATTTCCAGCGCGCTTATTTTTTTTATTTGCGAGCGCAGCCCACCGAAAAAGCTCTCGTAATTTTTGAACAACGGCCGGCCCGACTGCAGCAGCAATCGCGGCCGAATCGAGTGAGAGATAGGGCGCGCAAGCGCAGCTCTTCGGAAGTTGTAAGTCTGGATTTACAGTTTTATGTACCAGCGCCAACAGCAACAACGCCACTTGGACTGGTGCTACTGCTCGCGTCCGAGATATCTACCGGCGAGCTCCGCTGCGAATGAGATCCGCCTGCTGGAGAAATTAACTCCGTTAAAGTGAATCTTTCGGCAGATCGAAATAGCCCTATTCTCGTTTAGGTGAACAGTTTGAATCCCTGAAGTTTCGACGTATTGGCTGAGTTTTGGAAAACTGTAAAAAATGTATGTGCTTTTGGAATTGATCGGACTTTAGTTTCATTTATACAAAATAATTTACGAAGTTTTTTTTTTAATTAGCCATTAGAGGTAATCTTTACATACGTTATATTTCACTTACAAATACTTACAAAGCGATATTAACAATTGTCTATTAACTGCTGTGTTATTTAGACAATAAAAATTTTATTTAAACTTATTTTCTACAAATTCTATTCTTTATTAAATCAAGACTCCGAAACGTTTAAATAAAGCTTCAGTGTTAAAAGGAAATAAACAGTGACTGTTTTTAAGTGCTATCGTATTTTTTAAGTATATCTATTAATCCTGCTAGACTTTAAGGCTTAGCCACTCTAATGTTTCCCATTTTTACTGCATTCGACATACTTAATCTTTTTCCGATAACAAAGCGATAAATGAGTCATTGAGGAAAATGTTCTACTATACAGATAAAACGATTTAAATTAAATTAAAGATTTTTAAGAAGGCAACTGCAATCAGAACAACTATTTAATTGTTTATTATGCAATAAAGAAATTTCAAAATTGAATGTTATAAAAAATTTATTTTAAAAATAGCAGGTATTTCAGCGAACTGAATTATTCAATTTTTCTTACTATTTTTTTTTTAACATCTTGTCTACAGTTTGAGTTATTCAAGAAATCTTCAGTATTAATTATTGAAAATTTACTTCGTGAAGATTTATTTCTATTTTAACTACATTAAGACATCATCGACAGCTTCCTTAAAATACTTAGAATACTTACTATTTTATAATGTATACAAACAAAAAGAGTGCTCTTAAAAGAAGTTTTAATGATGGCTCAAAATAACTTTCTGTTTTAAGATCTGATAAATTATATATTATATCATTTTGCGTATTGGCCATTAAAAATAATTATTTAAAATCAAATTGATTCGATATATTTATGAAAAATATTTTTTGGCTTATTCTGTATTTCTTGTGTTTCTTAAATTGTGTTCTCTTCCAATGAAGCTCATATTAGATTGTCAAAATTTCAATGTTAAAAATAAGATATCAAATTGATAATATTTTTAACAAGAAATATATCTTTACGTGTTTTCTAAGTTTATTAATGAATATAAATACACGAAACACATAGTAGGTCAGCAATCCATCGTAATTCAAAGTTCGCTACTAAATTAAGTAATCTTGCGAAATAAGAAGGCATTATATCAATTATATATGACGTCTATTTATTATCTCCCACTCGTAGAGCCATCTTTTAGCCGAACAAGAGTCACTGACAAAGGGAAATTGGAAAACACATATAGCGCGAAGTGAAAACAGGGGAGGCAGCGAGGAGAGAAAGAGACAGGAAGCAAGATGGAGAAGGTTAGAGAATTGGCAGCGAAAGCTCGAGGGGCGAAACTTCGACGGAGATTACGCGTCTGCTGCCGGGGATTTGGCTCTCTCTCTCTCTCTCTCTCTCTCTCTCTCTCTTACTTACTATTTGGCTCTTTCTCGCGACTAGTGTATATATCGCGTTATCGCAAAACTTGCGGTTTTGCGGATGCTGCTGCTGTTGGTGCTGCTGCCGCGCGATGATGCTGCGACAGCAGGGGAAAAAATGGGGTTGAAAAAAATTTAACTGCGCTGTATAAAGCGTCCACGCAATTCGAAGGGAGGAAACGTCGGCGCGAATATTTTCGAAAAAAAAATGCGACAACTCGAGTAAATGCAAAAGTAGTAAAAATGTATAATTTTGAAAATAGCGACGGAATTAAATGCTGCGAATGAAAAAAGTGTAATTAGATTTCTGGAGCATACTGGCTTGTAGTATTTATAATACGAGCAAATTCAGCTAAAAAGAGAAGGCTTTATTTTAGTGCGGTTTAATATTGTAAAATATTGCAGTTTTAATGCCGAGTATTTTGAAAAGAAGAACGAAATGTATTATAAGAAAAGTGTACATGTTAATTGAATTTTCATTGGATGCTGGCTTTAGAGTAGTGTATTCATTTCTATCAAAAATTAAATTGAAATGGAAATTTTACAATCGACCTTATCGAAATCTATTTGGTCTGTACACACAAGTCTATTATACTAGTTCTGGAATTAAAAAATGGAAATTAAAATTTAACAAGCTATTTTATTCCTCTGCTTTTTGTTTAAATTGTTTTACATATTTATACAGATACCGAGTTCGCTAAAATTGAATAGCTATTTTAAGAGTATAGTTTTATGTTCAAATGCAGATTAATATTTTCAACGATCCAAGTTGTACGTCAATTAAAAAATGCTCCCAGAACGTGCAAAAAATGTTTGAGCTCCTAATATGAACTGAATTACGACCCTAAATCTTTTAGAGACTAATTCGAAGGGATAGCTGCTGTTTTCCGAGTAGTGGTTTACTTTAGAAGGGATAAAGATGAAGTTGTTTCTTCGTTTAAAAGGCTATTTGTAAAGACTTTTGGACCCGTCTTTCTTCTCGGTAGTGGAAAGAGAGCTGGAAGTTACGCGTGACTTGGCTCGGCTCAACTGCAGAAAATTCATAAGCTTAGGGGAGTAGCGGATCAAGCAACGAGATAGAGAATATGAGGACTGAGTCAGGATTTAGCGTCTTTTTCGAATATGAAATGTAGAGACTTGACTCTCTTAAGTAGCTTAGTATTAATATTATATGAATGTGCAAAATTTTCCTGTGCTCTTCATGTATTTTTCGAAAATTTAATCCGCTAATACGAGATGAAAAAGATGTGAAATTGCAGACTTGAAAAAGATAGGTGACCGTTTGTTTGATTTATTTAAAAGTTACTGTAATCTTTTCAATATAACTGCAGTTACATTCTATTAGAATTAGCTCCTTAGAAAATTAGAAAATTGACATATATTTCCATAGCTGAAAGTCTTAGGGCATTGAATAAAAAAGAGCTTTAATTTAAGATTAGTTGCAGTCAAAAATATTTATTTGTTTTAATATTTATATTTCTAAAGGGTTACTTCCAGTTCCTTTTTATCCATATTTTATAATGAAGCCTAGCCTGGAACAAATGGATACTTTTTGATCCAACTAGTCTCAAATTAAAGCTCTTGCTACATAATATAATCTAATTTTTTGCTCAATACACTAAGACTTAGTTAAGGAGATTTTAATTTTCGTAAATACAGACTTGTCCTAGATTTTTTGAGAAAAGCTTATAAGTTACTTGGTCCCTATGGACAAAGCGTTGCGACGCGTGTCTCCTTTTTTGGCTAAGCAATGAGCTCTTGCAATTTTACCAAAATCCAAGACCTGGTGGGTGAACACTGTACTTGTTAGACCTTCTATTCAAGTTCTTATGTAATTCTATTTGCAAAAAGGACTACTATGAAGATGAATTATGTTTTAAAAACTAGTGGCTTAATTAATAATAAAAGATTGACTGAAAAATTCACTTTTAAAATTTAAAGAATGTGTAAAGTTCTCAAGTGAAATATGAGATATTCTTCTTTTTAGCAATTGTGCTAAATATACGAGAATTTAAAAGAAAATGCAGTAAATAAGATCCTGAATATTTTTCTTAACCAGGAGAGCTTAATTTCCATAACGCCCTACTTAAGCATTCTACACTTAAAAATTTTAGAATGCTTGGTTTGGGCAAAAAGGAGTCAGAAAACCTAGTCTATAAAAGCATCTTTCACGGCATAAAAGCGCGATGCCAACAATTCCGACCCTGTTCTCCACTTAGAAAATGTCTTCGGGAATAAACGTAGTATACGCGGCATAAACTACAAAAGCAAGAGTCGGGAAAAATGAGGGGGGAAGAAAAAGGGAGGCGGACAAAACTAAAGAAAGCTTCTCTGCAAAAAGCGCCTGAATGAAATCCGACCCCGCCTCGCTCCTTGGGTCTCGTGCACAATGCGACGAAAACGCGCGAGAGTAATGTGTCTTTGACGCAAGACAAATCTTGGCCGTCGTCTTTCGAGAATCGAGGAGAAAAGGGAGAAAAAGGCCGCGGTCCCGATTACGGAGCATGCAACTTTAACTGCGATCACTCGTCATAAACGAGGGAGTAAGCGGCTCTGTGTGTGGCCGCGCGACGGAGAGACTCATGGTTTCTCATTCGAGCTTCCCCGTCTTGCCCTGGGCTCCCTTTTCTTCCGTCGCTCTTGTTTTTTCAAGGCCCGCGATCTAACTTTCGCAGCCCTTGAATTCACGACTTCGCGGGTACAGTGCGGGGCAAAAGTGCTTCTTTTTTCTGCCTCGGAAGGGAGGCTTTATTGCCAGTGAAATAACACTTGTCGCGAATTAAATCTTCGTTTCAAATTAAAACGCTTTTTTCTACTCTGTTCTAAATATGGATGACGGATTGAGATGGCATGTGATAACTTTTCATTTAATTACAAATTCTTTAATTAAAAGTGTAAGATGAGTAGTAGCGAAGTAGGATATAAAAATGTTGTAATTTATATTTCATAATTACACGTTCTTCCACGCATATGCTTAAAATTCCTTGGTTTTAATTTTTTTTTAATAACAAAATATAAAAAGGGTTTAAAATTTAACAGCGCTCAACTATATTTTTACTGAAAATGAATTTACATTTTTCCCAAGAATAATCCTTGTAAAGGACAATTTACAGAATTTTACAGAGATTTTTTTCCTCAAAACGGCGCAACTTAAACACGGCAAAATATACTTTTGATTATTAGGCGCATACAGGGAAGAAGGAATAGCAGAGGCTCGGTGTAAAATATGCGCAAGAGCGCGCTCGGCGTCGCCGTCGTCGTATCCAGGGGTGATGTCGGACGGGTGCGAAAGGTATAATACGGATGCAAATAGAGAGAGAGAGAGAGGGAGCGAAATGGGGAGGCGAGAGGAGAGAGGAGCGTCGCGCCGTCGTCGTCGCGCAGACGCTCGAGGGCAGCCGCAAGCAGAGCTGGAGGGTAGCAGCTGCCCTTGAAAAGTCATTAGAGGAGGGTTGTCTGAAAATCTCCAGTGTCACTCTGCCGTCGCGCGGCGGCTCCCGCTGCTGCGCTGCCGCTGCGGCGGCGTCTATATCTACTCCCCGTATAACTCTCTGCTCTCGACTCCCGGCAGCATAACACTTGCTTTTGTCTCCTTCCGACCATCAAGCGAAAACAAACGATGACTGAGTGATTATTTACGCGGCCGCGCGTGTAAGTCAACCCCTCCGTAGGTGCCAACCTGCCGTTGGCGCATGCATTTGTTCGACTGTGGAGAGGCGGCGGCTGTGTTTGCACCAAGTCGGCTTGAATTCGCGTGCTGCGATTCGCCTCTTTTGCATCGCTTCGCGTACCTTTTTTCAAACTTGTAAATACTGTTGGAACTAATTATCGCGGAAGTTCGCTTCCGTTTTTTAATTAAGAAACCTGCAGCTCTTTTGAGTATGACCTGCGTTTTGAGGACTGAAACTTGAAAATTTGTTTAATACTGTTTGTTGAGTTTAGCTTTTTTTAAATAAATTAAAGTTTATTTAATACCATGCTTTTAACTATATAAACTTGTATTGCTTATTATTAAAGAGAAAACTTTTTTCATATATAAATGCACAGCAAGGAAAATTTAGCAAAAGGGTACTGAAATTTACCGTAACCTCGGGGTACAGTGAAGTTTGGAAAATATTTTCGCGTGTCACGCTAAAAGTACATGTTTTTAGTAAAAAATATTTTATAATAAATAAAAAAAAACTGTGGTTTGTTAAAAAAACTGTAGAAAAATACAAATATTATTCGCTACATTTAAAAGCTATTATATTACTTTTATCTAATCACTTCTTTAAAGTTTCCTTTACATATTCTACTATTTTGTGACATTTTTATTCAGTTGAGGTAAATCAAATTTTTATAAAAATATTAAAGAAGAGAAAATAAATAAAAAGAATATTCTGACATTCAATTTATAATTACAATATTGCGTTTGAAAGTACAAAAGCCTTTAATAACAATGTATCGTCGTTATAAATATTATTTACCTATTTTTTTGTATAGAAATTAAACTACATATTGGAATGTTTATATTGGAAATGTGTTCTATTTTAAATAAATGCAGTGACACGTATTGAAAATTAATTCCTTGATAAATTTTTTTAAAATTACTTTTGAATATCAAATAATAATTTGTTTAAAAGATTAGTTTCACCTTGAATTGAAGATGAGTTATAAATAAATAAATTTTTTTATTTAGTATTTTTAAAATTAAAATATTAATAATGTTACGGATCAGTTAATTATTAAAATTTTTTCATTTTTCATCATTTTTTTACATTTTAAAAATACTTGAATTCAAAGTGATACAAAATAAATAATTTGAAGCTTCGCTGGAGAGAATCCCATTAATTTGGTTACAGCAGAGAAGTAAAAGAGCAGAGAGCAAAGCAACAGAGCAGTAAGTTCCTTGGCTTATTTGATCGAAATATATTCAATTTTTTATAATTCTAAGGGTGCATTTTAAAGATATAAGGCCTCTTTATAACCTAGTTAATACTCACAATTATTATTCGTTCATGATATACTGCATCTATATTTATTTATCAGTAAATTAATCGAGATTTCACAAAAAGTTATTTAATAATCAAATCCTAACATATTTAGTTTATAAACTTAATTCCTGGCTATAATTTTAAACATTTCCCAAAAGTTCAGGAATCCATATTATTTCTCATTAATTAACAGATACTTATACGTGCAAACAATCAATCAAGTCCAGTCTCTCTTTCTTCGTCAATTCTTTGCGTCGATGCCCTCGGGTTCCTTCCACCCTTGTAAATATTCTTTCTATTTCTTGTTCCTCATTCTTTCATTTCTCCTCCTCTCGACTCGAATTAGCTGTATTGATATATCGATAGCGGGGTTGGGTATATCCCAGAGAGGATTTCGTAAGTCATCTTTTCTGTTACTTCCTCTTTTTCGTTTCCCCTGGAGGGCGCGCAATGACTGTGGAGACAAGGCACAATAGGGGAACGGGGAGGGGGAAGAAAGAAGACGTCGCTCGAACTTTACTACATCAATTGTGTTTTAAGTCCTGTCCCGAGGTTCTGTCCGCTCAATTGGCTGTTCATACGTTTTCTGTACGAGTGAGTCTCGCTCGGCCTCCAGAAATGAAAGAAGTCGCGCGACGCCGGAAGGAAAAGCTGCTACGTTGCTGACGCTACTGCTGCCGGTTTGTCCCGCAAAATTTTCTCCTGGCTTTGACAATTTCACCGGGAAATTCTTGATAAAGCTGGCGTTTTCCCGCGATGATGCGGTATTGTTCTATGAACCTTTTAAAATAAGTATTCTTTATTTCTGTTGCAATTAAAAAGGAAGATTATTTTAAGTAATTAATGCCCTATCAATTTATTTTTTCCAAAATTACCTTGATAATACCTGTATGAATATTAGCTAAGTAGGAGGAAAAAAAATGTTCAAGTAGATAAATTCCATTTTAGTCAGACATACTATATTCTCATGAGTTGTAGAAAATAGAATTGTAAAGTATTAAATAAACGCACAAACATGCTCAGAAGTAACGTATCGCGAAGAAACGTATCAATTTCGAGGATGATTAACTCAGCAATTTTTTTACGAAAACATCCTTGAACAAGACGTTGACAGATGTAATATATCTTGGTTCCCCAACGTTAGCTTTCCGTGTTCTTTGATAATTCCATTAATAGTGATTTGATACACTTTAATGTTTCACACGATTTGACGCGTCCCGGCTCTTCAATTCAATTAATCATTCTTGTAAATGAACTAAATTGCACCCCAATTCCATCAGGAATAAATGATCGAAAAACACGTTTTACAGGAAAAATTCGAATTTTCGTAAAAAATTCCCAGCAGCAACATAGTTTTTTACCTTTAATAATCTTTCATCCAGGGAAAAATATCTCAGGGTGGAAGGGGCGAGTATATGGCGTGACAAAACGAATAGCCCTGCCGGCTCGGGCTCGCGGCACGTCTCGGAATTACATCGCGGCGCTACAAAGCGCGCCTGTAAATCAGCGCCAGTCACTCGCGTCAAATTTCGAAGAAAGATACCTCTCCGATATTCGCCCCGCGCGCGCTCCCCGCTTCTTTTCTCCCGCGGCTCTCTCGGACTGGGTAATTCTCCGCGGCCAGTGAAAATCTACGAAGCGAACTTTCCGATAAAGAAAGGAGAGCGAGACAGAGAGAGAGAGAGAGTCCTTTCTTATCGACGCGATCGAACGAACGGGTGAATCTACGGCGGACGGAAGAAACCGAGCTCGAGATTTATCGCTCCAGACCCCGTGAAACTCCTCTCTCCCTCTCGGTGCATGTGTGCGCGGGCCTGCATGTAAAAGATTTATGCGGTAGACGCTCGGGCACGTTGTGCGTTATATGAAAGAGGGGGCCGGCACTTTCCCCCGAGGCTTCCGAAGCCCAGCCAGACCTGCGCCCGACGACGACGGATCGCGCCCATAAAACAATTCACTTGTGAAATAATCAGGATTCGCTTTTTTTAAGCTACTTTGCCGCCGCCGCCGCCGACGGCGACGTCGACTGCGCCGTCTTTGTTTCGTCGAGCGAAGCCGGCCTGAGAGGGATGATGAATTCTTGGGGGATTTTTAAGGGAGTTTTATGCCGCGACACTCGGGAAAATGAATTAACTTGCTGCACTGTATCTCTCAGAAACATGGCTTTCTATTTATGTTTCGAGGAAACTACCGCGAGTATTTCTTTTATTCTCGGAAACTTTTACGCGCCCTTCAAGTGATAAAAAAGGTGCGAAAGAAGGGTAGCTAGTTTAATGAATTTGATACATTAATTTAATCATTTCAATAAAGGCAAAAAGATTCGTAATATTTGGAATGTTTGAATTACAACTTTTTCTGAGGACAACTCAAATTATCCGATCGCCTTTCAAGGTAAACTTTGTAAATCCATAACTTTAGTTTTAATCGATAACAACTAGTTCTATACTGAAAACAGTACTAATTCAGAGTTCATTTATGAATAATTAATTTATTGAACTATAGATACGTTGAATATTGCAGTTTTTCCGTAGTTACGCATTCCACACGGAGAGAAATACCTGATTAAAAATTAGTATAGTCTATCGTAATCGAAGGACAAACTCGCACTATCCTGAAA
>JAWWEM010000030.1:683230-716580 GCA_035582935.1 Ormyrus thymus | reverse complement strand
GCCGATCAAAAAAGAGTCACTTTAGTCCCGATTAATAGGTACGAAAAACGCGAAAATCGTTCGCGTGTTACAAAAATATCTTTGATAATGTATCGTTATATTTTTGTCCCTCAAAATACATTTTTTCGAGTTAATAATAAAATGTATCAGTTTCGCTCTGTTAAGCCCTGGCAGCATAAATAGAGCGACTTTAAATAAAATTAATAATAAAAAAAATGTATCAGTAAAAAGGGAATCATAATTGAAATTTTATGATAAAAAATATTATTTTATTTTCAAGTTTAAAGAAAAAAACTTGTTGCGGTCTGAGTTTTGAATTGTAAGGGCTTTGTTAAATTATCACAGCGAACAATCTTTAATTTAACGCTTATTAAAATTTTCACGCCTGAGCAAGCTGCTTTATGCAATTTAACGAAGCAATTTTAAACCTTATCTCAGATTCCGTTCACAACAATTAGTTATTAGTTACTTTACTTTTCAAGAGATTTCCCTCATCCAGAGCAAAATATTGTCAGCAACAAACGCAAAGTGCGGCAGAAAGCAAAGTAGGCGCAAAAAGCTCTCTTCCGCGGCAAACGGGAATAAAAGTTTTCATTGAGGCAGTGCATAATCCACACTCGCGAGGCCTCGAAACCACCTTTCATCCCCAGCAAAAGCAAAAAGACACTTTCCCGTCTACTCCACAACTCATATATTCGTCTCCGTTTCCGAATCTCAGCGCGGATGCATATGCGTCCTCCATTTTTGCACGCGCGTTTCTCAAGTCCTCTCTTCGCGAAGCTTTTAACGCAGCCTCATCTTTTTTACCCCCTTTATGCTTTTCCTCCGCTTTTTGCCCTCGTGTGCGATTGCGAGCTATCGACTAAAGCCGTCGAGCGTTGGGGCGAGCGTGAAGCTCGTCGCTCCCTTAAAAGCAAACGATGCAGAGTAATTAAAAGTCGATAGGGTAAGCGGAAGGGAAAAGAAAGAAAGCCCTTCGTCGTCGTTCTCTGCGGGAGGAGGTAAGTCTTATCTGTTTCACCAACGATGTGCTACCTACGTTTTCCCGTTTTTGCGGAGTTGTGGGTAAATAAGAACTTATGGGCTTTTCTCACGGCGAGTGACTTGCTTAGCTGGGGTGACGTTAAACACCGCCCCTCCCGTTCGGAATTCAGCTAAATATACGACGGATTTCTATCTGCTTGCGACCGAATCCCTGGGATTACATGTAATGGATGGTTGAGTGAAGGCTGTGATTTGCTCTTTTGTACCTTTGATTTAACTCTGGAACCCAATACTATTTGTTGAATGTTCCAAGTAGAAAGTGTGGCTTTTTGTTACAATATTATTTATCGCTACGTGAAAGCGGGATAGATTTTAACGAGAAAATCTTAATATGGTTTAACGAATATTTTTGAACCGTAAGACAAAGCACCCTACCTTCTAAAAATCAATAATGGTTGAATTGAAGTACCCTTTAAGGGGACGCGTAAGAGGCTTTAGGCGTATGTTTCATGCTTGCTTCCTGCTTTGTATTGAGATTTGAAGGATTATAGATTAGTTGGCGGTTGCTTTGACTCTTCTATTGTTTCAAAGTGCTTGTTCAACGTGCGCAGAAAGTTATGTATTAATTTCCCTTTGTTTATATTTTGCAAAATAAGCGTGGCATTAAACACGCACACATAACCTTTAATCACCAACAGATTTACGTCTACAACTACTTTACTTTTGTACTATATCAGTGCCGAAGAAACGAGGAATGGGAAAGAGAAAAATTCTGCCTTGGCGATTTTTTACAGCCGCATTATCATAATACGCAGCTTTAATTTAATAGAACTGTCAGACGCTCGTCCCCGGCGGAAGGTGAAAACTCGGCGAAAATAAAAACGCTGACCGCGGGAACCGATTTCAGCAGCTTTTTGAAAAGGCCCGTTTCCGCGGTAGACGCCCGCGCGCACAGTGACTATATTGATTGCGGTCGTTGAATACGGCTCGCGTCAGTTTTTCAAGCCCGGCAGGCACGTTTGTACTGTCCAAGGCCTGGCCGCCACCGAGCATCATCCGGCGCGGATCGATATTTTTCGAACGCTGACACACTGAATAATGCGACGTGATAGAAATGTTTTCTCTTCTCTCGGCAGCTTTTATCCAGCGCGATGGGCAAGTTCGTTTAAATGAGAGACTGAACTAAATTATTTCGGTGTCAATAACTTACACTGGCTTTGTTCGTTGTATTCGCCGATTGATTCGATTGAAATGTTGCCTGTCAAATTTCCTTCGTCTGATTGGAAGATAGACATCTGTCTATAGATGTCTGTCATAATAAAGCGTACGATTTTGTTGTGAAAGAAGCTTCTTTGTCAGATTCTTGCCGTATCTTTGTATCTCGAAGGATGTTATGATGTTTTAATTAAATTATCTTCTTTAAAGTATTGTCAGAGTTATGTTATGAGGAGGATAAAAGACTACCTGAGAGAGTACATGTTATTTAAAGTCACAAAGATTAATCTTGTCAACTGGTAATAGGCTTATTTTTAATCTTGAAATATGAGGTATTAAATCAAATATATTGAAAGTGATGCGTTTTTTATTAAACCGTTATCTGTTTCAAACGGTGTATAACGGAAATAATGGTCTGTTTGATTATTTGTAATTAAATATTTTATTACGTTCATCAAACGTTTAGTTTTCGAGGGTTGTAATAATTTTACTGTAGTGCTTTGTTAAATAAATTACAATTTTTGTTTGCAACGTGGCGTAGAAACTTTACTTTAGAACTATAAAAAAGTGCTGTGTAAATATCGCATAAAAAAGGCACCGCGGAAAATAACTTTTGAAAACAAAACGGTAATTACGTGACGCGTAGAACGCTATACATTTCTTCCGTATTATTAATTCATGTTTTACTCACGTATTGTATTCTGAACTAAATCTGTTTTTATATTCAATATTATATTGATTTTTCCAAATTAATGCAATCTAATACACATCAAAATTTATCTTTTTTTAAAAATAAATCGAAAATTTAATGTTTTCAGTGATGACAAAACAGACCTGCTAATTACTTTAGTTTTCCTTCACTTGCCGGGGTCAAATTTTTTTTGCATGTTTTCGTTCTCTGCACAATGGTTAGGGTTTCAGAAGCCCACTTTTGGTGCCCCCAAAAGTGGGCACATTTTATATGTATCATGAGGATCCTCCTTTTTGCCCTCTTATATATTCATTTACATAAATTCACTTAATAAGGATTCTAGAACAATCTACAAAGGTGTCCAATCAAAAAAGGGGGGAGGGGGGTCTGAGCTCCCTTCTTTATCTAGTGTATGTCTCGAATATCACTTCAAAAATTCAACATACTTGCTTGTCAATTGGCGTTCTCTAATAATGTAATTAGCAAATAGTGTAACTTTCTATGTTCGTGTATCAACATGCACGTATAACAATGTACAGCTGAAAGTTCTCTTACGAGATATAAAAGATTTAAAAAAAAGAAAAACAAAAATTGCAGCATAATTTTTTCCTCCAGCTTTCAGACACGCGACAGCTGTGTGACACACATTGCTCACGCTGATCCATACATTACGAGCGAACACATGCATAACATTTGCGTTGCGCAATTACGAAAAGCGACGTTGGGGGCGCGGGGCCGGGAAAGGGATTCGAGGCATGTGCCTTGATTTGGGATACGCGGTGAAAACTGCGACGTGACCAGCCTCTTCGCTACGTGGCATAACGCGCGCGATTTGCGTGTCGAACGATCGTGCGGGGCTGCGCCGGCCACCCTAGATTAGTCACGACGAGTGCTCGATGTTCACTTTTTCCAGAGGCTAATTTGGTTAGCTGCTTTTCAAACCTTTCGAGTCCTGGCTCTTTTCTTTTTTCCTTCTTCTTCTCTTTCTTTTTTATTCCTTTAAAATGACGACTGATTTTGAGTAGTAAAAACTAGATTCGGTCAGACATACGTTATTCCTTATTTGATTCAAGAATTTAATTTAACAAAGTATTTAAATTATTATTAATAATTTTAAACAAAACCTTTCGTTCAATTAGAATAAACATTATCGTTGAGGCAGCCACGGTTTAATCGGTGAAATATATAGCTCGTAATCAGAAGATCGTTGGTTCAATTCCAGTCGTTACGGAAACTGACATTGGGATACTACTGCTTATATTTACAAGCTTAGGGTGGTTCGGATTCCTCTATGAAATGTAGTTTCCGATTTGATAAGCCAATTGTGAGTTCCAACAGGATGTTAAATGAAATAAAAAAATTAATCATATTATCAATGAATTTGATGTATTCCATATTGGTTTTCATGCATCATTAACCTAAATGAAATAACCTCAATTTAAAA
Source organism: Ormyrus thymus (assembly GCA_035582935.1). Classification (NCBI taxonomy): domain Eukaryota; kingdom Metazoa; phylum Arthropoda; class Insecta; order Hymenoptera; family Ormyridae; genus Ormyrus; species Ormyrus thymus. The sequence continues at coordinate 712,246 of JAWWEM010000030.1, read as the reverse complement.
ATGCTTTATTTGTCAAAAATAACCGGATTGACTCGAGATATTCTTGCTCATTTAATGATCGACATTCCCATTTCTGCTGTCGTTTCCTGCTTAATAAACAGTCCGATTCTCGGTTTAATTTAAAGTTTCTATATTTCTGTAGCAGTCTTGAAAGTTCGTACGAAAGTAGTACGAGGCGGTTAAACTGATACTTAATTAGTCCCCCACCATGTCAACAAATTGACGCACGTGGCCTGACGACGTGCTTCCGCGCCCATCCTCGACCGTTGCACCCTCTGTTACCTACAATTTGCTCTACTCCTCGCTCTTGCATCGACATTTTTCCACCCTCGATATGGCAGACTCCAATACCAATCTTTCTATAGTTCTTTTCCATTTTCAGTTATTTATTTAAATAACGGTCACGATTCTTTACAATATCCATCAATTAAGAATCGATTGTTTGTACAAATAACCCAATTGTTTGTACAAATACCTTTATATTTATTCAACTTTTTATCAACGCGAAAATCCCCAAACAGGTCAAAATTTTTCTAGAAAACTCACAGAAAGGAGTTATAAAGTAAAATGTTATTTGCGGAATAGAGATTCCGTGAGTTGTAATTGTTAATTGCCAAGCGTTGATAAGACTTGGTGGGTAAGGCAGTTGTCTGACGGTTCCGCTCGCAGTACAAGGTCCAGTCGGTGGCACTGGCTTTATCTCCAGGCGGTCGAGTAAGGTTCGTCACGCCTCCGGCAAGTGGCGACAGGTGGAGGCAGCGGCGCCTACGTCGCTTCGACCCGCCCCGGATCGATATCCTCGCTCGGTCGCGTCGCGCCGCTTATCAGCGGGCTCCTCTCGTTGGTTCCTTCATCCGTCTCCGCTTTCCTTTCCGCCGCTCTCGCTTAATCGAATGAGAAATTGACGCTTCTCCGCTCGTAATGTAATCTTAGACGAAATTCCGAGGAAAATTGAAGCACTTAATCCGATACTGATGCGAGGCATTAGCATTTAAACTTGAAATTAATTTAGCGAGCGCGCGCCCGCGCAAGCTCTCGCTTTATTTAGCCCCGGCGAAATTGTTTATTCGGGGAAAGAACCGCCCGTATGAGCGCGCGATATTTTTCTTTCCGAGCGGGTACGCCCTGCAAATTGCATAAAACGAGATGCTGCCTTATAAAGAACCTGCATTTCCGGCTAAACTGCGCGGACTGCTGTTCTCGGTCTTTCTATCCTACATGCCTGTTTATGCAAACAAGACGAATTATTCACGGATATAAAAGACCTTTATAACAGGTCTTCTGTTCTGCTCAACCCTTTGCGAATTTGTTTTATGAGTACACCATGAAGAAACAGGCCAGGCAGGATTTGGATTAAATTTCTATTTTGCGACTAAAATGCAAAAGCGGCATATATAATTTAAAATCATGTAGTAAAGAATTGTTGGAATATTTCGCAGTGACATGTATCTTTGGAGGCTAAATTAATCTGATATTTTATGTGTTAATGCGATTGCTTTGTGAACGCGAATATGTAGATTTTGGAAGGTACTGATTTCAAATCCGAAATTTCGATATTTAAATAACGAGTTTATTTCGCGAGTCAAATCAGTGCGATCAATTCAATTTCGCGTCAGTATATTAATCTCAACGGCATTTCTGAACATTCACCAACTCCTCTTCAAATAGGGCCAAAGAAACAATTCGCCTCCAATCAACAGTCATAAAACTTGAATGTCGGTACGATTAGCTATTAATATTGAGCAGACTCTGCCTGGCTGTCGGAGCTTTTGTTCTCAGCCCCACTCGATGTCGTCGATCGACGTCAATCGGAGTTTGGCGCCATCCGCATATACAAAGTTCCCGGAAAAGGGTGGCGGCCAACGTGCGTATTGGCGCAATTAGTGCGCGTGCGATTTACGGTCAGACTGAGACGGCGCAACTATTTTGCGCTCTCGAATTGTGAGCTGCTTTCCGACCCTCCAATTCCCGTCTTCGATCGGAATCCTCTCTCGTGTTTTTTTTTGACGTCGACGCTGTGGGAGCCGAGCATCTGGCGTCGATGTGTGCGTGAGGTGCTCTTGTTAGCGCGAAGCGACGCTGGCTTCGACGCTAATTAATTTTATCGGAGTGAGTGATTTGATCGAATTTGATTCAATCTGTCGCTGATAATTAGCTACTGCTTATTTGCAAATGTAGAACGTGTATTGTGCAGTAAAGGTTGTTAACAGTTTGCGTTGCTTTTTCAGGTTTCCTTTCGCGGTGATCGCTGTGTAATTTTTCGCTTTTCTACTTGCTCTTTTTCCAAAACACTATTAATTAAAGATTGCGTCATACCTTTGAGTTGACGCAAGGATCTTTGATCTTTTAATTTATGTATATTGCGAGACTTTCTTTGATTTATGTTTACGAAACAGTACTGTATATTCAAAACAAAATAGCTTCAACATAGTTTCTAGTAGACAACACACAAATATCCTGAGGATATTTTGTACTATCTACTCCGTAGTTCTATTACTATCAGACTAATCTCACGCAAAGCTTGTGGTATACTGCCAATATCGAACTTCTAGTGTCCTCTTACAATATATTGCTGGGTTTAGCGAAATATTCAAAATTCTATTAAATCTCTCGCTGATGTAAAAGCCTTTTTTATTATCAAATATAAGCTCTCTTCTTAAAGCATTGAACAAATTCAATATGCAATAACATTTCGCATAATTTCATAATCTTTAAAATAGTAAACGTAACCATTTCAAAGTAGTTTTTGCGGGATGATCCAAAAAGTATTTAGGGCAAACCAGAGGCAGTATTTGCTGCAACCCTTCGCTACTCTAGTTATGCATTTCGGTTCTTTCATCGCTAACGACACTAACGAGCAGTTCTCACGACAAGTGGTGCTTCGTATTGATGCTATGCTTTGACCTAGCTATAATTTCGTCTAAAGATAAATAATAAGGGCATCGCTCGATCGGCTAATTTTCTTTTTCCGATCTTGTTATTGTCATGCACTTGAAAATGCACGTCTTATTTGAATTTATTAAACAAGGTTCAGTTTTAAAAATTGAAATACGTCTAAAGGAAACACGGGAGCTTAACGCGTTGGTTGAATATGCAAATTATTAGCCGTCCTAAACAAATATTTTCCTGGAAATGTCAAAAATTACACACGAAAGAGCTAAATAGTTTTGTCAATTTCAGAAATAATCGCAAACCATTTTTCTTTTATGTTATCGTAGTCTACTTAATAAACAATCGCACCTTTTACGAAAGCTTTCCTGCTTCCGAGCAATGTTTAATCAAGTTTTGTTGGTTTATAATTTGTATATCCGCAACAAATACCAATATCGGTTACGTTATTTTGCGTTCAGTCATAGCTCAGCAACACTACGAGAATTCCGCATTGAGTATATCGAATATTTGAGATTCCATGACGAGGCGTTAATAATGTGTGCAGCTCCAGCTGCTCTAGTACAACATTTATATCGACAATTCGATCAGAAATTATTTATACTTTTAAACCATTTATTGATCACTCAGCTGTCCACTTATAATCCACCTTTTTTCCACTAAAACATGCCTCCATCTGCCCCGCCTACAACTAGATATCTCAGTATCGAATCCGATAGCAATAAAGTAAAAAGTGTAAGAATATCAATTCGAAAATAAAATAACTCTGAACATGCATTTCAATCGGGCAGCAGCCGGCGGCGAGGAATCCTCTTTTAAAATCCGAAATTTCGCTAACGCCGCAGCGATAAAAGAAACGCGAGAGCAGAGCGTCGATGGAAAGCAGCCGAGCTGCGAGAGAGAGAATTTTTTGAGCTCGCGGCAGCAGCCGAAAAAGGAGTGGAGCCTTCTTCCATCCGCCGGGTGGGTTAAACTTGGGGCACATCGGCGGCTCTGGAATAACTCTGCGGTTACTCACAAATCCAGCGCGCGTACGAGCCGGGGGGGGGAGACGCAGGAGGATTAGCATGTCGAGCATTGCGGTCTCAAGTTCACTCCAATATCGACTGCATAATTGCGTAACTTGGGAAATGAGCGGGGCCCGGCCCTCGAATGTGCATTCTCCTTCTGTACTCGTGCAAACTTAATCTCCTTGAGGCATGTCAGAGTCGTATACGCGCGCATGCGGCGATTCGAATCCAGATGGAAGGATTGGGACGCGCGACGATATTCATGGTGACGCCGGCACTTCAAACTCTTGCCGACGCCGTTAATTTCAGCCAGGACGGATGCGTAAGTGTCCATCTATTCCTTCGCCGATCGTCCAAGATGGATATATTTTTTTTAAAGTTACTACTCATTAATACGCAGCTGCATCTTTTCAGGCGAGGTTTCGTAAAATTGGCATTTTTGTGAGCACTGGAAATAACGGTTTTATTTTTAATGTAGAGTAAAAAGGAAAAGTTGCCGCGTTAACTATATGTATTAAGATAGATATATACTTCTTTCTTAATTAAAGAATACATTTTCCTTTCACATAAAACTCATTATGTTGTTTTGTCCCTTGGTATGTTTCTTTTATGTCTTTGTTCTCTTAGAGAGGAAAAACAGCTATGCTTGTAATATAAGAAGAATTATACAAAGACTAAAGCACAACGACAAAAGCTTATAATTCGAATATTCAGCTAACAAGGTACAAAAAGACTTTTACTTTAATAACTCGAGCATCTTATTACTTTTCAGATGAAAGAAGTATCAAATTAATTTCTTTAATATATTTAAACACAAAAGTATTTGCAAAAGAGGAATAATAAAATGTTTTAACTCTGAGAATTAACAACTGTTTTAGTAAAAACCGTATTAAAAATATTTTAAAATAATTCATTTTGAAGAGTGTTCAAACGATTCAGGGTGATATTACTTACTTAGGGAAAAGGAAAATTACTTTTACGGAGAAATTAGAAAAAAGCTTTAAACTTCTCGAAAATTCTTCTGCACGGATAGAATTTTTCAATAAAAATTACGAGTACGGCACCCGTAAACGAGGGACGGTTGATCTGGGTGTGAGAATTTACGCTTTTCTCGATAAATAATTATAGTGCCATCCATAAATTAGTACAGAACAACACGAAACAATTATTATACGCTCAAGTAAATTTTACTGAACGTTCCGTAATTTTTTCAATCAGTTGTTTTTACTGAAAGAATCACAAATTTTACCGATCTGTTCCGTAATTTTATAACGGATTACAATTCGTCTCGTAATTTTTATACGGGTTTTTTTCGTAAATTTTAATGAAAAATGCTATCAGTGTAAGATCATTATTTTTGTAAATAAATGTATTTACAACTTTTTTACATTATCTTTCACTTTAAGGGTATGTCGGAGTTGGGCAGCTGTCTCTCTCGCACGTATGAGATCCTAACCTAACTCTTTACTTTTGTAGTTGTCAAATTACGTCTTCAAAAGTAATTGTTTTGCTATAAATCAGGTGGAATATGGTACTTTATTGATATACCTACACGGGAAATATCTTTTCTTATATATTGTGACAGTAATTATTTAGTATTCAGAGAAAAAGAATTACGTGCGTGAGAGATAGCAACAGCCTGGCTCCGACATCCCCTTAAACGACGCATTTCACAGTGTCGCAAAAATCGCATGTTATTATTCAACTCGTTCTGTATAATCAGCAAAAAGAAAGCAATAACGAAATGTTGTATCACCAATAAAGAAGATCCAGTGCGACAACTCTTTCGAAATTTCACCAGCGACTTTTCGGAACAAGACTCCGCTGCTTCTGATTGACTCGGTGTGTCCTCGACAGCTTGAAGCTGTATCTCGGAAAAGGAGGCAAAGCGCCGGAGACGCCGAGCAGGAAGCAGAGCGAGAGAAAAGAGTCGGTCGCTCAGGTACAACGCTCCCCCTTACGTCGCATGAAAATTCGTTTGCCGGCATCGCCTTTTCTGGAGCGAGAGCTCGTTTGCGAGATAAAGGTTGTTACGTCGTTTTCGAATCTTCCCCGCTCCCTCTGTCTCTCGGGAGAGGAATATTCGTGCGCCAGCTGCCTTGACGGTTCGGCGTCAAAGCTCGCTGTGCGCTGGCGCGTTTCCTCTTTTGACGGCTAGGTAACGGCGTAAATGCAGATTAGCACGGCTGTGCCATCGGAGGACACACGTGCGGCCATTGTTTCTTGGTAAACCATTGTTTAATGCACCGTCTGTCTGTGTCGGCGAGCGTGAACTTCGTGTCTGTAGTTTTGATCACCCGCGTTATTGCGTTAATGCACCACGCCGCAGCTGCGGCTGATCCCGCTGTGATCCATGGAGTCTCATTATATGACTGCCTACGGTTGCGGCCTACGCTGGTCGCATTGTCGACCGCGGATCCCTCTATTATTTCCAAAAATCAGGGACTAGTTGCTGGATTTAATGCCGAATCTCGATGAAATAAGTAGATCGACCTACGTTAGGTCAGACAGTCTGCGCGAAAGAACTTCCTTTCGCTGTTTCTCTTCATCTCAACGAATTCTTCGTAATTAATTAACGGGCACTTAAACGAATACAATTACGAATCCCTTTCTGCGTTTTCGGGAGGGATAAAGACGAGACGCGTAAAAAAGAAGCTGGAAAGCCCAATTCCGTTAGCCTAAAAAAAATTTATTGCTTCGAGATAAGTTTCGAATCCCCGGGAGTGAAGGAATAAAATAAGTGCCTCGAAGGAGGAGAGAAATGGATCTCCAAGCCGCTCCTTATATCGAGTAAGCGAAATTAGGGCATCTCAGGTCTCTCTCTCTCTCTCTCCTGCTCCTGCAGTTGGCACGGACAGATCTCTACTCGTGCGCTCAAAGGGGCGCCGTGTGTAATAAGGAGAAAAATGAAAATCTCCCTTTCAGCGGCACTCATCCGCTTGTCGATATCAGGCTCGGGCCGCCATTAACGGCGGTGCCTGCGTATATCGAGCTCGCGTCCCACTTCAAACATCCTTGTCACCTTTCAATAATTCATTCGGTGCAAGCGTTAGCGTATCGGCGACTCGCGCCCTCGGTTAAACAGCGCCTGCAGAGCCTGCCGCTGTCGCTTCTGCTTTTCTGCCTACTCGTCGCTTTTTCGCTGTGTCCATTACTTTTGCCGTCTCTCGCGCCCAGTTCTCTGTCTACTTTGTGATTCGCGGCTGCCTTACTGATAGGCCGGCTAAAGATTCGTCGACGCGGTATCGCTGCGTAATTAAAATTTTCGACCAGCGTAAATAAACATGGAAAAGCCGAAGTCGAAAGTCTGAAAGCGCTGAAGTAAGATTTACGAGGAAAACCAATTGCGACAGCTTTTATCCTTTATTAGTAATGGATGATGCTGCCAACAAGTACATCAATTTGAGGTCAATTTTATTGATTAATTTATGAAATGAATTGATCACTCGATTTGGTACATGTTAATCGTTTAATAATCGTTTGTAATCCCGATTACTTATATGCCATCCGAATAATTTATATATATTGACATTGACTTTCATGCATTAGTTTTCCACTGTATTTACAAATATTCTTAAATGTAAGTAAGCCATTCCATTACTTTACCACCTAAAGTGTGCGTAAATAAATGTGGGTATCGGCCGGAAACAACAGTTGTTTTTATATAAAAAAAAAGCACTAATAGAACTTTCAATATTGCTTACTTTAAAATTCAGGCTCGCGCTTTCAGCGCCTTTTTTCAAATCCATTTCCCGAGACGCACATATAACACTCGACTTGCGATACAAGCGATAGTCACCGAAGCTTGCTGGGAAAGAGAGAGAGGGAGTGAGAGCTTCGACTTCACGGGATTTGCGCTTATCCTGAACCTTCGCTTCTCGGTAAAATGTTCTGCGTTTTCTTTTCGACCTCGGGACTTCTCTGACGCCACTGGTAGACGTAATACATTTCGTTTTACGGTCACTGCTAGAAAAATATAAAAAGGGAGAAAAAACTGAGAAGGAAAAAAGCAGAATAAAGCGCCGGTTTTCCGTAAACTGCGAGGGACCTATGAAAATTTTTCCTCCATCGGGAAATGTTCTGTTTGCTTCTGACGTTGCGATAAAGTAAAACAGAACTTGTAATCACATGAAAGCGCAATACTCCTCTAAAAAGTAATAATCGGATTTCTTTCCGCAAACTGGAAAGTAAAGGTACCCAGAAAAATGTTTTTCATATATTTATGCTGATGGACTAAAAATAAATCAGGAATTCCTTGAAATGCTTTTAGTAAATATTTTTACTCTTCATAAATTTATGTATTTTTAAATAAAAATTATTTTAATTAAATTATTTTCATAATATCTCTGACAAAAATAATAACTTAATTATAAATATTAGAAATACATCGCATCCTCTTGTAAAAATTCATAGTACGTTTTTTATTAATTTTTATTTTGACTTTACTGTTTTGATTGCACTAATAATTTTACAATTTACGGCGGAAGATATAAAGTACGAATGTACAACAATGGTTTAGTTAATAATCACTTCTTTCTAAAAGTTAAATGTAAACTTTGCTACTTTCTTCTAATTTTTAAAGCACAAAAGCTTAAATTCTACTTGGAAGACAAACGGCCGCTCCTTGGCAAAGAAAGCCCCACAAAAGCAAGTAGATTAGATCGATTATTTTCCGTTGTCTCTTCTCTGCCCTTTCATGTATGCTTGAAACCATCATTCGTTCTGATTGTCTCCTCTCCTTCCCTCCCTATTTCGCGTTTTTCTTCACTTAGGACTTCTTTTGCGGTTCTTTTCTTGCGACTCTTTCTAGTGCAACCGTAAAACACGAAACGATCGCGGGAAGAGCAGCTTTTCGCACTTTAAGATCGACATCGCGGACAAGTGGGTGAAAACAATGGTTTCTTCGATGATTCCACGTCCTCCTTCTGCACGAGCACTTTAGAGAGCTCTTTCGAAAAGAAAAGTCATATATTCACCGTCCGCTCGTCTACTCGCGTATTTACTCGCTTTCTGGAGCACAATAAGATTACTCATTTTCCACGAAACCTCGCTTCCGCAGTCATATCAAATACTCTTTCTTTTTCGCATTTCCACTTTGCGACAGTATAATCCTGTTTATTTAGAGTCAATTTTTTAAAATCTATTCGATAACAAAATTCTTCTTAGATCAAAAGCTAGAAACTCGACAGTTACACTCTGAAATTTAGGTTAAATCTTATGACTTTAGTCTTAGTGAAACTTTTTATTTTAAAATTCATCGGTGAATAGATTTGCTAGATTTTTTATTAGGAAATGATATTATCATAGTTTAATCAAATATTTGAGACTTGTACTGCTTACTCTTTAGCATTCCTTGGCTCAAGAGAAAATTGACATAATTTAAATCGCAAATTGAGACTTTGACGACTAACTTTAGACTGCGAATAAATCTTGCAGTTTTACGCAGAAAATCTTTCATATTCTCCATTTTAAAGGAATGCAATTGAAAGCCTTAAGAAATTCAATTTTTGGAAACTTTTCTTAAATTTAATTATCAAAGAGCTCTTTATTACTGGGCTGCTTAAGCAACTGAAATAGAATTTGCTTGGATCTTTCTTCCGCCATTCTCATTTATTCATTTGCTCGGAATTCTTACCAACTCATCAAGAATTCTCCATTATCCAAATGACCATCGAATATGAAAGGTAAAGACTTGGAAATATTAATTTTTCTCTTTCTTCTTACGGTTCTGATCATTTATGCAATTGCACAGTCTACAAAATGACTCAGTCATACTCGAATAATAGCCCTCGCGATTTGGAACCAAATCCTGAACAGACTGTTAAATTGTTTAATTTAAATGCGAAAATTTTCTAGCAGTAATAATTTGAGCTTTTATAATTAAAGAGGTCTATCCGGCGCTTCGCGTTTCCAAAATAGGAGCTGCTGCGCGCGCGTTCCTACCTCCCATTCTCCTCTTTTCATTTCTCGGCGCCCCATTTTTTTCTCTTATTTCGCTGTTCTTTTTCAATTACCCTTCGCTATTTCGTTCCCAGGAATTAGCGTCGCCAGACGATGCAACGAGAACGATTGTCGACGCATTGAGAACGAGGCAGGACCAGCCCAGCCATTGTCTCACATAATCCTACTAACGACCGCGATTCCCCAATGATTCCACCTTGTTCGCTCGTTCTTTTCTTCCCCCGCCGCCGCCCCTGCTGCCTGACGTCCTTTCTTTTTGAGCTCTCCTTTTTTGCCCCCTTTTACCTCGTTTTCATTCTTCTTTCTAAACGGAAACACCTATTATCCGACCTTTAGACCAGACCAGATTGCAGTTTCGACGAAATGTAAGAGGAAAAAGGAGGAATTGGAAATGTTTTATTCTCGCGAACAAGAGCTCCGAGTGGAACTTACAATTAGATTAATTGGGAAATGACCTTTATGACCGCTCGCAGTTAGCACTAATATCCTAAAGAGATAGCGAATATCGATTTGTTACATCGGTATAACAAGCTTATTACATGTATAATTATTCCAATTTTCTCAATAAATCCTATTTCTTTTCGAGCGTTAAAAGGTGGAATTTGAAAAAATAGTTCGTAATTCAAAAGCAAAATATACAACACGAGCATCCTATCGAGCTGTCCAATGCTTTGATAAAGATTTTTTCTCTTGCGAAAACTAGTTCGACATTCATGTTTTTGTTTTAGCGCGAAAAAATCAATATTTCTGTAGTGTACCCCTACGAAAAAAGGTCAAATCCAAGTAAAAACCATGAGAGGCTGAGCGCGAAAAAATAGAGTCCGCGCGACGAGGGGGGAAAGAGCCGCAGCAACAGGGAGTGATTGAATCAATTCCCAAGAGAGAACTCGAGATCTTGTTGCAGGAATTTTCAGTCATTACATCGCTTTCTTACAAAATAAAAGGAAAGAGTCCTCCGCCGAGTTTACCAACGAAAAGAATTGCTCGCTGCCTATTCTTCTTGATAACCGCGTTTACAGCCGTTCCTGGATTTAAGCGACTCGCGTAATTAATTGGAGTGGCGCTCGCGACGCCCGCCAGCAATCTTTCTTCCGCGTTTTAATTCGACGGGGGGATTCGTTCGATAAATGCTAATCGCTGCACGCCCGGAGTCCTCGCAATATATCGACTATCGCGCCCAAGAGGAAATATCCCGCGAGCGCAATGACAATCGCGTATTCATTAGGAGGCTGCGCTGTTGTTTTAATGCTCGCCCGAGATTACGGAAGCGTGAAGCAAAGTTTCCAGCTGATGAATGCCGAGCGCAATATTGCGCTTCCAGGGATATCAGGGGAATCCCCGGTAAAAAAAGAATAAACGATTTCGGTTGCCTCGGCCGAGGCATCAATTTTCATTAGTAAAACCTTAATTAACGAGAACTTTTAATCAGTTGGAAAAAATTTACAGAATATATTTTTTTTTTTAAATTGCACTCGCACTTTCTGGGTCGTTTGAATAATTTTCATTTTAATTGTGCAGATATAAATTTCCACAGCGGGACAAGTAAAAATATTAAAAAAGCAACAGCGTGGAAACTGCAGTTGCCGCAAGATTTTTAAATAATATTAAACGTTTTCTTGGTAAAATCGTTGATTTTTAAATCTACAATTCAGTTTAATTATTTTACTATAAAGTGTTGAGAAGCTCGTATTTTGGCAGTTAATTTAATAACAATTTAAATAAGTGTCTACATCATCAACGTTATAAAACCTGCCTAAGCAGGACAAGTTTACCGCGCCAATTGCGAGAGACAAACCGTCAGAATCGGGAATCTATTTACGATTGACGCACAAAAGGAAACGCAGGCGTACTTAAGGTTCAGTAGCTTGGCATGTAAATTCACGCTCGCCTTCCATCTGCCATGACCTCGGCATGGTCGTAATTGTTCGTGAGATGCGATCCCGGGTAGATGTGCGCTTGCACTTACCTCTGTAAAAGTGGGCCGGAGCCGGCAACATTGCTGCCACTAGTGCTTCGCCATCTCCGTATCAAGATTTACTTAAGGGTAGGGTACAGTCAGAAAAAAAAGTTCTTTATTTTAAATTTTACATTTGTAGAAATGTAACTATGTTTTAGTTGTATAAAAGTTAAAATAAAAATTTTATCTCATTTCAATCAAATTTGAAAAAGTTTTGTTTTAAAAAATCATCAAAAAAGGACTTTATTGAAAATGTCTCCTGCGGGGCACAATTTTAGATATCATTAAAAAACTGACATTTTTTCATACGGAATGCCAAAACTACAACTTTACAGAGGCTTTTGTTCCTATACTCAAAAATGTAAGTTAAAGACCTTTTTGAGTCAGTGAAACATCAAAAAGGTGAAAAAATGCTCTATTTTTAACAATATAATTATCAATAAAAAATTGAATAATTATTTTAAGAACAAAAGCCTCTTTAACTTTTTTTATAAATATAATAACCAACCTTCGTGCATAGTTTCTGCTGGATCCAATAAAAGTTGCACCGCAGGAGATATTCTGAACATTGAAAAAGTTGATTTTGAGAAAATCAAGGTTAAAGATTCTCACGGAAACAAGCTGAAAGAATCTGGATTTGGGCAGTTCAAAATTTTCCAGCATCATACAACAGTCTTTCCTGCTTCCTCAGTAAAGTTTCTGCGGAGGTTGCGAATACTTTTTGTGATTGCGATATGCCTTTCTCTTCTGCTTCTTTGGTGTGGATAGCCTGCGCGTCTCTTCTTCTGGTAAAATCATCATGCTGCTTGCTGGCTTGATGCCTTGGTTTCATTGCTGAATTTTTAACAGTCCCTTATTGAACTAGGAAACAGCATTTACAACTGCTATTTCAATTCTTTTCTTAGACACGAACACTTCTTTTGGATACTTTTTCCAAATAAGTGAATGCATTTGCATTTTGTGTCTTGCCTCTTACACAGTGCATTAACAATTATTCACTAGAAGGTCTCATAAATTTTTTCCATTACATAATCACAAAGATGTTTGACTGGCCTCCCTGGATTCAATGTTTTTAAATAAAATTCTTCCGAGTCTAAGAATGAACTAGCAAAACTTCTCTTTGCTTTTTTGAAATCACTTCCAGGATTGTCAATTTTTCTTTATTTCACTACACAGCAACTTTTTAGTTGCACATTCCTCTTGTTTCTTCTAGTTTCTGTTGGATAATAATTTTTATTTACTGGCATTATTTTGAAGCAAATAGAAAGATACATCACCCAAGGAGAAAAATAAACAAGCAGTAGCAGCCGGTATAATGTGTACGTATGCGTACGTACGTATATAATGCGTACGTGCCATAACATTAAGGTGCATTCTCACTATGACTGTCGGATTCTGACTGCTGTTACGCGTCATAGACGTCACATACTTTGCATTTTGTAGCACATTTAGTATTATGAATCAGAAAATTAAAAAAATAAAGCGTTACTCATTTTTATGAAATTTCATTAAAAGTTCGTTTTTTTAATTTTATTATTTAAAAAATAAGCATTGAAATTTTTTCATTTTGACTCTAATGAATGCTTTCACACATTCTTTGATACTTCAAGAACACACCTTTGAAATAAAAAAAATTTAGATTTTTAGTGATTTTCGACTGTACCCTACCCTTAAAGGCGCGGGGCGGCGGCGGCCGAGGCGGGGCGCAATATCTGCGACGGCGTCGTTGTCGTCGGCGCGGGAAAATGCGCGATGCTAGATACGCTTTTGTCTGTCGAGGATCTTACGTCTCCCCGCGCGCCATTGCGTGCAATCGGCAGGAAAGAGTTTCGCGTACGCGGTCGCGCGTAATGGAAGATCTTCCGATGCAGATGGTTCAGGTATGAATAACGTGGTTCTGGGAAAGTTATCTTATAATGAGAAAATGCTCTGCTCTTTATTCCCGTTGTATTTTCTACGTTTTTCTTGAACGTTGGGTGGTTTTTAAAAAAGGGAAATGTTCCTATGCAGGACTGTATAAAGATTTTATAGCTGTTTTCTTGTAAAGTGTTTTCTCAAACAAGAATATGCGGCAATCATTTGCTTTTAATTGAAACTGTAAGATTGTAGGGCTTTAATTGCGTAGTTACGAAACTGAGGGCAAAATAGAAAGCCTCGAAATTGTATTTTACTTATTGAGTTTTGCTTGGAACTCTACGTACGCTTAGTTGTTGTGCTACTCTTGCTGAAATTTCTTTCTAAATGTTTTTCAGCTGCAGTGTGATAAAATAAAAGTTGAATACATAAACGCTTGTTTTATTCTGCAAGATATATTCTCTTGATATTGTTGTATTTCTATTTATTATTTTTATTCATTATTTTTATTTCTACTAACTATTTATTTCTGTAAACTGGAATTCATTATTATTAAATATACTGTTATAGTAATTTTATAGTTTAACAATTTTACAAGAGTTCATAATTCCTTTAGAAGAATAATAGATTAGTACAATAAATCTGTTATCTTTTGACGGATTCGTAAGTATCCAAACCTACCAATGAAGTATCTGCTTGTTATCCACAGCCGACAGAAGGTACAAAAGTTGGTTCCATTTTCATTTGTCCCTTTTCATTATTAAAGTCCCGGCAGCAAATATTATATTTCAAGGAAATGAACCTAAAGCCACATACTCAGCGGAGCTTTTTAGTTGGCTCGGGGAAGTTGTAAACGAAAATTGGCACAATTCTATCCGCAAACGAGGTATCTATTATTCTCTTAATTAATTTCAACAGCTTCGTTATTATTCGTAGCCGCCGCAGTCAAGGCGCCGAGAGAAAGGAGATGGAAACACTGCGAATGAAACTGCCTCCTCCCTTGCATTTTCCTTCCATGAAAATTTATCATAGCTTTCCCCTAGCGACTTATGGTCCTGGAACTGCGGGGAATGAAAGGTGAATTAATGCGAGTCTCGTTGCCACGACGTGACGAAAATTTTCCGTTTCTATATCTGAATGGCGGATTTGAAATTTTAGTTTATGAAAGGGAAACTCGATTTTTTTTTGGGAGAAAATTTTTTTCATTCGGGCTGATATGGATAGTTTTTGAATATCAGCCGTGCATTTTTCTGCAGTATCGAGTTGAATTTTAAACTCGACGCTGTTAAAGCCTCGAGCTTTTATTTCGTTGTACGTGAAATTTTTAAGCTCGAGAATTTAATCTAGATGCGGATTAAATATGTTATTCGCTACGTAAGTCATTATTTAAATAATTATTTTATTTTGGCACTTTACTTTGAACTAAATAATAACTGACATGCAAAGCAACATAATTGTGCCATCGCAGAAAAGAAACGCGGTCATTATACCTGCAAAAGATGAGAATATTGAGAAGGGAAAAGGAAGCTGTTCTCTTTCAGGGGTAAACTCGATTCAAAATCCTTTTGAAATCTTAAGCCCATAGATTCACTTTAATTTTTTTTTCATTCCACGCTTCCAACCGACTTATTCAAAGCTCCCATTTGCTCCAGCAGCATCGTTTTCGCAGCTTTTTCCTGAGTGTTATTAAACGCAGATCCTCTGCAAATGAGCATCATTAGCCTGTCTCGTTAATTTCAATTAATTATTTTTTTCTCGACCGATTTTGGTCTTCTGCCGTGGATCTCCTCTTTCATTCCGGCTGTCTTGAGCCGTGCTGCGAATTCCAGGGAATTCGGTTAACATCGTTGGTGACGCGCCTGTGTTGGAAAATCAATGTCTTGTCTGCGCACACGTCGAGCTAATAAACTTCGTCAGCGAAACCATTTATTCTGACTAATTATCCGAATGTTCGTTACTTACCGAAGGAAAAGGCAATCGCGCTGTTGCTTCCAAGCTGGAATTCAAATGTGAACGTTCGTTCGTCATCGCCGTTCTGCCAATTGTACTCGTATTGTTCTCGGGATTCGGATTGATTATTGGTATTTTAAAAGTGCTAATTATTTATTTCTGTTAATGAGTTTCTGTCAATGCTACTTATTTTTAATAAACTTTATTTTTTTAAGTAGAAAGAAAACCTCAGATCTTTAAAAAATCCAACAAAAATCTTGACTTTATTATTTTTTTATATCATTAAAAGGATGAATTCCACACAATCCATCTTTTCAATTCCAATAATAATGGAGATTTTATACACTCTCTATAAATAGTATGCATCATATAGAGATCGCGAATTGTTGTTTAAGAGCTTTAATACATCCCATTGAGGCTTCACAATGGATACGAAATCCTCTGCTTCAATAATTATCTACTTATTTACATGCTTGAAGATTAATTAAACCCTATCTTTAATTTTAATTTATTTCGCAATTTTGTCGTCTGTGAAAATAAATTATCAAAAAGTTTGACCTCGACAATATTATTTTAAACAAGCGCTCTTCTTGTTAAATCTTAAAACATCTTAATCTCATCAGAATATTTCAGTAATTTCCGTGAAAAAATTTGCTCCACTCATTTTATGCGATAGTGAATGTTTTTCCGAAACTTTTGTTCAAAAAAAGAAAGAAACAGCCCAAACAAAGTGCATAAAAGATTAACTGCCATTAGTTAATTTAAAAAGCCTTCTTTTTCATGGCTTTTACATCACTGTTGCAATATATTTCAGTAATTCACTTGTAACATTTCAAACCGCAATTCCCATTATTTGCAGCTAACTCGAATTTAATTTTAATCCTCATTAAAGCGTTGCCTAATCCTGTGCGGGAACTATTTATTCGCCATTGAATGAGATTTTAACGTATTCTAAGAGGAATATTAAGCACAATAGAACTATCTGTCTGTTTAATTTCACGTATATGTATTCAAATTAGACAAAAGACCAGCATCTAGATAAACATATAGGTAAATAAATATATCGCTAACATTTACTAACAGTTACTCCACTATTTGGATATAATGTGGAATTTTTTAATATTCTGTTTTCTAAAAATGTATCCTAAATTTATAACCTACTCGGTTACCTCTAACGCATGATACTCTACACTGAAAAAAAAATGTCAAAATGTTTTTAAAACCATTTAAAATATATAAAAGAACAAAGAAATTGCAAGAACCGCGTCCCACATAAAAAACTGAAACGAACCATTTATAGACCCAGTTTGCACGGGAGATCGTAAAAACATTGAGGATCTTAAAACCGCAGCATAACGCTTAGCTTTACTATGCAAGTTTTCCCGAGGGAGCACAAACGCGCTTTATCCCATCTGCTCACAATTATGCTATCTCGCAGTGCATTTGCATCGGACCAACTTTAACTTTACAAGTGCGCGCGCGAACAGCGAAATAGGGAGAGTGGACGGGGAAAGAGGAAGGGGGGGGGGGCTTGAGAACGAGGCCGACGTGCTTTATGTAGTTACGCCATTATATTGTATCGCTGGCCTGGAGGGGCGGACGCGCTCCTATTTCGTGATGCAGCGGTTAACTCGCCGGCCGAATTGCATTTTACGATCGTTAATTACTTTTCGATTTGTACGAGGAGTTTAGTGCACCCCGAGCTCTCTCCCATTCTCTGTTAAAACCCGCGTATATACCCTTGGCCTCTCGCGGTCAGATTGAAGGCGATAAAGCAATTATTAATTGCTTTGTGCCAAAGAGAGAGGCGCGCGCATCGCTGCACTTGCCTCGGCATGCAAAAGCAAACGTTCCATCAAATCATTATTCGAGGGATTAACGGATTTTGGGATTTAATTATTTTCTTTTAGCAATAACGTGCATGTTACATTTCTCGTAAAAAGGTTTAGTTGAAATTAAAAAATATTACTTATTTTTTTGTTTTGTTTTTTTTTTAGTTTAAAAAATGATATTTTCCGTTTTAATCAATTTTTCATCTTGAAGGGTACAGGTGCCCCCGACTTAGATGTCAGATTGAATATTTAAAACATATTTTATAAATCTTAAATTGAAGCTTAAATTGACATTTCGCAAACTCTCAGGATTGAAACTTGCTTCAACGAAACTTCTTTTTTTTAATATTTAATATGTAGAGTATAAAAAAATTATCAAACAAACTTTTTCTAATTTAATAGAGTATTACTCTCGAAAAACGTACTTGACGAGCTCTTGAGAAACTTATTAAGAAACTGGATAGTAGGTAGGGGTATTTGAGAACAATCTTTCCTTTTATGAAACATTATAGAACGAAACTGTGCGATGGATCGATTTAAATATTTTTACGATTTAATTTAGTGATAGGTTATATATGCAACGCATGATAATAGATTTTTTAAATAGAAGATTAAAAATAATAAGCTTATTTAAAATAGATTCACACAAATAAATGAAAAAAAAATAGATTTATACATTTTGAAGTATTTGTATTACGATCAAAGTAAGTTTTATCATCTGATAATAACTTCGTGATTAATGTAGAGTTTATAAATCGACGTAGTCGCACAAAATCTGCTTAAATATGTAGTTTCGTGATGTAGAATTTGTAGAATTTGAATTATGTTGCGTTTAATGGAATGATTTATTAAGTATTAGAACTAAAATTTTGTTATTTAAATAATATTTATTTTAATTCATGAGAATTTAGATATTCTATATAATTTCCAGAAATTGTTAATCTATCGTTACTTACCGTTATAATGTTAAAATTGAATAATAACGCCTTCGTTGAATTAAAGGATTTAATACCTCTTTACGTACGTTGCGGTTTTCAATTCAATTGCTACCCAGTTATGCACGATAGCAGGAGCGAATGATGTTGGAATTGCAGTTCAGCATTTTTTTCTGTCACTCATACAAACATACCCTAACTTTTGGCTATTAATTTGTACAATACGGAATTTTCAATTTTTTGGATACAAGTAGAGAAATATTTTTGGAAAACAGTTTTTCATTACAAACAGACTTTTTTGGATAATTTTTCTGGATAAGCTTGCGAAAGCTTTTCAAGAAACAGTTTTGACCTTCAGAAATATTGTAATTTTATGTTTTTATTTCCGTTTTTTTAAGCTTCTAATTGAAGGTTTATACAGTAATTCGATTTTAAGGTGAATTTTGGACCCATAATATCGCACACAATATTTCATCGAGATAGCTTCTCCTTTGTTACACAGCTTAATGGCATTTGAACAAAACGAGAGCACTTGTGATTGGAAAAATATCAGATAACGGGAAACTAGCATTTGAATGACTCTTGTAGGGCAATCTTATTTTCTTTCAATCTCATAATTCCAGGCCAGCACATTGGCGGCGGTATTACAATCAAACAACTTTGTTTTCCCGGCGTAATGCAAATCCGCCGATGTTCTCGCTGGCGCTCGGCGCGACAAAAGGCAGCTAGTCAGCTTCGACCGATTCAGTCCCTCGGGCTCAGACTTGCGGTTTGCGCAAATCACATTTTTTCCCCCGCCGTCTCCCCCCTCTATTTACGTCGCTACATCTAACGATCGTTATTTCAGATGCAAATGAGCCGGGAGCGAGGCGCGCGGGGCTCAAGTTCTCTTATTTTTCTTGCCTCGCGCTCTATAACGTCTTGTCGTCCATCTTGCTCCGGGGGCTTCTCTCCCTTTTGCATATCGAGCGCGGCTTGTCTCCAATTTGCCGCGCTACGTGTCACGAATGAGTCGCAAGTTTCGCAACGGCCCTGATGCAAAAATCACACGTTGCTATTCATGGAAAAAGTTTTAATCCGAGCGAGAGAGAGAGAGAGAGAGAGAGAGAGTCCGTTTTCTCCTCCGGCTGCGACGGATTTGTATGGCGTTGGGCACCAAAGTCTTCGGACGTGCGAATTGTCGTTGCGAACTGTTAACGCGACGTAGCAGTCATCGATATATCTAGGCTCTCTTTCGGAAACTTGCTCCAGCCGAGCTCGACGCAACTCTTCCTGCTTGTGCTTCTCTTCCTCTCTCTTGCTCTTCTGCCCCCCCTCTCTCTCTCTCTCTCTCTGCTGCTCTTGAGAAACTTCGGAAAGATCTAATTTCAGAAGTAAAGACCGTATTTGCTCGTTGGATCTCTGTAATTTCCTACGCTCTCGAGGCTTTCGTACGTGGAAGAGGGCGCGGCGAGCTGAAAAGGATCGCCCCGCCAAAAACTTGGAAGCTAACTTTTTACTTATCTCGAAGACTTTTAATTAATAGCGTTATAATTAGAATAATGCGATTCAACGCTTGAGGTTCAATTACGCAGCAATAACACTTTACTCGAGAAGGCAAAATATGTATGTGTGGAATTTTGCAATTAATAAATGAACGAACGTTTTGAAAGCGCAACTAACTTTGTATCGCGCGATGATTAACTAACTGTTCGTATTCGAATACTGATGCGACTTTTAATAAGCTCGTTTTTCAAACTTTTTAACATATTGAAATGAACTGGTCGAGATCCTGCGCAATTGAAATTTCTGAATTGGCTCTATTTTGAACCATACGAATCTGTTAAATTTATGAGAGTGTATATTTATTATGTATGCATGGTGGAACCTTATTCATATATAAATTTATATTTATCCTTTTGAGCTTAACGCATATTTCAATTGCTAATATCAAATGTTTGCACTGTACTGGTCATATCATATTTTTCGGGGTTTTTCGTGTTCTTTCTTTTGCAGAAATTCCACTATGTAATATAAATTAATTTCATTTTTACTTTTTGATACATTAAAGCGGTCGTTGCCATGGCTACCAATCTTATATCATACCAAAATTTCTGGAAAATGCTCGTAACGTGTAATATCGATTTCCCTTAAAATGCGAACACTTTAATAAGGTTAACCTATAAAATTATTAAGACTTTATGAAATTCAGCAATCCATATATGCGAAATACTTTAGCATGCATAAAATATATAAATTTTAAAATTAAAAAGTGTAAGTTTAAGATAAGTAAAAATTCTTACGTATTTCTATTCTAACTCGCTATAAGAGTAGATAATTTACCAGTCTGCGATGCTCGGATAGGCGAATAATTTCTTACTAAATCTCGAGTAAACTTATGATTACCAAACTCACTTCTTGAGCCTTACGGTACTTGTAAAAACTTGATTTATGAAGCCTTCAAAAGTATGCAAAAACCCTTTGCTTGCGAGAGATCCGTTATAATTAATAAAAATAATAATTATTAAAGTTTTTGAGTTCGCGGAAGAAAAAAAAACTGTTTGGAAGGCTACTTCTAAAGAAGTTTCAGCTGAGCTTCACTTTCGTAATGGAATTTAATTTCGCGTAGTTAAATGCATTCGTAATAGACTTGTTGAACAGGTGCCATATCTGCCGTTAAGTTTCAAGCGGCGCAAGCTGCTGTGTTCTAGTTGTTGCTTAGGAAAGCAATTTCTATTAGCCTCGACAGCTAGTACTTTAGTCTTGCATTGCTGCCCTCTAGAACATTATCGTTGCCGTGTCGAAGGAGCAATTTATGCTACTGCATTCCCTACCTGTCTACTATATTACTCTTCGCATCGTTTCAACTAATCGCTATCAAGAACATTTCAAATTGATTTGAAAGTATAAAATAAATACTCATAAATTAACAATTATTACTAGAATGAGAAAAATTTTTAGTAAAAAATTAGCAAATTTTTTTATCACTCTAGGGATCAACTTGTCTTATGCAGGAAATTTAGTATGTTTTTATGAATATTTGCTATGAATTTATAAAATATATTAAGGTATCAAAAAATACTATACATTATAGTAAAAATTGTAAAAACAAAAAATGTACCACTTTATAAATATTATACAGGCAATAAAAAGGTCACCGTAACCGCTAATTACCGCGGCTAGTGGCGTTTCTAATTGAACGGAAGAACCGCCGAGCTCGCGATCCAGAAAAACGTGCTCTTCTTGTGCTCGCCTGCAGTTCTTAGTTCTTACTGAACTGCCGCTGGAGGGTTTTTTATAACCTGCAAGACCAGATTAGCTTATTATTATTAGCTTATTATTATTGTATAAGAGAATTTTAGATTCTTATATTTGAAACTGCGATTGCGATTATCCGTTAGGTTAGGATGCGATATGTTGTGTAAATAGCTTGCGATGTATGTGTAAATTAGATTTAAATGGAATTAAACTGCGAAAAAATGCAGAGCGTGAATAAAGTAATTTAAATAAATGAATGTGCCAATTAATTTGTTTAAATGCACAATAAGTGATAAGTTTTGCAGCAAGAATTCTTGTCCAAATTAACAGAGGTGTAAGTTAAATAAGGATAACGAATTACAACAGGGAGTCTGTATCAACAAGTGCAATATAGTCTCTCTATTTTCCTTTCTCAAATATATATTATTAACGATATATTAACTCTAAAAAGCAAACAGTTTATGAATTTTGATCGAAAGCAAATGGTGGCTTAACAACCCTTGTTAACAATCGTAAATTTTGAAAGTACTCGGTTTTATTGCGCTCTGGACCCTTGCGTCCATTTATCATGCAAATAAGCCTCGGCACAGGTGTTCCCATCACACTCACACGCGTATCGTTCCATCAAGATTTAAGTGGCAACCGCATGAGCTGCATTAATTGGCCTTTGAGCCATGCGGCGGGGCTAATTTACTGAGCCGAGCAAGTCAATGAGACCGACTGAAAGCTCCCTTATATACCGCGTACTCGCAAATACGACTCCTCCGCATTATGTAAGTGGACGCGCATCTACTTAGGCTGCCATTTGCGCCTGTACGCGTACGTTCGGAGGGCGTGTCGATGTGTGTGCAAACGCATCTGTAACAGGCTGCCGTCTCCGCTGCGTTCAGCGCGAATTTCAAAGTCCGTTCGTAAAATTTAAAAGCCCCCCACTTGTTAATGTAAATAAAACGAATTTTTCTATCCCCGGGAACGTCCTTCGGACGCTTAATGCACTCGAATACTTTTACGGTTCACGAAGAAAATTAGTCCGCGCATGCGGTGTTATGGTAATGGCTGCTATGACTTTTAAAGGAATTATGAATAATTCGGGCTGCATTTTCACGTTGATACAGCTAAAGTGAATTTCAAATTGAATAAGTGCATTTGCTTTATAAATCCCATTATATATGTAACAATACTGCTGGAGAAAGAAGTAAACTCATTGCCAATTACAGCTTGTAAAATTTTTGGTCATACGCATTCACTGCACTTGCGCTTCATGTCAGGTTCAGGCGTTGACTCGATTCAAGTAACTTTTCAATTACTTTTACCGTTCAAGACACTTGTTACAGTCCAGTTTGCATCATGAAAACCGGGCGTAGGCAATAATTAATGACACAAAGGAGCATATTGTTCCAATTATACCTGAATACTAGTTTTTGTTTGAGCCCTTTTGCTTTTGCACGCCATGTTAGACTCCATCGAGATAAATCTGGACCACGGCGCACGTTGAAGAGAGGTAAGCTGTGCCTAATTAAATGGCGGAAGGACAGATCCCGTATGGTCGCCCTTAGATCAGTGAAACGCAAGATTGTTGTAAATGCAGCGAAGCTGCACTCACTTAACACAGAGCCAGGCGCGGTCTTTGAGGCAGGGAGCCTACAAACGGGTCGCGCGACGTTGACTGAAGTCTCTGCGCTCGGCAATGAAACAGAATTCCCTATTGAAAGGCTTGCAAATCCTGAAGTGCTTGTTTCGCTAGTAATGAAATTCCATAAGAGTTTCAATCATAATCTACCCTCAGGGCGTCTAATGAATATATTACGTCGGCTCCTTTCCCCGGCGTCCCGCGTGCGAAGTGTCGTTTTAAGCTGCGGGAATATTCAAAAGGGCACTTTCCTTCTTTTCATTTTCGCCTTATCACTTTGCGCTAATTCAATAAGGATTTGCGTCGGATGGTGCGAGAAAATCGCACGCCGCTTGTAGCTATCAAAGTGGTGCCAAAAACACGATGGCTGTCATTTAGTCTTAATAGAAGGGTTCGATGTTTCAAGAGTCGTGAACAAGAAAATTTTTCTTTGGCCTTTTTGAGTTCGTATTTTCAAAAGTTGTGTTCGATGTGCTGTGAAAGTCTCGGGCAGCTATTTTTCTTTGGTCGTAAAATATGGATTTCAAAAGAAGAATTCAACCGTCTCTTATTTCTGAAAACTGGAAAAGTTTGGAACTTATTACTTTAAATAAGTGATAAACAATTTCCGTTCCAAAACTTTCTTACAATATATTTCATTATTCAACATTGTGAGAAAAATATATCTTTTTTTAAAAGTGAAATAAAATCTCTAAATATTTTTTATCTTTTTCGTGTTTCAGGTAAGTTGACGATTATTTCATACCTGTTGATTAGCTTATATCATCGGTAAGTATTAATAAAACCGTTAATTCTTTTCCAAAGTTTATGTTCAACAATAACATTCGCACACATCAAAATAATTGACGAGCTCACGTGATAATCGTTTAAAAGCTTAATCCGCTCAGAGAATTAACGAGAAAATTAATAATCAGCAAGTGGGCCGTTGGAAATAAAAGAAAATTAATTAAAACCAGCCCCCGAGGAGTTTAATTTTAATTCGAAAGTAAAGCAAAAAACTCGAAAACAAGATTCGCAGCTGCAGCGGGAGGTAGAGTCCGAAGGCTCTAAACGAATTTCGGTCTGACTCGAGCCAACTTTTTCTACTAACTAGCCAAGTGTGCTGGGGAGAGCGTCCGATATCCGAAGGCGGCGGCAGCTTGGCTTTACAGCGGCGCGTCGGCCTCCGCAGATGTTTGCCGAGTCAGGCGGCGCGAGCAAAATGAGACGGTGTTTGCATGAGAAATTAGGCAGCCCCCGCGGAAAACCGGATCCTCGGATTCCTACGACGCGATCCGAGCAAACATTGACCATCGCCATTACGTCATCGCCAGGCCAGGCTCGATGTCCCAGATACCCGGCCGACTTTGCTTCTTTTTACCCGATTTTTTGCCCGCCTCCTCCACTAGTTTAATCACTCGTTTTCTTAGTGCTGTTTCTTCCTTTTAGCTTCTGCGTTTTTACACAATCTATCTTTTCTAAATACAATAATTATTATTTATTCAGTGTATTTATATTTAATAACGAGTAAAAAGGCCAGTAATGAACATTCAAACAAAATGTCCAAAATTCATTTAAATCAAAGTTTATTACCAGCGTCCAATATTGAATCTTTTAACATGAAATCCCTTTCGGCGCGGCAGTAAATTTAGTAAATTTAGTGACGTAATATTGGTTTCGGACAAGGAGCATTTATATCAGTTATCAGAATCGTTGCACTCCTACAGTTTCTCTCCCCAACCGGCTATATATTTTTTTGAGACAATTACTTTTTTGTCGGTGTATTTTCCGAAGCCCCTCCCCCCCGAAATCGCCCCGAACAAATTTATGGCGGCAGTAGTTTGGAGTACGGTAAATAACCCTCGCAAACTCGTTCGTTCACGTCTGGACGTTGCCTTCGCCGAAAATTTGAGGCGAAGGAGAGCGAGGAGCGCGAGGAGGAGGAGGAGGAGGAGGTGCTTGGCTTTTTCATTATTAAATGAACGGAACGGAGGCGCTTATTAATTTTTCTTGCGCGCCGCAAACTGCGAGGCGACGGCTTTGGATGCGTTCCGGACTATTGAATATTAATGTAATGACGCGGAAGTTAAGCCACAGATCCTCGGGCCGTTCATTTAACGACGAGATAAAATATTAAATTCCAGCCTGTGGATTTTGCTAGCGACGCTTGGCCGTTGCCTTATCATTATAGCGAATATTGCCGCAATTTAAATCTTATTGCAGGCTTTATTTTATGTTTACGGATGATCGCACATCGATAAAGTAGTTTCGATTTAATGTCGCTAAATATTTTAATATTTGATAAAAGTGAATATATTTTTAAAAGAAAATTTATTTAGAACAAGCATTGCACGATATTATCTTTTTTATTGCAATTGTTTTTCTAGTACTAATACAATTGCAAGTAAGCTAAATTCCTTCTTAAATTATTTTGGTTCATCAATTTAGATATAGTATCGCACTAACGTATTTATGAGAAAAGTAGTAAAGCGCATAGTTAGACGAGATTGCAATTTCGCAAGTAGCAGTTAACTGATCTCCACATGCGGTTCTTACTATTCAACATTAGTTACTAACTAGTAAACTTCACTAAAGGATAACAGGTAAGGCTGAGCATCGTGCAGCAGATGGGCTTAACCGCCCAGTCCAGTATTTTCGAACAACGAACGATCTTCAATCAATGTTGTACAACTTCGGCGTAGTCACTTCGGCATCATGAATTTGGACAGTAACCTGAATCTTGATGTAAATTCGTAAAACAGTTAATATATGAAAGCTCTACTTAAAAAACTGGTAAAGTAACTTTACCTCGTTTGAATTACAAGCATCTCAATTAGGAGATAAAAATGAAAAACCTTCGATTTTCTCCGCGAGAAACAGCGAAAAATGCGATGCGCAATTTCGACAATGGCAATTGAAACAGAAAAACGCGACCAGTAAAAAAAGTCTCTCGCCATTCCTTAGTTGTAATCCTCATAACTTAGTTGGGCGGCACTAAAATTCACGCCGAGGTTTGTTTAGTCACTCGTGTGGCGGCGCCGCTTGTATTTATCACGCGAAGCCCGGCGTGCGCGGAAAATTTATGTAGTGCAGGTATCCAAAGGAGGGTTCCAGCGGTAAACTTATCACGTACGCAGTGCCCCATTCGATATTCGCTCGCTCGTGCCCGTTTATTTAGACCTCGCGCGCCCCGCGGCTTCGTAACTACCGCTTCAACAATCGGAAATCATAAAACGTGATTCTTCCTCGAGCGATGCCGAGTCCCGCTAAGTCATTCGCGGCTTTCGCGGCTGTTTACGCCGCTGTTCTGGCCCGCTAATTCGGGAATACGGGCCGGCTTGATTTATAGCCCACTCGAGAGAAGGATCGAGAATTGTTGAACCATTCACAAAGCGAAGACCGGTAAGTACCTCAACAGTCACATATTTAGATATTAAAACAAGGAAAAATAAGAAATTCGGGAGTCAGAGGCAAAAATGTCGCAGGTATTTTGCGTATTTGCGTCGCGACGTTGGGGCGGTTTATGCTGCGGTCCGTCACCGGAGCAATATTCACGGCGCTTCGACGCTATTCTCGTGCCGCCATGCAATTTGTAACCGATTGTTATTCATGTTTCAAGTTGCGAGCTTTCCAAAGATCCCGCTGCGATTTCACGCCCGCTGACTGCCATAATGCTATGGGTTACAATTCGCGCGGCCGCTCATCCGCGCACTCCCCTATTATTTCCACTATAATTGTATACAACCCCTCTTACTATCTCTACACTGCTGCCTGCCCCTATTTTTCGATCGTTGATATGCAAAGTGACTTGTGCAGTGCCCGAAAAACCATTTTCCCGCAAGTATTCCCCAATGTTTTGTAATGTAATGTCGGTCAATATTTTTAAAGGTCTGTTTTTTTCTTATCACGAGCTCGTTTTGATTATCTATTTTTGCATTAAAAAGCCCAAAACTTTTCAGCGACGATCAGCTTTGGACGTCCACTCGCAAACTTGACTTTTCAAGAGCTTTCATTGATCAATGATGAAATGTTTGTGAAGCGCGAAGGACCTTCTACAAAAATAAAAGTGTTAGAATCCATTAACTCTGGAAGTAGAGGAGCTGTTTGCTTTACTAAAAATACTCTTTCTGCCGCGCAGATATTTAGCGACTGCTTAAAAAGTCTCGGGGAATTAAAATTCTTTTCCCGAAAAATCAATTAACAAAGCAATCAGCGCGCGTATTTTGAAAGGACGCGTGTCCGAGCTACAAATTTCAGGGCACGGCAGGGGATGAAAAAACGCACAATGAAAGAAACAATCCGGGATAATTGTTGCCCCTTGACAATCTCCCTTGCCGAGCGTCCGTGTGATTGGCGTCCATTGCGCTCGGCGAGACGCGCCTTTAGCAGGGCGAGGGCATTGTAATTTTGATCCTCTGGCGGCGAGAGCGAGCGGACAACGAATGCCAGGCCAGAAGGCTTGTTTCCAGATTAATTTCCATCTAAATTCTGCGAAGCGTCAGCCTGTTTACAAGGACCTCGATAATGCGTTGGCCGTCCGGTCGGGCGAGCACTGCTGCCGGGCGGAGCCTCGCAATTTCGTGTCATTCATCGGCTTTTAATGAATCGAGAGCTTCGCGCTCTTTCGTTCTGAATGCCTTTAAAAAAGACTAACGAGCTCTAATTCTTCCCGAGTCGGCGTTTATTACACTCTTCTCCGCGGGGATCCAACTCTTTTATTTACTGCGCGTCGCTCGACTTGTAACGCGCTTCTTTCTAATAGTGTTAGGTTATCAATTGATTGAACATTGAGGGGATTGGAAGAAAAAGCATAGGAATCGAATTCTCTACCCTGAACAATCTTTTTTCGACTCGTCCTCATATCGTCACGTTGGCGCTTGTAATTAGACGTCCCTTGACGCGAAACATAGATGATACTAAACTAGAGTTTTCTCGTTAAATCTAGTTGTTTTCCCTGCTTGTGCTGTTCGTCGGATAAAATATTCCTACATAAATAGCCGATATATGGCTGTTCATATTTTATTTTCACGCTGGAAAAATCTCTTCGTATTGCAAGCTGCCTCATAAATATTATCTGCGATTGCATTACCGCGGGAAGATGGAAAGCTTATCGCTCCTCTTTACGTAAGTGGTAAAGTGGATTCGCGTAGAAGAGATATGGTATGAGTAAAGTGGATCCGCATAAATATGAAATTTTTTGCTCGCTGACGAGAGGACGAAATTATGTTAGCTTGACGTATTTTATAGTCTGTCGAAGAATTGCTTCCCCGTTAGGTCATGGCGCTGGTTGCCGGTTTGGTTAAATTTGCGAATGGAAAAATTGCTTTGCGCCAAACTTGATTTGGCGAAATTGCGATTAAACATGCGATCTTTAAGAAAATCAATGTCCGTTTGGAGGAAAAAAAATATGCAAATGCATCATCTAAATAAAATAGTGTCAAGAGTTACTTCGATAATTGCTGCTCTAGTTTCATTTGCATCAACATCAAATGCCAATATCAATTAATTCACTCTGTGCAATATATTTACTTGTAGCGTTGCTCATTTTATAAACAAGATACGCGCATTTCCAGTTATTAATCCAATGCTTCCAATTCATTATCTGCAGTACTAAAATGTACACGCGAACACCCAAGCTATAATAAACTAAATATATTCAATCAATTACTCTACTTTTCCCGCTTCCAAAATACAGTCGCTGATCAAAACTAACCCGGTTGCAAACATCCTATAAATTCCAATAGAAAGGGTGCAGAAACCGCATAACCTATTCGGTTTTTGC
>JAWWEM010000030.1:628204-683130 GCA_035582935.1 Ormyrus thymus | reverse complement strand
TATGAATGTCCAATCCTGGGACTACATTGTGCGTAGCCGATTATGCATAGCCTAAGTATAATTTTTTTACACGGGGGAGGACTATCCATCACTTTTATCGCTTTGTCCCGAGCTTCTGCTACTTCCTACAATCAAGCCCAGGACTTATTGGAAGTTTTCTCATCTAACGACTTTTATTCGGGTCATTACTTAAGGACACGTGATCCACGACGGGGCGTAAAAAACTTGGGGTCACTTTCAGCCGAGTTTCCCCGACACTATTTTGAGCACGCGTAAAGCGAGTGCGCTGTAAAAGAGGCGTAAAAATCTCGAGAACTAGCAGGTGCGACGATGTACGCCGTGACCCTTCCTTTGCACACACGCACAAAGCGGCTCGAGATCGCGCGGGGCCTCTGCCGTTTCAAGAGTCACGCGCGCCCAGTTGCTCCTTTAAGGAAATTTATGTAAGCGTATCTGCTGTCGAGCTTCCGATTCTTGTTTCTGCCACGAGCCGTTGCACCACGCCTGTAATCGCGCGTATTTTATGTCGAAAACAGTATTTATTTCAAGTGAAACCTGCGTGTATTTGCCCGAGAATAATTATGGAGGAGCATATGAATTTATTTATAATAAAAAAATTTTAAATTTTATATCACGATATAAATTTTTAATGTAAACAAAATTTTAAATTTTATATCACGATATAAATTTCCAATGATAATGCCCTGGTAGAATTTTTAATCTATTTCCTCCAAGGTCTATCCACCATTTATCTGGGTACCGAGTAAGTACGAACGTTATATAGACTATATTTCCTCTTATTACACGCTTTTACCGATACCAATAATTCGGATTAGTTATTTAATCCGGTGAATGAAAATATCTACCTCTGTGGCATACCCTCGGGTTTATTAAATATGAAAAATGTGGTGTAAAAAAGAATATGCTGCTTTTCGCGAATATACGTTTGGAAATGTAAATTTTTCGAAATATCTTATTTAATCAAAGAAATTTGTAGAACCTTTTTAACCTTCTCTATAAAAAAAAATTATGAAACGTGATGATAGTGCACGCTTATGCGGTGTTAAGAGCTTTGATAAGTGTTGTTTGAAACCACTGTGATAATTAAACTTTGCGGCGAATGCGTCCCGTAAAAGGGTTATTAAAAGCTCGGATAGTATTTTTTATTCCTCACTTTTCCTCAATTACCCTTCTTAATTGTACACCCCCAGACCGAAGCATTAAATTACTCGATAAAAACATTCCATTCTAATAAAACGACGAGAGGGAGCGTCAAATTTTCGGCCGAGAGAGGAGCGCCCTCGCGCTAATTTAGCAGAGCGCGTGATTTTGAACGACTCGAGTAAGCTTAATGGCTGCATTGAAAAGCTGGCCGTGTCTTTGGCTCGGGGTGCGAGCCGTCGTGCTTTTTAGAAAGAAAAATCATTCCTCTGCATCTTTTTGCGGAAGGGGGCGTGAAGGAGAGAGAGAAAGAAAGAGAGAGGAAGAAGAGAGAGAAAGTGGAAGGGACCGAGGCGTCATCTCTTTTTATTCCCGCAGCTGAAGCGAAGCGCGAATAATCGCGGTAAAATTCGGTTCGCTAGCTCGTGAAACTCTTTGAGCTGTCTGGCGCTATATGTACACGCGCCAGGCGCCAGTGTATACATAAAAGAGAGGAGAAAAGGGGAGCCGGCCAGAGAGGAGAGGGAGACAAACCGTGACAACGCGCGTCGTCCGCGCTTTTTTCCCTTCGCGTTAATTACCGCGGAAAGCGTTTCGCTTTCTTAACTCTTTGAGGGGGGGAGGCCCGAAAAACCGAGATCGCGCCGACGGGCGGGGATGAGATTTTATTACGGGAGGCCGCGGATGGATGACAAACAATGGCGAGATATGGCGCTGCGCGTCGCATCGCCATCGCCCGCTGGGCTGCGCCGCGCTCGTCGTCGGCGTCGGAAAAAATGTCTCCGCTGGTTCGCAAATTTATTCCGCGGATAAAATTTCAGGGAAATATTATCTTCCGGAAAAAGTGATATATGAGCCTAGAAAATAGTGGGCGTCAGGGTTTTGTCTTTCTCTATCGACAGTAAAAACTTGAAATATTGTACACATTAGGCAGTAATCCGACAGAATTAATTATAAAGACAATTTGAAATGCATGTTATTAAAAGATTATTCTAGAAGTCCGTATGTTTTTTTTTTTTTTTTTCAGAAAAGAAATTTTACATTTGAGAGATTTTTAAATTACATTTTTGTACTTTGACGTGTCTTTTTCATTAAATTTGCAAGATTTAAACATATGATATTCCATTTGGATGGCACATCACAAGAAAATGAATCCAAATAATCGCACGAAATCGCAATTTCAGAAAATAGATGGAACTCTCGAACGCGTCGTATTTTGAAAAGCCATCTTCGCCAACAAACGAAAGACGTTACATCCCAGGAAGTAAATGCGATTGGATAAATTGCGGAAACGGGCGAAGCGCCGGGAAAATAGAACGACTGAATATTTGCCGTGAGGGCTTTTGAATACGGTGGCCGCGGCTCGGAAAAGCTCATCAGCGACGTACATTCGTTTTCCAATGCGTTTCGATTCGTCCTCGAAACGCACGCGCGAAGAAGCCGCGTGTTTGAGCTAAAAGCGTTTGCTTCTGTGTGCGAGCAAACGGACCGAGGGCATAAGGGAACTTCTGAGAAAATGGAGCTTTCCTTTCCTCGTAAACCATCAACGAGGTAGGAATTTGTTGATCTTAGTGCGCATTAGTTTCTAAAGTATATGTTCCTCGCTTTTTCACTCGCTTGCTTTCGCGCTTAGCTCTCTCGTGGGAATAAACTTTTTTGAAAATAAGTCGAAAAGCAGCACTGACAAATTGGCGCTTTGAAAGTGTATCCCTTGCCTTTTTTTCAACGTCGAAATTCACTTCGGTAATGCAGACGAAACAGCGGCCGAGGAATATGAAATGATATTCGCCTTTTTATTTGTTTCCTTCCGTAAGCGCTTCTCTCGTGTGCACGCGTCATTCCCAGGACTCTCCGTAATTTATCTCAGCCTTTTCAGCCCGATAGATGGCTCGGACTCGTGAATGGCCCCTAGACGTATCGTCGCCATCCGCGAGAGAGAGAGAGAGAGAGAGACTCGCCGAGGGGCGGAAGATCCTTCGATATTTTCGTGCATAATCCTACGTACTTTCTCTCTGACTGAGCGCGCGCGATTTTCCATTTATTTCCGGGCTACTGTTTTCCGCTGCATTTTTTTTTACCCTTATGCAAAGCCGCTTCTCTCCCCGAGCTGTGCACGCGACCTAATTTGCGGAAACTTTCCCGTGAATTATCCGCCGGTTTTATGTACCAAAATGCGTGCGGAATAAATTATATTTCGCGAGGCTTTTTGTCGCGATTTTTGCATTTTCGTTCGCCTGCTCCGGAATTTCCTGCATTGACGTCAGTCGCGATAAAAGCTCGGGAGGTGCAGCAATATTAAGAAAACATTTTACGCTCTGATGACGGTTATTAAAAAGTATTTCTACCGTTATTTAGATTTTAGCATCGCTCGCGTTCTCTCGTCTAGATATTAAAATTAATTAATTAGAAACTGTAAATTTGCTTAAATTGCAAGAAGTCCCGGAGACGTCGCAAGTTGAAAGCAAAACTATTTAGCTTCGCGCTGCGCGTCGAGACTCGCAAAAGATATTCCACCGAGTTTGAATTCGAGGCGTCGTCGAAGATTCTTGTCTTTCCGTTTTGGGTTTCTCGTCAGCGCGAAAGAAATGACGTTATTAATCCTGGCACGTCGACGTACGCAAGAGCTTGAGAGAAAATTAGTTGTCGATGGGAGAAGTTCGTTAGGAACTCGGCTGCATTCGAAGTTTGCGCGAGAAACAACGGTGACCAAACCCTCGAGAGTGGTTCGCTCGGAACAAGTTGGAAGCTGTTAATGATTTGCAATGCTGCGCTGACATGCGCACTACGGGCTTCGAAGCGGCGGCCAAATGAAGAGCTATCTGTGCGACTGCGAGAGTGACGATGTTTCTAAGTAAATGCGCTTCTTATGCACGGCTGCTGCCACTGCTGATACCCGAGCTCGGGCGCTTCTCCCCATCAGTCCCGAGATTACTTGAGCGCAAACTCGATGTTTATCGAGATGCGGGGGATATGCTGCAAACATTGCTTACCGTTATGTTTCTAGGATTGTACGTCTGACTTGTTTTATTTATTACTTTTCTTTATAATTGCTTGTACTCATTTATTAGTTACATAATTATTTCAAGTAATTACGTGCTATGTCTATTAATTAACTGAAAATACTGCATTTCTCTGTAAGAGATTGTTGACAATGGAATTGCTGCGTATGAAGATAAGGCACGTGAGTAGTTGTGAGTCTAGGGTAATAATGCAAGACACAGGAGTAATATTACAGGTGTGCTTTATTAAGTGGCTCTTCGATACTCTCACCGTACAATATTATTCGCCGCGTTCGCACTTTCATACATGCATTCACATATACCACAGGAATAATATTTGTTTACCTGAAAAATGTTGTCAATTTAGATGTTTTTATCCATCAAAAGTAGCTAATTATAAAAATAAAAGCACAGGGTAATTTTTTCGGCATTAATGCAGCGAAAGACATTTTTTTTGTCACGAGCAGTATTTTCTGCTCCGCATAAAAAATATATACGCACCCTTTTAACGACTCGGTAGATTAATTTTTTTTTTTCATAATCTGCTACTGTACGAGTGACTGACGAGCTTAAAACGAAATTGACTCTCACTCGTGCAAGTATCTTACGCAAACTTTGTAGACTCTCTCGACAGCGAGAAAAAACTTTCAAGCTTCACCCCGAGAGCCGTGTGCAAAACTTATTTTGCAACATTTAAAAACATTGGATTCGTCAAAACTCTAGCATGAAATTTACCTCAAACACTTTTCAAAGTCCAAAGTCCACCAAAATTGTTATTTTCTACTGGATTAAGCGATTACTGCTTCAATAAATGTTTTCGTTCCGAGCTGTTGATCGAGCAAGATCAGAAAAAAAGCTCTCGGTCGGTCCCAGCCTCCGCGGCGTTTAATCGAGCAAAGCCCGGCTTAGCTCAGCGCGAAGTGCTTCATTATCAGCAGCCGCGAGCACACACGCCCGCGCACGAGCCGCGGCGGCAAAATGTATCCTCGCAATTTCTTTAATCTTGTTTACCGAGTAAGCAGCCCCGGCATTAATCTCTCTTTCTCCGGCACATATTTTTCCGCTCGCGCCCCGTCATTACAGCCGCGCGGCTCTCTCCCTCTCTCATTGTGCATGTGCATAATCAAGCGGTGCCGCGGCGCCTCTCGTATAATCCTCCGTGGCTCGTGACGCAGAGTTTAGCCGGCGTATGACGCGTTATCCGAGAGCGCGTCAAACTTTAAGAGCAATACCGCTAGAGAGAGAGAGCTGAACTTTCAGAGAGCCCGAGCGACGAACGCAAGCGCTCGTAATGGCATCGTCGACCTGCCGCGGCTCTTTGACGATCCGTGACGCCTCGGCAGAAGAGCCTGGAGAAGGGGCTTTGCGGGCCCTTGGCTATGGCCCTGCCCCCCGAACGCTTCGTGCGCCGAATATGGGGAGAACTTTGCCTTATACGGCGCCTCATTATGCTTGCGTACGGGGATTACCTTTTGACGGCCGTTTTTTCACGCGTCTTTTGGGCAAGGTGTGGATTCGTTTGGGATTCGTTTGCTGCAATGCTGATTAATAAATATAAAATAAGCCTATTTTGTATTTTGAATTCATTCTCTTGTAGCAGTCCAACAAACATCGCTTCATTCGTGTATAAAATAAAACGAGACCTGGGGCCGAGTAACAGGATATTTACACCGAAAGTTACATCAGCTAAAACTGGAAATTTATTTGCCTGGTGTTACGTGGAGAAATAAACAAATTGAACTAATTTCCCTCAAGGGTACGATGGTAAAGCGATCGCCCGAATTTATTTAACTCTTTGTCATGTTTATTTAACGCCGAATATCCGAATATTCGTATACCGAATAATAATTGACGTACGCCCCGGTAGTTATAGTGCACGGAAAAAAACCAAACAAAAAAAAAGAAAGAAATAACAACGTTGAGGCGAACTGAGCGAGCAAAAATTGCATCGGAATATTTGAAATATTTAAAAATCGGTAAAATGGTTTACGGTAACGTAAACGAAGCTAAGCGCGCTGAGAATAACAAGTTTAACGCGTAGCATTCAAAGAAATATGATGCTACGCGATATTAACCAGAATTTATCTAAAACGAACATCGAGCGGAAATGCCCGCGTATAAAATGGACATTTAAAGTATTGTACACAAATGTCACCGAATTTTATTGATTATTACTCTATTACATTAATATCTTTATTAGATTCTGGAGAAGATACTTGTAGCGTCAAAATTCCTCCGACATGGCGTCCTTTCGATTTCAAAAATTATATTGCAAATTTTAAGGAGAGGTTTAAATTAATTCACACGTCAGTTGAGCTTATGAAAAAATAGTTTATTAAGCTCGTGGGGGGGGGGGGAGCCTTGGGGCATAAAAACCCCTCGAAAAATGTTCTTAAATAAACGAATAATGTTCTTGTTATTGATCGTGGCGCACACAATCGACAGGATTTTCAACTGAAGAAATTTTTACCTGCCGTGGTGAGGTCATAATTGAAAATGTTTTAAATATCAGCATATCCTCACTACCGATATCCGCGTAAAATTGAGCTGCTTTTTTATAATAAAAAATGAATTGCGTTTTACGATTATATCCTCACTACGAGGGCATTGTCGTCAAAGAAATTAAGTGATTGCAGTTCGAAAGCAGCTAAATGACTTACTTGACGGACCGCCCTACATTGCTACTACACCTTGAGATAAGTAAGAAAATATAATTTAAATTTAACGAAAAATAAGCTTAAAAAACACAAATTATTAGTTACTAATTATTCGAATACCAAACATACTTTTATATTTACTTGACACAATAAAATTTCCTAGTAATTTGTGAATTATTACAAAGTAAAAGCTGCACACTCATCGGCTTGAATAAAGCTCTCGAGCTCGTGAATCTTTGCGGGAAGGCCGCAGCTTGCTTTCGAAAAAGGGACAGGGGTTATTTTATTAAAAGTTAAGGGCGTAGTAGGCACATTCGGAAAAAGGGTCATGCGATTAAAGGAATCTTTCATCCAGGCGAGCAGCTCTCGTGAGATCGGTTTTCTGTCGGCGGCCGAATACGTCGAAAATTCAGAGGTATCGATCGGTATCTTGTCTGGCATCGCGATTCGTGCCAAGTCCATTAATCTTTCGACGGGCTCTGATAGGCGCATCGTTTACCGCCAGGACGTCACGTAGGACGGCTGCCCATCTATACCTTTATCGGGCGCAGTAACTTCACGGCCGCCGGCACATTTCATTGCCTGCGAAACGGTATTTACTTAGGCGTAAGAAAAATTATTTCCACCCGCCTTGGCCCGAATCATTTCGGCGTCCGGGGAGGATGATTTCTCTTTAGAGAGTTCAGAAAATTAATGGTCTTTTATTGGCGAATTTAAAATTTTAAATTAATTTTTACTGTGTTTTACTAAACGAAAAAAGTGTAAAAACGAGTAAAATTCTAAAAGCTTCTGCTATTATAACAATAATTTTACAAGCGCAACGAAGATTCTTTAATATTCTATTAGACCTTCTACGACGTTGAAGTTAACTTGGAAGCACTCGTCGGCAACTTTAAGAGGGCATCACCTGCTGTGCGTACCGAATCTCCGAAGTAATGGAATTATAAAAAAAAAAAAGATAAACGGACCAAACAAGGTTTCGGAAAATCAAGATTTATCACTCGGGCAGAAAGTCAAGCGGCAAGAAAATTTATCGAGTCACAGCAGGCAGAGGGGAAACTTTTTGAAAAATGCAGAGTGCACTTAGGAGCAGAAAAGCGCGGAGGGGAAGGAAAGTAGAGAGACTGTAATTCAAAAGGCAAAAGCCAGCGCGTCAGCGCAGAGGAGGCGGTAATCATTCAAAGAGCGACACAAAGACGACGCACTCCTCGTAATGGTATTTACCCGCTCGACAGTGACTTCCTGCCGGATGTTGACATCGGGTAAGATGGATGCTGCTGGGCCAGCAGCAGCGCGAGCGGCGGCTGCTAAGGTGCGGCAGCGAAAATGCGGGATGCCTGGAGCGGGCACATATTCGGAAGCGCGGAAATTTACAGTCCTCCAAGTCTGGCCGTACATTAAGCAAAGTTACTCGGGGCCAGTCGTAAACGTCGAAATATATCAATAGTCCAGCGGCTCGAGCGGTAAATTTTCGCTGTACGACGCGGCGTCGCAGATCTCCTCTTTTGGCGGCGCGGAAAATCGCGCGACTCCCCGCTACAGCGACGATAGATTAGTTACACGGCCGAGCTCTGCCAACGTGGGGGGCGCGCGGCCCGAAATAATTAATGGCCGAGCGCGCAGTCGAGCTGGCCGCGTTCGAGCGTGAATTTCTACATTTGCCGAGGGAGAGCGCGGGGGAGGAGCCGCCCCCTGCGAGCGCGAAAAAATGCCCCGGCAAGGAGTATTAATTCAACCGAGCGCTAAACACGCGCCGTGCACCGCCGGCCCCCTGCAGCGGTCTTGTGCACGCGGCTGTCGAATAATTCAGGACGGTTAAGTTGAACGAACTCGGCGCGTTTAATGAACTTGAAATTCGATAACTCTTCAATGCCACTCTGGAGACACCAGACGCGACTGCCTTCGGCTGACTAGAACTTTCTTTAAGCTTAACGAGCTTCTCCGAATTGTCAATTTTACTTACTCTCCCAGAATTATGGCACTCTTTTTTCAGGGATATCAAGTAAGTATTAGCTACAGGATTTTACGTAAAATTTTTAGTACGACTTGTTTTTTAAAGGCAAAAAATTTCTTAGAACCTGTAAAAATTTAGCTGCGCGGTAAACTTCACTTTCTCATCCAGAAAATTAGGAGCTGATAATATCGTCTTAATAAGTCAACATTTTACAACCTATAAAATTATATTTTCCCGGCGTAAAACCAAAATATTTTTCAAGATAACAACACGGAAAGTCATAAAATAAAAGCGTTAAACAGTATTTGAGGATTTTTTATAAAAAAAATCCTTTCTTCAAAGAAATAAAGATCAAGAAATGAAAATAAAACCAATACAGCCTCAGCTCTCTAGTGCATTTCAAAATTCAAACGTTCGAAAATATGCACAAACTGAAATAAGATACGACATCGGCATGGATGCGCGTGGCTCTCCCAAACAGATAGAGCTGGTATTGTTCGAAAGAACGTTGGTGTCGAATGTCATGCCGAGTACAGCAGCATTTCATTCAACGTCGTGTTTTCAACTCGATGCGCAGTTGATTGCCGTTATAACGCGAATGTGGAAAAGAGAACTCGCGAGGGAAAAAATAAATTTCATAAAAATAAATTTCATAATACCGAAGACGAACGCTCAATGAAATGGAAGGCTTCTTTGCAGGAACTTGAGCTTGCATTCAAACATTTTTTACATCGATCCATGCTGTTAACGCTGAAAATATCGATTACTCGTAGCGACAGTTGGAAAAAAGGATGCGAGACAGTCATGCATAAGAACATTATTTTGCGTAACAATGAAGCAAGTTTTTAACCAAGGAAAAAAATGCGGCTTGTTGATTTTTTTGGTATTATTCATGGAAATGTAAATCACACAGATCTTTACATAATGAATTATACATTATTCAAATAATTTACGATTTTATATTGATAAAACTTTTTAATTAGTTTTTATTTTTAACGGAGAGTGTAAAGGAGACGATCTAGATAGATTAAATTATTATAAAAATATTATTATTTGAATTATTATTTATTACACATGTTACGTGAAAAAGAATCATTTTGAGAACATACAATTTTTTCCTTCTTATCTTAAAAAATAATCAAAAGGAGTAATTATGTTTAATAAAAATTTTAGTAATTTATATTTATAAATAAACTCATAAAAATTACTTGAGCTTGTTTATAAATTCTAAAAAATTTTAAAATTCTGTAGCAATACAAATATAGAACGTCAATATCTGCAAAGGTCGCGGCGGACTTTTGTCCAGACTGGCTGACTTTAAACGCCCTGATTATTATGTAAAGTGCTGAAACACAAGCAATTTAAACAAACTTCAACTCCTGATTGTCAGAGAAGTGGGAAACTGCTGTTAGTGCTAATAAAAAAATCAAGTGGAATATGCATGTGTATGTCCGAGATTCTGACTAAACTCGGACACTATCACTTGCAAATGTACGAATAGTTGGGCCGTTCGCATCGAGTTTGTCGAGAGTCTTCGTGACCTCGTTATTATTCAAATAGAAAAAACAAAATTGTTTTCAAAGTTGATAAGAAACCGGAAACTTCGGTTCATATCACTCGATTGTATACATCTATATAGTCTTTTGAATCGAATTCAGTTGTTTTAATCTTTTTAAGTGTTTTTCACAAATGTTCTTTATTATTAAAACGTTTATAACTAGTTATTCAATGTTCTCGAGTGCAAAATAAATACAGATTTTTTAAATTAAACAAAGCCAAAAACTTATTTTCGTAAAAGATTTTAGCCGCCGTTTTCCGTATTGCTCTGCCACCGACAAGAAAAAATCAATAAAGCAACTAAAGATAATTAGACTTTCAGCTTTCGACGCTGATTCAATAATCGAAGAAGCAAGTGCATATCAGAAAAAGGTGGCAATGATCGAATAAGACGCGAGACATTCATCAGGCCATTCATCACGAGACTGAAAAATGCCGCGACGCCCTTTGTTATTTCAGTTAGGAGAGGCCTCGAGAGTGATTTATGTATCAGCGCTGGAGGACCGTTATTTCGTAATTTGCTTGAGTAGTCTTCTCTTCCCCGGCGAGAATTAGCACTCGACTTCGCGTACAGCTATGGCAACTTCTGCAGGCTCGGTCGGCTGCATAACGTGGCGGCGCCACGTGGGAAATAATGGTCGGATAAATTTCCTGCGAGTCATCC
The DNA here is from genome assembly GCA_035582935.1 of Ormyrus thymus. NCBI lineage: Eukaryota > Metazoa > Arthropoda > Insecta > Hymenoptera > Ormyridae > Ormyrus > Ormyrus thymus. Next base: position 672,138 of record JAWWEM010000030.1, on the reverse strand, counting down.
AACTAACTACGTTTCCTTTCAATGAGCGCCGAGTTGCCGGGAGCGTCGCCAAAGTCCAAGTCGGTTTTATCTCTGTTCTAAACTACTTTTCTCTATTGGCCGCTAAAACATGCTTGAAATTCCCTGCAAATATATTCATTTTCAACGAGGTACGTTTCAATCCCTCCTCGTTCAGGCGTGGGAAAGTTAAATTGTGCGAGCATTTCTGGACTGATGTGCCTTGAAGAGAGTTTGTAAACTAATATAATTGGGAGATTTAAAAAGAAGGTAAAAATAGTTTTCAATTAAAATTCATTGATTCGGAAAAAGCGGATATAGTAATTAATTTAAATATTATGCAAGATCTTGAATATTAAGCGTCCCGCTAAATTTTTTAAGATCAGTAAAATTTGAAATCGTTCATTCGATCCCGATAATAATTTAATAAGCTGGACATAAAAGAATGTGCCGTAAACGTTTGAGTTATTCTATTGTTATTTCTCTTTCCGAGCGTAAAGCTCTACTGAGCCAGTGACCGTAAAAGCGTTGACGTTTGTGGTCACGTTCAATGGTCCACCGTGAAAGTCCGAGACGGTAAACGGACCTGTAATAGTTTTAGAACAATTTGCGAAGCCTTAAAACCAAAGTACTTTACTTGAATTTTCGATATTATATTTCTTCATCATGCAAATCGACCGCTTTTAGCGTTCCTTCCACTTTGCGCGTCCAAAGCAAAAAACTCTCTTAAACCAAAATGTTCAGAAGGTCGAAAATGATAATTTCGAAATTTGTATCATTCGCGTAACATAATATTACCAAAGTTTCTTCTTATCGCACAATTGACCGCTGTTTGATTATTTCTGCTCAGTCTTTTTATAGAAAGCGTCAATTTGATAATGCTAAAAATACATTATTCAATTAAAATACTGAGAGCTTTTTGTTCCGAAACGCAAGTGAAATTTTTAACGAATTCGTTAGACAGGTTTGTTCTTTGTCTAGCCTTTAACACTTTGAAAGAAACGTGTCAAGATGTAAATTAATTAAAGGGCCAGCTTTAGCGACGCGCAGTTATAAAACGGCCGAAATTTTTGTGCAAAATTTTTGCCGCTGCCAGCCAGCAAGTAGTGGCAATAACATCCAAGAGCTGCTCCGGCTATCGCCAGACTGTTTGCCATTGTAGAGCACTCCCAACGCAGACCGCACGCTTATCCAAGCTGTTCCCAATATCGATCTCTGCTTTGCAGGTATCTAAGCCTTTGTTCTCATAATTAACAGCACGTGCGTCACGCGCAGCGATCAAGCGTTAACGCGGCCCGGGTCTCGAATGAATGGACAAGTCGTTAACGTAACGCGTTAATTACTTGACATTTCGAGAGGTGAAATGATCGTCTCCTTCGCTCAAACCACCGAGCGTAATTGCGTTCACTTGGCAATTTCGAATGCCCTGCTTCCGAGCGCGATTCAGCTTCTTTCAAAGATCACTTTTTTCGAAACCGGACGCTTGTAAACGGCAGGGCAGCTTTGATGACAAATTACGAGGCACGTCGCGGGCAGGCACTCATTTCAAATGAAGCAGTGTGTCGCTGAGCTCTGCCGGATGAATGTATCCATTAAAGGGAGAAAAAGTAAGTGAAAAAGGTCGAGCAAAAGAAGATTAAGCTCCGAAAAGATCGTTAAAACGAACGGGAGATAAAGAGCGAGGTTAAAGACAGGAGCAGTGTAGTCGCGTAGGTGGAAGTAGAAAAAGGCAGCCGAACAGCGCTCGCTTTCTTTACAGGGAGGCTGGCAGCGGCGCACGCAAAAGGAGGAAGCGAGACAATAGAAGGACGAATTATAAGAGCGAGAGCCGAAGGGTGCAGAGGCGCCACGAGGCAAGTGCTCGCGCGGCTGGTGGGGGCGGCGGTGGCGGCGGCGGCGGCGGCGCTGCTCCAGAGGAGGAGGAGGAGGTGGGGAGCCCGGGTGGGGGCGGATTGTTGGGATAGGGCGGATACGCGGGATGCGAGAGCGAGAGAGAGAAGGATCTCGAGAGCACAGGGGTGGTGGCGCCGCTGGCCGCGCCGTCGCCCAGCATCTCTCTCTCGTTGGTAAACTGGCGCACCCTCGCAGTTTGCTCCCATCCGCGCTCTAGTCATCCGCTGGCCCGTTGCGCGAGCGCCTCGCCTCTCCCGCGTGTCGCTCTCCACCCTCTTCTCGTGACTGGCAGAGCAGCAGCAGCACCACCGCCGCCGCCGCCAGCAGCATCAGCGCAGCATTGTACGGTGATGCCAGAGCATGATCATCCCTCGATGCTTGAAAGCGTCATTGAAAAATATTCCTTCCAGCATGCCGCCGCTCCCGGGGCCACTGATTCTGTCGCGCCAACAATGACTCGCTCCTAGGCACATGGTCTTTGTTGTGCTCGCCGACTCGAGCCGCTCCATCAGCCAGCGAGGTTACTAGCCGGTCGAGTCCGCTTTGGCCGCTCGCTCGACCCAAATCCGCGCGCAGCCCCCGCCGCCAGGATCATCCGAGTCATCAAAGCCGAGCGGCCAGCCGGAAAATCATCGCCGCTAACGCGCCGCTCACCTCTCGGATGAGGCATTGTGCCGGCGAATGCCATTGCCTTTAATGGCAGCCACTTCGCGGCGCTCTCCCGAACGCGCTGCGCCCGTCGTTCAGTGATTGAGAGGCGCGATTCGGACAATGATAACCAGGTTGCCGAGGATATAGTGCGATTGCCGGATAGGTAATGTGTCGTTAGTGCGTAGTTTTAGTGTTGGTAGAAAACAGTATTTAAAGCGACATGGATACATTTCTTATTCTGGGCATATGTTTCTTGTGCTACGAGGTCTGTGACATGCTCAGACGTTACTCACCGCCAGCCATGATGGAGCAGCAGAAGTTGGGATCCTCGCCGTCCTCGGCCTCCTCGTCGTCGCCGTCAACGCCGCGCAAGATTTATTCGATCTCGTAGGCGGGGAGGGTTCAGGTCTCTGTGCGCGCGTCCTCGGGGAATGAGCGAGTCGCGTTGCTGCCGCTGGCCTCCTCCTCGGTATGAGCACGAGCGGCGCCAGGTATTGCTCGCCAGTGACGAATGCCTCGTACGTGACCGAATGCCGCGGAGCTAGATTCGATAGGACGCCGACAGTCGTCGGCCGTCAGCGGTATTTGTCGTCCTGATACCGTTCGTCGAGCTTGGCAAATACGCGCTCGTGCGGCGAATCTGATTTCGCCTAATCTGGCTGCCAGCCTTGATCCTTGAGAAGCTAAGGCTGCTGCTGCTCCTTGCTCCAAGTCCGAAGCCCGGTCGATCTCGACGTGGCAAGTGTCAGCTGAGCTGTTTGCTCGAGGGGATCCTCCAGCTGTAAGTAGAAACTCTGATCGAGAAATAAGTTCGCCCCAACAAGGACTCTGCTCTTGAGCAAGTTGAGTGTGCGGTTACTACTTCGGCTCGGGAACAAGTGGAATAAAAGAATGTTAATGCGCCTTAGGAGGGCCGCCGGGCTTGGCTTCCATTCATAGCCGACTAGCTGCATTGTCCCGGCGATTCTTACGGGCCGACTAAGTAAAAGCTAAAGAGGATCAACGAGGCAAGAGAGATGGACTCGCTGGAGCGCCTAATGAGCACGGTACCTCATCAGCCAACCCTCACGGCAGCTTCGCGATCGCAAAACGCTTTCGTACAAGCCAGCCTGTGCTCGGTGATTGGTCGCAAGGGCCGACACCTTACCGGTACATTTTGTCTCACGGGAGATACTATGGAGGGCATCATTCAGTGCCTCGTCTTCCTCAAAGCCTTTTCGGTAAGATAGACCACACATTCCATTTTAAACCGCTTTATCAAAACAAATCAACAATTGTGTCATAAGTTAGATGTTCTGCTAGTAAGACAAAAGGCTGAGATTTCGGTTCGTAATCTTGAAATACTTGAGCGTTTTTTCAAACTCGAACCAGACCAACCAAATTTATACGATTTTCACTTTTCCGTCTCCACGTATACCGACCAAGTAAAAGCATTGCTCTCTCCAGGCTCTTGGAAATTTAGGTGAACGAACTTTGCGTTTCTACTTGTTTGGAAATGATTTTCAACTCTGCGCGATTCTTAGTGCAGAAAAGAAGTGAGAAGGGGCTCGGGCAAGAAAGAGAGAGAGAGAGAGAGAGAGAGAGAGAGAGAGATCGGCACACGGGGCAAGGCTCGTTAACCCGGGTCGCACTCGTTAATTTCGGTATACATTTTTTAACGGATCCGCCGTGGGCACGAGAGCGCAGAGTGTAAAAGAGCGAAGGGTAGATAGAGAGAAAGAGAGAGAACGAGAGAGAGGGAGAGGGGGTGGGAGAGCGAGAAAGACATATCGCCGCGGGAAATTGCGGCGAGACGTGAATTACAAATCGCTGCGGCGTGCAGAGGCTGAGGCTAAATTTTCAAAGCCAACAAGAATTTTCGGCTTCGAACAAGCTGCCGCTGCTTCCCCGGTTTTGACTCGTCGGACAGTATTAAAAATTCACGAGGTTGGAGGTTATCGAAGCGCTGTCTCGTTCTTCGTACTGATAAGTTCATTGCTGGAGTGTAGTTGATGTTATCTTCGAATCACGATCCTGTTGTCAGTCGTCGTTGCTCTTCGCCAGAGAGGGAACCTCGAATCTTCTTCAGGGATGTGGAATGCGAGTTGTTGCGCTGTAAAATGCCAATTGCGGCGATAAAGCTGTCGATGCAGCGATGGATAAAAGGAAGCACAGATTTATTGGATTATTATGGGCAAGATAATAGAAGACAAGGGAATTCCTTTCAAATTTATAGACATATTTTTCAAGATTTCAATAAATCAAGTCTATGTGTGTTAAATATTGCACATGAAATTGTATTCATGTTACCTTACTGTTTTGTTAAACATGATAAAGAAGAATTCTAATAAATGATGTTTATTAAATTTAAGTGATTGTTCACATTTATTACATCTTCAACCAAACCTTAAATAAACAATCATTTTATGTTTGAAAGATTAACGGTAATAAGTAACGAAATTCGACATTTACCTTCATTGCGTTGAACGTATTTTACGTAAATTGATGTTTTTAATAATGTCATTAATAATGTAAGTTAATGTTTTTTCCAAATCAGATTATTGCTGAGATATTTTACCCAAGCATTTTAGTAATTTTACGGAGCAAATTAATTTTTATTTCCATCCATCTCTCCTGCACTCTTTTAGTAAATTAAAATTCCAAGCATTATAGAATTACTTTAATAGCGGTGCCTTAAAAAAGCCACACGTCACTTTACGAGGCTCTCAAGCATCGCCTGTGATTAATATTCAAGAGTGATTCCTGCACGAGGACATGGTCCAGTTGGCCGCTATCTTCGCAATAACCGAAAGTCGTGACTATCACCTTTGAGTCTCTTTCGCTCGTTCACGTACGCGACACACACGCTCTCATCCTCTCGACGAGATTCCATTGTCACGAAGCACTTTTTTCCCCTCGAAATATTCTCGCTGAAAAGTCTGGTGGAAGAGCGCGCTTTTCACTAAATCCGCGGCGTATATTGTCCCGGCGCCTTCTTTCGCAATTAACTTGATTAATTATCAATACCGTCGACCTGACCTTTTTACCCTCGAGCATAATTAAATTCGTAAATTCTGTTTTATTAATGCCATTTGTCATTGTGCGAATGATGAGGAAAATAATTCATTTACTTACGCTCTGCAAATCCAGCAAACAAGTGTTTCTAGTTTTCTATCTAACGGGCTTGAATTTAATTTCTTAACACAAACTGCAGGTCGGGATTTCTCATTGTTGACGTAAATTTTACAAAGGGTAGTCCGAATTCCAACTTGAATACGCAGTTGGTGCGCTTAAATTGCATTAATCTATGAAACATTGTTTGAATTATTAATTCTAGCTTGTTAAACAAAATAAAGTTCATTAGTTAGGCTTAAAAATGCTTCAGTATCGACGTCAAACACCTTCAGTATAACAGTAAATTTCTTCCCATAAATTGCCGCGGTAATGAAAGCAGTGCGTAAAGAGGCGGGCTGTGAGAAAAGCAAATAAATTTAATAATGCGGAGGTGTTTACATAAAAGAACTGATTGGAAACATAAAAGTTTTCAGTTTGCATTGCGAAACACATAAGCAGCTACTACGGAATTGATTCATACCCTTCTCTCTTTCCCTCTCTCTCTCTCTCTCCAACTGCCGACTGGTCTATCTCTCACAATCCAACGTACAGTAAACAGAATCCCTGTGTGCTTTACGATTATTGGTTTTATCGAATTGGCTATAACTCCGAAGTCATGCGTAGATTGCGATGCGCAATATAGCTGAGGCAGGCCGGAGTACAAGCCGAGATGTGGAGCAATGGCTGGTAGATGTATCGCGCATCGATTTCTATAGCTCACTCTCTCCTTTTATTTCGGTGCGTTTAGAGGCCAACTTGACTGGGCTTGTGCGTCCGAGTCTTCGCGTCCGGGCTTCAAGCTCGTTTCCTCGCGCTCGAAAATATATCAAAGAGATTGGAGAATGCAGGCGGGATTCAAAGGATGGGGTTTAACAAGTAATCCGCGGCATGGGTTATTGATGAGGTCCGGCGATACACGCGTCGGTCTCTCTCTCTCTCTCTCTCTCCGCGCGTTGGGGCTTTGAAATGTTTATGCGCCGTGTTCTCTCTTGGCAGATGTAACCGCGCTCAGCTCCCGGCGTTATTCGAGGCACGAGTTGATGGAAATTTCGCGTTTATCCTATCCACGTACAGCTCGCTCGAGAGTAAGGCACCGATAATAGAACCTGTCTCGCGTATATATTTTTCTCCCATTGCTATACTAACTTCCCTCCTCCGCTATCTCTCGCATTTATCCAATACCCGTAATCTTTGTTCGTACGAATCCACTTACTTTGAGCTCCACTTGATAAACTTGTAATACCAAAATGCATCTAAAGTCATTTTGTCAAATAAAGCTTTTCTTATCGCCATTATACGGCGAAGGGTGATTTCTCATTACTTAAGATATATACGTACGTTTCGTTCTTCAATCTTCGTAAATGAAACATTATTTAATTTTGTACATTTCTGAAGCTTCGTTATTTAGAGCTACAGTAAATTATGCAGAAGCGTTCTATTCTAGCACTTTAGTAATAATAATGAAATCCTGGCAAATAATTACTGTTCGTTCTCTGCTCCTTCACCTACAGGGCTTCAAACGAGAAATTTACTCTGAATGGATCGAGCACGAAATTCATTTTATCGATAACTTTGGGCTTTTCTCGAGCGCTCCATTCTATTAATCCAAGGGTCACAAATTATGACATGATTTATTTAAGCCTTGACGTTAAACTCGCAGCCCTTGATTGGAAAGGTATTATTCCTGAAATCATTTATAAAATACGCGACATTGTTCGCAGAAAAGGAAACTTTACTTTTATAATCGAATGTAGGCGGCCGTGAAAGATTCCAGTGCATTAACAATAAATGAAACTGTAAAGCTAAGTTGAGACATACTTTAACTGAATACATAACTGTTTTCAAGCTAAAAGTGGAGCGCTGCGAACAATGTGAAATTAAATAATTAAATCTGTTAATTAAAATCCTTATTTAGAATCGTTTGTGTAAATTAAAATAGTTATTTTTGTATAAAATAAAATAAAATATGAAAGATGAAATGATTACTTACTCATTTTTCCTATACTTTTGTTGGATTCAAGAAAACATTTATTCAATAAGTGCACGCAGAAAGGCTAGAAAAATATGAGAAAAAAGTACAACCTGCTTATTTCAAGGGAAAATCGAATATAGTGAAGAATAACAAATGCAGATGAAAGAAAAGTTATTGTAGGCCTTCCATATAACAATCGCACAATGAGACTTTATATGATATTACTTTAATAGAACAAATATTTTGTTCGATAATCAAAAATACATTTCCATTGTTATTCAACTTTTTCAAAGCGTTCGTTTACAGCTTCTTCAAACATTGATTTTGTCGTGAACACGTTAGTCCTTTGACTTTGTCTCTTCCACATCCATAAGATTCTTTTCCCAGTAATCCAATGTTCTTCGGCGTCATCGAACTTAGCGAGTTTCTCGTTTTCTTGCTCCAGTGTCTTTATCCGCTGCCTCTGTCTTTCTCTTCAGAAAGGCTTGCTTTATTTTTCCATCTTTCTCCGCGCCCTTTGAAACTTTGCAGGTCGCAAAAGGTAAAAGAGAGAAGGAGAGACGAAGACGAAGAGGCGGCGCAGGACGAGAGGCAAAGTCAAACGTCGATACCTTGGTAAAGTTTCGAAATTCTGTTAAGTCGCTTGCATTTCCGTCTCTTTTTATTTCTTCCTTTTAAAAGCTCGTGTCTGTATTTACGAGTACGAATTGCTAGTTTGGTCGTCGTAAGCCCTGTATTAAAAGTATTTACTTTGAAATAATAAACTAGAACAACAGACTGGGATTCCCTTTCAGCAAAAGATGACTTTCTATTTCAAATATTTAAAAAATTTACTTGTTATCATAGAAAAATTGTAAATAAATGAAAAAGTTAAAAAAAATTTTAATATTTAAAAGTCTCACGTTTAATATTAAAAGTTAAGAAATCGATTAAATTAACCAATCATTGAGCTATTTGAAAATTTTGATTTCTTTATTGTCCTTAAAAAACTCTTTTGTTTCTAAAAATAAAAGTTTTAATTTTTTTTTGTCGACTTCTATAATTCAACTTTAATTTTTAAGATAAAAAAACCATAATTTTTCCAACTACTTTACGACTAAGAATGAGGAAAAGAAAAACTTTTCTCGTTCTTCAATTTTTCAATGCCCTAAAAGATTTTTCTTCGATTTGGAAAAATATTAAGTTCTTCAAAGATAATGGCCTGATTCAACTTAAGAAACTAAAAGCTTTTCGATAATAACTTTAAAATTAGGTTTGACGTGCAGAAGTATTTTGCATTGTTACAAGTTACCGATGATGTTGACGAACAAATTCAGAATTATAAGTATATAGTTTGTGGTCGTCTTGTAATCTTACTAAGAGCTACTACTTTCAAAAGATATACGTTCGACGTCCAACTCTGACATTTTCTTCCACCAGCAGAATATAGACTTTTGTTTACGGTTCGCATTGTTAAGATCGTTAAGGAACTGTTGAATACAAGTCTCAACTTTCCATCTACATTGTTGATAACACATTGTTGCTATTCAGAAAAAGGATATGTTATAACTGACATACCCTTTTGCTGCGAGTTTATAATCAGCGATTTTATGTTGATAAACCATAAACTTGAAAGATTTAGTAATAGTAAAACTTTCTATTAACGACTAACTGATTAATTGTTTTAAAATATATAAATAATAAAAAGAGCATTTAAAATGAAGTAGAAAACATGTATACAAAATTTTAATTGAAAAGGAAATTCTCAAGTAAGTTTAATAAAAGTTAAAAATTTACATGCTTGGTGCATAAATACGTGAAAAACTTTACGAGTGCGTGACTTCCAGGATAACTTCATTTTTTAAAAGGAATGTAAGTCAGGTATGCCATAAAAATTATTCTTTCACGTTAAAACGAAGAATCCCTGCACTCAAGTATGCATTGCTTTAAGACATGCAGGGTAAAGTGGGTATAACGCTTGAAGTAATTTTTGTTACGTATAAATTTTCAAATAAATTTCGCGAGGATGAATCGCGTCTTTAGTCCTCTTATTATCTCGTATACTTTTGCAATTAATTAATTAATGATGAACAAGAATAATTATATTTCTAAAATGATAAAATAGCAATAGGTCATATAGTTGTTAGAAAATTTGGAAATTATTTACTGCAAACAGTGCAAGTGCATGACGTATGACATGAGCCGTGATTGACCTACATTGGCAGTTCAGTTTCAGATGCCATCGGATGTGGCATATATAGTCGAAACGCAAATATCTTAATAAAATTACTAGTCCGTTGTGACCTAGTAGCGAGTGTATGCACTGGCTAGCAGAGAAGAAAATATTTAAAGAACGTTGAAGCAGTTCGATTAATCCTTCTAGATGTGATGTGTGGTGAAAGGTGATCCGGGGACACATTAAGGTGTAATTTCAAGATCGATCAATATTTGAAATAATGAGGTCAACATGTCGAATCAAATTAATGTAAATTGATGCGATCAATCTGAATTGATTGCAGATAGTAGTTCTCGTTTCGAATGGTTTAATTTAATCGATTTAAAAAGAATTTAAATTGCTGATCATACAATTATTCATAAATTACAATCACAAATTCTAATTAACCAAGCATACAATAGAACAGAAATAGTGCCTCGAACAATGCTTTCCTACTGATTTAGTAAAAAAAAAAAAAAAACCTGACACCTCCTGCAATCTCTAAAAGTAAGTTCGAGCGCTTGCTTTAGGGAAGCCCGCAATAATTCATCGCCCCGTCCACATGCCGTTTTTTAATTCAGGCCCAACAGCTTGAGGGATCGCGGCCCCTTGGGAAATCTTTGCACGTAACACCTCTTCCTTCCTGCCTTAGTTTCTCTCTGCTTTTGCATCGAGCGCGTCCTTTCCTGCCTGGCTCCTCCACGTACGCAACGGCTGAGTCGCTCCGGTATTCCGGCGGCGCGGCTTCCCGACGACACGTGAAATTGGCGCGCGGCCCCGTAAGCACACACACACGCGCCCACACACGTCTCGTTATTATTGCCGAGGATGTATGCACGAAAACGCGCCCTGAGCAGACAATCGTTCCGCCTCTAACGCGCACACAATCGCGCAATATGTGCGCCCTTTTCCGGCTGCTGGTTTGTTGTCATCCGCCGCGTCGCTGAAAAAGGGAATTTCGGCCGCTGCGAGGGAGAAACAGACGGGGCTCGGCGCTACCTATTTGCCCTGAGGAGCCTCAACAGATCGAAGCTTTTTGTCCCTTTGTGGGAGCTGCTCTTTTTTCACTAGCTTTCGCCGAGCTTGTTAGTGCCAGCGATAATCGAGAAAAGCTCGGCTGTTGCGTACGACAGCTGATTGATGAAGAGGCGTATTACGTTTGCTTCTTGCAACTTCAGATGTGCACGCAAATTTTAATATTTTAGCATTTTTTTCAGATCAGTCTACGACGTAACTAGCGCAATAAAGGTCGCTTTTTTATATTGAACGCGTCGTTGTAATTTTTATTTTTTATTTTTATCGCAGATAGAAATTTTTTATTACCCCGAGGTAAAAATGTCAGTTTTAATATTTGCAATTAAAAATCTACATTGTTTGCGCCTGGAAGCTATCAATAATAAAACTCCGACGACAGTATCGGGATTCAATCTAACTGTCTGAAAATGACAATTTATCATATTTATAATAGTTTCCACTATTCATTTGGTAAATATTTTATTAATACTTTTGATCGAGTTTTAAATGCCGCGAGAGAACAAATAGTTTATTTTGAATTATAGTGAAAAGTATTTTAAAAATTCCACGTTTAACTTTCAAAGCTATCTAAATTGTTTAAAGGTTTCGAGCTGCCAAATAACTGTGCTAAGTCCTCTGTGCTCTAAATTTTTCGAAGCAGATTTAAGTTTATGATTTTTAAAACACCGAATGTATAAATTTCCTTTTTAAAGTATTTTATAAACGGCAAGGTCGCTACATTTTTAGATCATCCATGAATGCTACCCATTTTTACCCTTAATTGTTTCATAATGTACATTTTGTCAGCGATTTTTTCCGGCCAGCAAACATTAAATCTAAAATTACATCATCAAATCTCATTTGCAGTTAACCCTCACCCCTCTTTGATCGCTCCCCTGCATTAAAATAAGCTTCGTAAATCACGGAATTCCGTAAGTCACACATCGAATAGGTCGATCAGCCCCGCCATTAGCCCCCCTCCCCCCTCCCCTCTGTCGGCGAACAAATCAGCGCATCATTCCTTCGGCCGGCGTGCATTACTGATTAATGAATGAAATTACGGCGGTGTCGGGTAAAAAGAGCGCCGGCCGCGGCGATAAAAGACCGCGCGGTATTGAAAATTGCGCGCGTCATGGCCGTAGCAACCAGATGACGCGGTGGCAGCAGCAGCAGGAGCCAGCTTCTCCCTTCCCTTGGCAGAAATGCGTGCAACGAATCGTGCGCGCCTCTCTCTCACCGAGAGGGAGATCAATAGTAATTCAAAGCCCCTCGCGGTGGGGCGCAATTGTTATCGACAAATTAACGCTTGCCGCGCGGAGGCTTACGTATCTAACAATGCGATAGCTCTTTTGTTTCAGCTGTGCGTATATGTCGATGCGTATATATGCAGCGCTGCACCGATGGCAGTAGCGATGAGTACTTACTTAGTTCCCCCGAGGGGGGCGCGAGCTTTTGCCCCGGGGAGATAGGCCAGAGATGGAAAGGATCGCGGCGCTAGCTTTTCTCGTTCGCGCGATATCGTGCGATGATAGGCTCTCCGCCCGCGCTTCATTGATTTTGCGAAATGAAAACCAGGAATGCTGCGCGCCCTAGTCGGCGTGTGTTTGCCAGCTAAACAAAAACACGCGCTCCAGCCAAGATAGATGTGTTACCCTCCGCGTCAATACAGCCGCTTGTATTGATGAAATTGACAGAGACGCTTTCCACGCTTTTCACCTTTTTTCATCAGTGCACGCGAACCCAATCTTATTAAAGTCACCGTGTTTATTCGCTTTCGGATCTTTTTTTACGACGCGCTCGTTTCGCGAGATGATTCAAATTTTAGTTATTTAAAAGATAAAGTGGAAAAGACTCTCTCTCGAAAGAGAGAGAGAGAGAGAGGCTTTTCAAACGAACAAAGAACCAGTCTATCTGCCTCTCACTTTCTTTTCATCAATATTTGACATAACTTGTTTTCAAACTTGTCTGCGAGTGAGTGCGAGGATTTATTGACCGGAAACTGAGAGACGTAGCGGATAAAAAATATTTCAAGCAAACAAAGAGAGGAAACGCCTGAAGACGTATGAAGAGGCGTTTAATTTTTTCCTCGAAAGACTAATCTATTAGCGATTTTTTTCGCGGAAGGCGGGGTCTCGGTCGAATACGTGCCGTCATCACTGAAACTCGGCAAATATTTGCAGAATGTGTGAAGAGTGCATGAGATCATAGGGGTTTACGCGCTCGGAAGAGCTTTCCAGGAGGGGGGGAGGTTCAAGTTGCTTTTTCAGAAAATAAAACTTTTTTCGAAGATAGAAAGAAGGCTATTGACAAATGATTGCAAATAGTTTGAAGTGGGATAGAATGTAAATCAATACGATGCTTTCTCGCTATTTTTCGAGGAGCCGAATAAATTTGATTGAAAAAACGAAAAGATTCCGCCATTTTACTTGCAAAATATTTTTCCCGAGTATAAGATGAAAATATTTTCTGTTTTCAAGATCGTTTTTCTTGAAGCTTACATAGTACCGTTTGCCCTTAAGAGGAAACACGTACAGATTTGCTTTTTTCTAAAACAAACTTTTTTAATTCAAATGAGAAATAATATGGATCGAAACTAAAGCTTATTATTGTAGAAATTTTGTACACAGGCATTTTCTTTCCTGCAGTGTTTATACAAGTTTTTAAATAATTTTTTATTATATTCTTTTAAACTGACGTAAACTCTTTAACTGTACCAAAGTTCATAAAAAATATCATAAAAAGCATTTTAGAATAACTCAAGTTACAGATAAAGATTTTATTACACTTTTCATGAATTTTTAACGAACCAAACAAATGCAAAGTATAGCGATGAAGTGAACTCTCGTGTTTTTTTTAAAAGAGATTAAGATACAAGACAATTCTCGAAAGTCACAGAATGCAGATAATCTTAACTTATTTTTTTTTTCTTGAAGAATTAGGCAGAGCAGATTCTTCTTTCTTAATTATTCAATCAAGCTACAGTTTGTATTATTAAATTATGTATAGTAAAATGTTAGCAATCACTAAACAATTCTTTCTAATTTAAGTACATTTAACTCTCGTAGCCACTGGTCATTAGCCCATGGTCAAACCACATGCATATTTTGTTGCTAATCTGTTGCTAATTCGTTGCCCCGTGCCCGATTTTGTTACTGCAACGGTTCTCTTTGTATCTCCTGATCTTATAAAAATATCAATACGAGACTGGTGGCATAATTTGTTGCTAATTTGTTGCTCAAAAAGCCAGTTGGTTTTTATCTTGTGACTCCAGTCGATTGCCAGAAACGTAGATCGTGCTAGCTAAAAACTAAGCTAGCCAGCAACCTCTATTACTCCGGCCCCAATTAATATTTGTATGTAAAACCAACGGCATATTTTGTTTCTAATTTGTTACTGATTTGAGTGGCTATAAGCTAGCTTAATATTAAATTAGTGCATCCATGGTTTCTGGAGAACGGCTGGAGCAACAGAATCGGTTACGACGTAACAAATTAGCAACAAAATATGTAGTTATAATTATACAAACTGTAGCTTTATTGAACTATGAGCAATAAACAACCTGTATTTACTATGCAATTTGCATATGCGCAAAGTATGGTCAGCTTGCTGTACAGTTTTTCCATTTTAAGTTACGAAGAAAAATGAGTTCACCGCTTTTAGAGCAGAAAAACACGGATAAAGTGTAGAACCTCGCAAGTACAAGAAAAATGTGAAACTTCCATTCTGCTTTTTAATGCATTTTAAAGTTTAAAGGGCAGAATTGTGCTTGCAAAGAGATATCTATGTTTAACTCATTACATTAATCTAATCCCTCTTTCCGTCTTTGAAAGATAAATTCAAACTAGGACACATTTTTCATGAGCTAACATCCGTTTGCGAAAACTTCGTTTCATCCGAGTCTTAGTCCAAGTCCAACAAACACATCTTTCATAATACAAGTTTTCTCTAATTCCGCTTTTACAGAACTCGAACAAACTTTTTTCCCCGCGGCAGCGAGAAGATTCATTCAATGCAAAAGAATAACCAGCTTTTACAAAGGTTATCGCTCAATCTTACAGAAGGAAAACATAAAACGACAAATAAATCTTTGAGAATCACCCGAATGCATAAACGGAGGTATTACAGCTAACTGAAAAAGAAGAAAGTATAAATCTGCTAAGTTTCGACGAAAGCCTTTAAATTTGGAAAAAAGAAAACTCTGTAAAGGTAGAATTTAATTTTTATCAGCTTTGGTGTTTATGATTATTATTTTTATGTATCAAATACCTAAAATAATTTTTTCATTTCAGTAAGTTTTCTTTTATACTTCAACATAGAATACAAGTATTGTATTATCTTCTGAACAAGATAAAATTATTTACTACCTGTTCACTGCGCATCTTCCATCTAATCCGATGACTTTTGTCCACGAAGGGATTAGAGAAAGTTTAGAGACGATAGAGCAAGTAGGTTGAAAGCAAGTAAACAAAAAGTGGGGACCGTTGGTAGAGGAAAAGTGCAAAGAAATCGAGCGAAAGATAGGGTGGCACACTGCCGAGGCAGAGCGTAGGAGATAGTGAGCAGAATGAAAGAGGCGAAAGATTAAGAGAGGGATGCGGGGGGAAAGAGAAGACAAACTGCTTGGATTTGATGGGCAGGAACGAACCATTACTCCTTTCTGCTAATCGAGGGGTACGCCTTTTCTAAATCCAAACCCATCTGCCTATATCGATCCGTCGGGTCTGCACGCACGACTGGCTCCTCCTCGTCTTATCCCGCAACCCCCCCCCCCCCCCGTCTGGGGTACTTTTTTGCTACTCTCGCCGCCGAATCTCCAAACCCCAGTTTCATTACGACTGTCCTTCACTGCCCTCCTTTTTTATCGGTATAATTGCAGGCAGAGACGTGCGACGACCCGCAAGATATGTGACGTCGCTGATCTCGGACCGTTGGCTTAGTTGCCGGAAATTCTGGGCTGCGGGGAGGCGCGTGACTAGAGGTTCTTACTGCCGATCGACAAAAAGACTGGAAATAATGAGATTAGTGACCTACTCTGCCAAATGGCTTCATTTCCCTTTTTCCTTTTAGTTTTAATTTTTAATTCGAGCTTATTATTGCAATATACTTTTACGATGACTTAAACGATTCTATACTAAAATTAAAAGTTAAATTTATATACGAAATTTTGTTGAATAACATAAATTTGTTGGAAATTTTAATTGTTCAATTGTTTAAGTCTTACAAAAGAATTTAACAACAGAATTTTACTTAATTTGATCGGCCAGTGGCTCTGAAAAATGAGTTTCGCAAAACAGCTTTTTCTTCTCCAGCTTTATATCCATGACCTGTATGAAGTTGTTAGGAGTCCACTTTATTTCCGTTAACGTCGCCGTCGACAAAAGCAAGCTTTAGTCATCTCCTCGTTTTTTCAATTAATATTTAAAATTCTTGCATTCGCACGTTCGCTTCTCTAAAAAAAAAAGACATTCACCGTCCTTATATTCATTCGACTGCAAAGGGACTCGAACAATGCGAAATAAGACATTTTGCAAAAAAAAAGTAGAACCTATTTGCAATCGGAAATAAACTGGGTAGAAGTGACGACTTTTTTATGATCCTCGAATACTAAAATAGACGCGACGTATAAATTTCGCTGGCAGTAAGCCCCTTATGTCTTTGAGCAGCGAGATGGAGCGCCGGTCATAAACATTTTAATTTTCGCGCGTAGCTGTTAAAGACGCAGCGCGAACGCCTCCCTCGCAACAAATCACGACTCTTTCAAGGAGCCGCGAGAATATTTTATTGCTCGCGCTTCTGCGAAGCTGAGAATAATAACTTTGCGCTACGATTTTGCGAAGCTTTTCAATTTGTAAATCGGCAATGAATTCGTTATTCGGAAGCGTAAAAAATCCTGTCAATTGCATTTATTTTTACTTTCTCAGAAATTCATATTGGTTTTGTTGCTGATTGTAAAGTTGTTATTAAATGTAAATTATAACAAAAAATTCAATATTTATTAAATATTAAGTACAAAATTTCATAAAATTATGCGTTTAGTTAAACAAACGTTTCAGTAAATATTTTCTTATCAAAATGAATTTATTTCATTTGATTTACGGTTTTAAAATTATCAAATTTCATAAAATTGCTATAATTATTGGGAAGTTGCCTTTCATTCATTTTGCATTTCTAATGATTAATTATTATAATTTGCGCTAAGTTGTAGTAATCTAATTATGGCTCTCTCCCTACACATATTCGTTGAACTGAGTTACAGGGGAATCAAGTGCCAGATGTACTTAAAGTTTGTTATCGGATAATCATTGGTAATTAGATAATCTCGTTTTGCAATTAAAGCTGTTAATACGCATGCATAATATTGCGTTTGATGCCTGGTAGAAATTGAAAACATTTTCAGAGCCTTTTTTGGCCAGTTTTTCATAAATGGCCAAAAAATGCTAAAATTTAATCTCAAAGCATTAAAAATGGTTTGATTTCTACTAGGGATTTTATACATTTAGATATACTTTAAACTTAATGACGACTTTGTTTATTAACTAATGCAAGTAATAGCTTTTATATATTATATACTTTATTTTTATACATATAAAGTTGATATTTAGTTTCCTTATATTTTATCATTAGAAATAGCTTAAGGAAGTTATAGACTTCATTTTGTTTAACAGAGCTTCAGAAAGCCTTTTAAATATGTATCAACTGATTTGAAGGTGCTTGTTAACTTTACTTGTCTAATCCTTATTCGAGTTTGGGAGAAACTGAATTCGCCATTAAATTATCACAGTGAATAATTTAGCACTATTATAAACGCTAACTCGCCTACTTCTCTCATTAAACAGTAAGTCCGTCGACTATGTCTACGACGACGCCGAGCACGTGTTTTAAAATTAATCCCAGCACAACATCACGACAGTGTCCCATCCTCGTTTAATTCCGGCGGGAAAAAGAGAGCAAAATGCGCGCCGTCAAAAGCGGGGTCGTTACCGTTTTAACCGGAGAACACAGTCTGTTTCGCGTAAATGCCAACCGCTAGAATCGAGATTGTTAAACGGGCGTCGCTCTTTCATTCTCTCGTACGTCCGCTGTCAGACTTAACTGCCACTGTCCACATCGCTGGTAATCCTGCATTCAGAGTGGGAGCAATGAAGAATACGTCGCTAATGACATCATTAAGCTGGACGACCGTAATAAATTCTGATGATGAGATTATGGCCATGTTAAGCTGCGTAATAGTTCGCATATTGTTTTCTGCGCCTTTAGCTTACTGTATTAACACTTCCAGATGCTTGAGGATAATGATCTGTATATCGTCTCGAGGTGAATAATTTAATGTTATTTAAAACAGTATTTGACTGCCAGTTGTTTTTTAAAAGTTAAAGAATAACTTTTTTCTATCGTTATTTTCAATTTATAAACATTTTTTACAAAAATTTTATTCATATTTCACAAAATTTTGTTAGTTTTAAAAATTCTCTTGACTTAAAATTTTTGAAAACCTGTATTTTTAAATTGAAAGTTTCGCCCTTCTTATAAAAAAAAAATAGCTGCAAACTATTGCAATCTTCTAGTGTACCATAGAAATGCATTTTGAAGGGTAAAAAATTTTAATATTGTTTCATGAAAAAAGACAATTAATTCATATTGCTAAAAAAAGCTGGACCTTTATGCAGATTCAAGTGTATTATCGGAGTTATTTATTATCTAGAGTCATCACGTTATATAATAACAGAAAGGTTTGCAGTTACGTGTTTATATGTACACAAGCACTTAATGTAGAGTGTAGCTAATAGATGTTATAGCTACATATAGTTTTACTTCCAATCCTGTGATCACATAATTAGGTACTTGAAGTTGGTGTATTACGTAGTGTCGTGTAAATAATTATATAAATAAGTGCATAAGAGTTAAATTACTTTGGCAAATATATAGTAAACATGGGAGGAACGTATAACTTTTAAGTTAGCTCTTATGTTTTCATGAATTTTAATAAAAATTTTGTTATACACCATGTCTGACTATGCGCGTATATTACTACTTCGGTGGTGAAAACTCAACGCCTTTCTTACTATAATAAGTTGTTATTGAAATTTCTTTGATAAATTTTTTAAAATATTAACAATGCTGAAAATGGACATCAGAAATGTTGCTTAAAGTAGTAATTTTGAAAAATTATTATCAGAATTTTTATTTTAAAAATTTTGCCACTCCCACTTTAAAAGTTTTTTTACCTAAAATATTTGTTCGTAGAACTTTGAATCTAAATATCACTCCATATATTTTTAAAACATAAAACCTTTTTGAATATTCTACCACGTTTTCAGAAAGCGGTACTCATTTTTAAAAAATGAGCGTTTTTTAAGCGAAATAGCGCATTATTCCAAAATGCGAACTTATATAATTAAAAAAAAAAAGGGATTCCAACAAATATCAAGCTTTTCAAATAATCGCCACCCTAAGCGTTTATTCGAACAGCAGCCAACACAGAGAGAATTGGCCTGAAAGTAAAAAAAAAATCACGCGCTCTCCTCTCAGCTTTGAGGGTTCGAACAAACTGGCGCCCGCAGTTTCGAAGATCGGCGTTTAAGCATTCAACGTGAGGGCTCCGACGCACCTCTCGGCAAAAAGCTCCCGCATACTCTGGCCTCGCGCAACCCAGAAACCCGCGAATCGCCGACATCCGATTTTTTGTTCTCGCTCGCGCTCTTTTTTTCATCTCGGGCAGCAAAAATCCGGGTAAAAGCAGCTATCCGGCGTCTCTCTGTCTCTCTTGTCTCGCCATCCCGCCTCGGCACATTAGCGTCGCGCATGCATGCACGCGCCGAAAAGAAAAATGCAGAGCGACTGCCTCTTTCCACCGTCCTCTCTGTCTCCATATCTGGGCTTTTTCTCATCTGGCCTCGTTTTTGCCACGACTCTCTTTTGCGAGAGAGCGACTCGGGCCGACCTTTGAATTCCCCTGAATAACTTGGACTCGCGTGAACGCGGAAAACTCTCTCATCGCCCTCTCTCTCTCTCTCTCTCTCTCTCTCGCGGAAAATAGCTTTTGCGGGTATTGGAGCAGCTCAGGCGAGGAGAAAGCCGCTCGTTACTTTCGGCCGCTGCTGGTAAAAGGAAGCGACGCGGACTATCAAACGAACGACTTTTTCGATTCAGCATCGGCCTAAAAATAGAAACTGCTTTGCCTGCGTCTACCCGAGGATCTTTTCGAGTCGGCCACAATGAGACCAGGCCTCAAACGCATGGCTTGCGCTAGCCCGACTTCGTATCTTTCAAAGAAATTTATCGGACGGAGATGAAGAGCTGGGACCGTCTCTCGCGTACTCATTCATTTTGAAAAATTTTAAAATAAGTGAAGCATTTCGAACGCCTCATGGCGAGCTACTTTCTTGGTCGTATTTTTCAAAGATCATCGGAGACTCAAATCCACTTTGAAAATGTAGGTCACTGAAGATCCAGTAAACTTATTTGACGTTAAGTAAAAAATATTTTTCAATATAAAATCCATTATTATGCATTCGTAAATAAATTGTATTTTTGACCTTCTGACTATACGTAAGAATTCAGAGCGTATAAGTTGACAAAAAAATGAAGCTGCCCTAGAGAAAGTTGTGTAGAAGTATTGGTAAAGGCGACTAAACTGATAATAAAGTCACTCTGGAACCTACTAAAATCACGAGAATCGATGAATCTCCCATTGATTGCACGTGCGTGACTTTAAAGGTTCTCCTTTTATCCGGGAGAAAGGAAAAACTTATGTTTAAACTACTCTCTAGAACAGCCCTGAGTTATGCGAGCGAGTAATGTTGCCCGTTTCCTTTCCGTTTTTTTTTTTGTTTTTTTTTTTTCGTGCCATAGGGCCTTTCTTCGCCTTTGTTTACCCCGTAAACTCAGAGCAGACGCCACCGTTTTACTTCCACTTTGCTGCCGCCAGGCTTTTGACTTCTCTCACGAGATCCCCCACGGCTTTTTTTTTCTTCTTCCCTCGCTCTCTCCGTCGCTATTTCTCTTACGACCACTTTAATCCTGACATTCCCTTAAATCGACTTTATAAAGACATCAATCTTTCGACTGAACTTCCCGATTGCGTTTGTTTTCGGAATTTCACCCATTTTTACAGTTCACAACTTTCTTTTCGAGCCGCCTGCCCTTGTATTTACTTTGGTTATCGCATATTTTTCTTTTTCAATATTTATGAAAATGTTTTTGATAGGAATACAGTCCATTTTTATAGCTGTACAAATCCTTGTTTGAAATTGAAATGTTAAAATAAAAGATATTTATTTAAAAAGGAACACAATTTTGCATATTAAACTTATTTGTTTGAGCATTAGATTAAATGATATTTAATGGCAGTGAAAATTTACTAATTGAACCAATTTAAAAATGGATATCCAAGTGTACTTAACGACATCTTCTGCAAACTTCCCTCCTCGCTTCGCAGTGCAGTTCCGAAAAATTGAAATTCAACAGTCTACTGCAGATAAATGAGCGTCATGAAATATTAATGAAAATCGTTAAGACGTGCGTTTTAAAGT
Organism: Ormyrus thymus; assembly: GCA_035582935.1. Lineage (NCBI taxonomy): Eukaryota > Metazoa > Arthropoda > Insecta > Hymenoptera > Ormyridae > Ormyrus > Ormyrus thymus. The sequence continues at coordinate 650,792 of JAWWEM010000030.1, read as the reverse complement.
TGAAATTAAAAAATAAGGAGGGAGAAGCAGCACTCGATTTATATTCATTCGCCTCCCTGAAGCTCCTCGTTATAGCCCTCATCGATCGAGCCTCGAAGCCGGGATTCGAGCCAGGACTAAGACTTGTTATTCTTTCATTTCAATTTCAAACTCTCTGCTGTTTATAGGCTGCTGCGACTTAGGGCCTAGTTTAAAATACATGGCGTCGCCTAGGACCGAGCGCACTTCGGTGGAACCGGCCCGAATTATAAAAAACAATACGTCGCCTTTATTTGAAATTCAATAATATGCGAGCTCGACAGTTTAGGAGCCGAGTTTGTTTAATGCAGAGAAAAGCCGAGACTCTCTCGGGTCGTGTTTTTTTTCTCGCAAGATTCGGCCGGCTTTTCTAAAGCGGAAGAAGTGCGCTCAAAGGGGAGGGTTCGATTTTTCAATGAGTTTCTATCCCATTAATTGAACGCTAAATAAACATTGCGAACTCTCGGGGCGAGGGAGCGGGGGAGAGAAAAAGAGGACGGGACTGAGTTTCCATTGATTTATGCATGCGGAAGAGAACTCGAAGCTTGGAATACTCCAACTCTCCCGGCTGGCTGTTGACCGCAAACGTCTCAATTACTGGCCCGCATTGCGCGGTAATTGAGACGTCTATGTATTGCGCGGGCTGCTTTGTTTGCCGAATCCAAGCCCCACCTCCGCCTGATTTTTAACTCAGCTGCTCAATCAGTTTAAACTTGTTATATAGTTTTAGCATAATTTGCCGATGAAGCGAAACTTTCTGATTTGCCCGTTAATTAATCTTTCAAAAAGCATCGACGTTTCAAAAGTACAGAATGTAAAAACTTTAGCTTACTGCTCTCTTAGAATTTTAAAAAGAACGGCATTTGTTAACAAAAACAAGGGTTGCGTTACCTTAAACAATGTTATGTTAGGGATATTAAACTTGTTCTGTTGCTTTATGACTATTTGTGATAGATATAGTTTGATTTTTAAATTAATAATTATTCATTTAAAACAGAAAATCGTAAGCTAAATATGTAGTAAAATACGGATATATTCCCTTTTACGCCACAGCGTAAAAAATATCGGAAATTCTTGTTTTTATGTCTATTCAGGGAAGCCCATTCGGCTATAAAATATTATTTTATCTATTTGCTTTAAAAGTTTATTATTTTTAAGGCTTCGCCTACCCGCGCGCCGAAAGTACAACTATTATTACAGCGGCCAAGCGCTTCTAGGGTTCTATGCCTCGCAACGTCCATCACAAGAACTTTAATTCATTTATTTATTTGAAATTCCATTTAATTTAGCGCTTTTGGAGCTTCTTTCCTGAAGCGCCATTTCATGCGATCCTCTATTAAAAAAGTGATACGAAAAAAGTGAAGCCGCCGAAAATGAGATCTGATTGGTGGCCTGCAGAAATGGCGCAAAATTTAAAATTAGATTCTGAACAAACAGTTTTTATGGTTATAATAAGTAAGCTTATTAAATATTTATTGTGAACATTGTTTGTTCACGTGAAAATCAAATATAATGAAATTCAACGTGCTAGTTTTGCGATCCCTTCCTAATCTAAGCTAAATAGAAACAAAATGTATAAAAAATCAAAGCATTACAAGAGCCGAACAGTAATGACATTAAAATGTTTTTGCGAAGGACAGTAAAAGCCTGCGGGTAATTGTTATTAATTGACCCCAGCGAGAATCGCCCGGAATAAGGTTGAGCCAGGGTGGAGACGAAGGGAAGTTAAGGAGATGCGCAAATAGCGTGTACGAAGCGCGTGTTGCGGTTATGTTGGTGTATGCCTCAACCACGCCCCTAAACACGCGTCGGCGCGCTCGGGGGTCGTTTAAATACATCCCCGTGCCCGTCTTTGTGAATCAGACTAACCACCTCGACGACGGTCCGCGCGCAAGGGGAAAAAATGTGCGCATTAACTTTTATATTACCCTCTGCTTTTCTCCCGGAAGGTCTCCCGAGCACGAAACGTTTTTAAATTTCATTTTTTTCCTTTTCCTTCTATTAGCGCTTGCGTTGTTTTACAGTTATCCAACCAGCCTCGTTTCTGCAGGACGAATAAAAGTGTAAGTCACGCGTTTATCGGGTAAAATGGGGATAATTAGACGGGCCGTAAGTACCAGAGAGAAGCCGAAGACTGAAAGCCGCGCCGTAATGAACTAAGACGAAGAATCGAGTTCCGATGGCTCGGAGCAAGTTTTTTCCCGGGGCTTTTCGCGGCCTCGCGCCACTCGCTATGCTTATCCCCCGAGCTTCTCGCCTTCGGATTTTCGTTCTCTTCCTCCCGGCCGAGGCTCTCCTCCTCCTCCTCCTCCTCCTTCCCCGGCTCGAAAAAAAGTTTTTCTCGAGCAAGCACTCGCGAGGGCGATTCCGTTTCATAAAAACTGTACGGCCACTCTCTTCGGCAGCCATCTGGCGTTTACGCGCCGGAAAAGATGAATCGTCAAAGTCTCCCTCGCTCCGCGCTGCAGTCGTTCGCCTTATATGCGCCGGCTGACCGATTTTCCTTTCTTCCGCTTTGCATTTTTCATTGTACATCCGCGCTGGAAATCCGGCTTGCAATAATAATGGGGCCCGGAGCCGGGAGTGCAGATTCGCTCCTCTTCCTTCGGCTGTTTTTGACTCAACCGGATTTTTTCCTCAAATTTTTATGCCGCCGATACACTTTTCTGCTTTACTTTCATAATGCGTATAAAATCTTATTTGGGGCTGTACTTACTCTCAGAATTTTATAGGATATTGAACGATTCTTTCTGCTTGAAAGTTTAAATAAAATGATGAAACGTGTTTTAACGCGTTTAATAAATTTATGTAAAATTTTATAAAAGTTCAAAATAAGAAATTTTGATCTTGTCATTACCTTATTTTGTCATTGTTTTTAAATGACCACTTTCTAGTTCCTTCGAGAGCATAAAATAGTGAATGCAGCGGGCATCAAAAGGGTATTGAAAAGAACCGTAATTTTGTAAATAAATAATATTTCCTTCTAAGAATACAACTTTTTGTTTCGCGCAACAGAAAAGTAAGCCAAGTTGAACGATCCAATCAGCTCACGCAGATTACGTCTATTTCGAGAAACGCAGCTCCCGGAGAATAGAGCCGCGTGTCGGGAATGCCTGATGATGAATCGAATAACGACATCTCGGAACGCCAAGGGCATATCAAAGGCAAGGTGGGAAATGCGAAAATCGTTAATGGAGTTGGGAGGTGGGCGAGTGGGGGGGGGGGCGCGCCGCGGTACAGCGGGCGTCCCTATCCCGTGTCGCGGCGAGCCATGCAATTTTCTCGTCGTATCGCGGAGAGACCGTCGGACGGCCGTTATAGCGGGGACAATTCGTATTCATTGCCTGCGAGCCGACCGTCATCCGGCCGGAACGTAACCAATCAGATGGAACCTATCGAATTAGCGCGCGTGCTTCTATTAAGCGTCTTCACGCAATCTAACGGGAGAGGCTACTGCCCGAGCGAAAGCTTTCCGCAGGGAGGGTCGTTCTCTTTTCTATTACCTCGAGTCTAATCGGTTTCCCTACGTCTTGGTTAATTAACTTGTATTTCCGGAAATTAGGCTGCTTTCTTTAGGATTTTTCTTCGAAGGCAGTTATAGTTTATTTTTCTATTTCGTGAAATTCTCTTTGTGCACTAAATAAGTGTAGTTTATAAGGAACGCGGCACTTTATTAATTGGAAATCGAGAGAGCGCAGTCCGTAAGAAGAAATAACAAAATGGTCTGACAATGACAATTAGAGTTTCCTCGAGCGATCATCTGAGACACACTTTGCCGGGGTGTCTTGCTGGCGGCGGAGTCTTCGGAGGTGAAAGTTCGCACAACTCAGCCAGGAGCTTAATGACGTTCAAACGAGTTTCCTCGAAGTTCGAAGCCTAAAGCAATCATCCTGTTTATGTCCCGTAATCCAAATGACCTCCGGCTTGTGGTCGTTCCACATTGCGGCTGCCAGTAGTTAAATTGTATTTCTTCCTCCGCCGCGGGTAAAAACCCCAGAGTGCTATAGCTGTATTGGAATCCATAACAGCCGATGTACCGGCCTGTCCTTCTCTTTTCTTCGTATCTCCTCGAGCTAGCCTACTTTCTCCTAAATTACCCTCCAGCTGGAATTACAATTAAGCTTATTAAAGCTTTTCCAAGGGGTTTAAATTCCAAATCAATTTAATTATTTTGCTCGCCAGAGTCCGCAGCCAACTCGCAAATGTAGGTTAACTAGCTTATGAGATCAGAATGTCTTAAGTATTGGATCTTTACTGACTTGCAAAATTGCAATTGTATTTCCGATCCTTTTAATTACATTATTTATAAACTAAATTGTTTAGAACTTTTAAAAAGAAATTAATTTAAAAAATAATTTGACGTCCGCGAGCGTATTCGCGAAGTTTTGTAAATGCGACTGAAACGGAACTCTGCACGCACGAAGATCGCGCTAACTAACCACAGTTGAGATTCCCCGCGTGCGACAAGGTATAGCTTTTTTAACTAGCGGCGCCGCCAGATAAAATCCGTTAAGGGAGGCCCCTGAAAATAGACTCCTGCTTCCGCTCAGAGTGCAACACTGTGGTGCAAACGGAGCTCGTCGACTCACGCTCAAAATGCATTCCAAATAAAGAAGCTCGTGCAGAATGGAGCAGCCAGCGAGATCCGGCTATTCCGCGTTGCTTTGCTTTGAAATTGAATACGAACGTTCGCCATACGCCACATTTTATTGAAATCCGAGCCTGAAGGGTTTCTGCTTTCCTTTAGATTCTAGCAAAAATATACCAATAATAATATCGTAACAAAACTAAGCCACCTAAAATTCGTTGCAATTTTCAGGAGCGAAATTGAAAAACACCGCGTGCATCGTAACATAGCAGCTCGAAGCGAAAAAGCTGGAGCAACTTATCAAAATAAACAAATCGCAAAAATAGATCACATGTGCGCAAAATATCGGGGCGCTTATACGTACGGTAAATCGAATTCCTAGAAAATAGATTTTCGAATGAAATTGATAAATTGAGATATTGTGCAAGCCTGTGTCGCTGGCCTTTCGTCGAAGCCAATCTGCTATGACGGCGAAAGCACTACTCTCGCATATTTTCTCAGTAATATTGAGATTTATTCCTTTCTTTCATTTTCTTATAACGATAGATGCTTGGTATTCCGCTGCGAACAAAATGGTATTTCTTACCTTTTCACAAAGCCCTTCATTCTTATTTCAGTAATGTTGATTTATTTTTCCGCCCCCTTTACATTACATGCGCTCTCTCTCTCTCCCTCTTTTAATCTTGTGAAATATGATCTAGTTTAAAGTTCTCGTTTAAAGCTGTTACATTACACGGTAGATTAAAATTCGTTCAACTCTGATTCGAAAGCTTGTGTTGCATACTTGAGAACTACGCGTTTCATGAATCTGCTGATACACAGAAAAGTAACATCTTGCACGAAAATTAAAAATGAAAAAGCACAATAAATAGTCAAAAAAAGAGCGCACAATAAACCATAAACATATTCCACGCCCGTTTCATTCGAGAAGAGTAAGAAGCGTAATGAAACGGGCGATTAAGTACAACACACTCCTCGCATTGAATCACGTTAAATGGCCCCGCCATAAAACAAAGGAAAAAAATCGCTCGTCGCCTCTCGAATAAAAGTAAATAAACGAGCTTCGATCCCCCCTCCCCCTCGCGACATCTATCGATTCAAGACGGCCCCTCCGCCGATTCAGCGTCTATTGGGCCGATAGCGATATTGCCGAAGCATCGAGAAGCCGGAACGTGCGGGCGCAAAAAACCGCAGTAAAAGAATAAAGCGAATAGAGAGAAACGCCAGGCGCAAAAAGGAGAGGGATATGAGCTGCGGAAGCCCGGGTTATATCGGGGGGAAGAAATGGCACGGATACGGAAGTGCTTTAAGGGTCGAAACGCGATAACCCGCGTGCAGGACGACGACGACGACGACGACGACGACGCAAGACCCTTGATTTACTCGGGGCTTCTCTTATTGGCAAAAGAAGCAAGCAAACAGGTTATACGGAGCTATGGCATTGGCTCCTATATAGACAGGAGAGGCGCGTGATGCGAATTTCGCAGCTATCAACTTCCGAGAGAGAGCCAGAAAAAGCAGCGAAGCCGAGTGGAAAGCATAATAATCCATGGACTTGACCGATAAATAACGAGCCGATCGGGTAAAGGTGCCGAGACAGATTTCCAAGAGTTCGCGTTTAATCGAGTCATTTATTTGAGGCGCGTGATCGCATTATCGGCACGAATTAATTGTCCTGAAACTGCTGATTCATAAGCGTGGATGGCTGAATTATGGACCTCCAAGACAAACTATTAATTTCAGGCACTGAAAATGAACGAGTAGGATTATACGCGATTTAAATAATAGACTTATGAAATTTAGCAAACGAGAAGCGTCACAGTCACGTTTGAAGCGGAGGATAAATAAAATATCAAAAATATTTCAGGCAGAAAAAAATCAAATCTTTCACGTGACTGGGCGCTATAAAGTATCAAATTTATCGCTTTTGTTGCTTTTTTTATTCGCTCGACCAAACTTATTTTCAAAACACACAAAAGCCCTGTTTCATCAAGCAGATTCTGCGACCGCCTGAAAATAAAAAACACATCTTTTCGAATAAACTTTTAGTCTCCTCTAATTTGAAAGACAATTCTTTTTTTTTGTACAACAGCCATGCAGGACTGCGGGAACAAGTTCGACGAGTGTATAACCCAGCACAATGGAAAAGAACAATGGCGTATCGAGCTTTTTCAATAAACTTTTATTTTAATACGTGCCTGCATTCCCCGCTGCGCGCTCCTCTCGCAAAAAGGAGCTCCGGCTACTGGATATAGAAAGAATTGAAGGGAAAAAGATTCGAGGAAAATAAGAAAGCTCCGCGCAGGAAAATAAAACCCGGAGAATGACAAGTTGAGGGTGTGGGGAAACGGCGAGCGGAAGAGCGCTGCTAGTGGCACTCGGACGTAGCTTGTCCAGTTGCATCGCTTCTCTCTCTCTCTCTCCCTCCCTTTCTCATTTCTCGGGTGCACTCCTCCTTTTTCTGGCTTCATACCGAGCGAGCTTGCCCGTGCCATTCGTTTTCTTAGGGCTTGCTGGGATGCGAGAGAGGCCCGCCGGAAAATGCGAGAGCGCGGTGTACAAAGCGGTTTCGAAGCGAGCTTCGCAAATCTTCCCCTGCTTTAATTGCTAATAATTTTTCTTTCATTGTTACTGCCCCTCCGAGCGGCTATTTTCATGAGCGGAGATTTTTATATGCTGCAGTTATTTTGCGCGAAGGCTGGAAGCTCAATGCAGCGTTTAAGAATGCGCAAGAATTTATTTCGTTATCGAGGCACCGAATCCACTTTTCATTCGGGGCGCAATTAAAGTAACAGGGAATTTATCGCCGAAGCGGAGGACAAAGTGCTTTAAAGAGACACTGCGTTTACAAACAATGCAATAAGCGCATAAATCCGAATTCTCACACAATGCGGTCCAATACCCGTAAACTGCGTCATTATAAAAAAGCTGATGGCAAAAAGGGCAAAAATAAAGGAAGCCGGCGCGAGGCACAAAAGACGCGAGGCGAGTGTGTGTGTGCGTGCGTCGAACAGCCCGTCTGGCAAATCCATTGTACTCCACTTGGCCCGGGCGAAGTTATGGAAAAAGCGAGCTCGCGCGCGCTTTCGCTTATAGATGAAAGTCCGGCGCGTAATAACGCAGCCGTCCGCTGCGGGCCGGCCAATGTTTTTGTTTATCGAGTCGCGAGCTGGCCGAGGCAAAAAGAGACTCGGCGAGCCGAGTGGCGCCAAGCTACGGATCCCCCTGATTAAAGTCCAGAAAACGCAATCCAATAAGTGGAATCTCCGCAATCTCGTATTTCATACGGCGCTTGATTGATGTGGGAAAGTACGGAGAGCCGCGGGAGGCGGGGAAGGAGAGGGGCCGCAAGAAAAATGTCGGATAATGAAACTAGGGAGGGAAAGTATTGAGCCTCCATTCATCGTCATTCATTCCCCGTACATCACGTTGATTATCTTGCGAAGATCGATGCACTTGATCTGGAAGCGAACGAGCAAATGTTTTATCGATGATTTATCGGCGGAATCTGCGTGCACGGGATTTTATTCAGTGCTTTCGCCGCGTCTGCATAATTACATTTTTTTCTCTCCGTTTTCTTGTGGAAAAGTTTCGCGGGATACTCTTTCGTAAGATACATACCGCCGATTTTTGCAATTAATATTGCGCATTCAATGTTTGATGCAATAAAATTAATTAATCGAGATTCAAATGCGGGAGGATTAATTGAAAAAGTTAATTTTTTCGAAAATTAAATAACTTCAGAATTGTTCTGAAATCAATGCAGGAAGTGCGTGCGTTTGATTGATACGCCAGTATATTTATAAATACGAAAATATCATGATTTTCATTCGAAGCTTTTCAACTGACAATCGAAGAGAAACGTTTCACGAGATGTCCTTAATTACAGTATGAATGAACTTGTTAAAAAACGAATTTTATACATTCACGTAAAAAGCAATTCAATTAGTGTTCCATAATCTGTGCTCTAAAATTCATTTAAACGCAGAAATTGATCAAGATACAGTAGCTATTATTACGAGGAAATTGTTTTATTTCCTCCGTCTGCGCCTTTCGTCGGGCGATTACCCGGTCCCGCAATTAATAACCACAGAGGCATCTTATTCAGTTGGCCGCAAGCGAAACACCCTCCTGTCATCTAATTTCCAAGTCATTCTCGGCGTCTGCGGCCGGGCGCATCGCTTTCAGCCGTCAAGTCCAATTGCAAGCTCCTCGGATGCATAATTCCCTCCCGACAAAACGCTCCTCCGCGGGTCATAAATAAATCCAAGAGCCTCGCATATTCCAGCCTGCAGGGCTTATAAGCAGCTGCAATCGACGAGCGCCATCTGTCCTGCTTCTGTGCGGCGGGGCTTAAAGGGCGAGCGCTCGGGAGATTCGATGAAAAACCAGTTTGTCTCTGACTACTTGGAAATGTAGGTCGTACGTCGCGCTTGGCGAGACATTTCGCACGTTTCGCACAATAACCTGTTTACCACGGGAGCGCGCGCGCGGGCCTCCTCCCACCCCCCCCCCCCCGGGAAACGTGTGCTCGTGACGTGAATAGTAATTATTCGCAGGCTTCATATGAGCGCTGTGCCACCCCTCCCCCGCGTATTCTCTCACCCGTACGTAAGAGTTTGCCGCCAACTGCTGCTTGACAATCTCCCAAGCGGAGCTGGAGTTAAACTGTGCCGCCGCTGACGGAGTCGACCGTGTTTACCTTTTGCGCTTTGCTAAGAGAGCGGTGTTGTCACTATTCCAGCGGGGTTTGCGGAACAAGCGAAACGGACATTGTGCGTGGAAAGAGAGTTTTGGTCTTATCGGTTGCTAAGCGATCATTGCAAAATTTTGCAATATTCATTATACAGTTTAGGTTTAGGGGAAGCATTCTTTTTTCGATAAATGCGCAGCGATGCGAAAAGCGACCTTTTCGACCTCTTCCCTCACTTTTTTACTTTTATCTCTTTTTGAAACATACAGCAGAAGAGGAAATACTGAAACCATTGCACTTTTACTTTTCGATGTTTTACGAACAATGTCGGTTACTTCGCAACTGCTATGAGTACTTGAGCGCAGGTCGTAATTGTTTCCTCCGCTGGTAAGGGTACCCCGATTCTCCTCGGGCCAGAAACGACATTGCCGATGGTCAGAGGTGTGCTACTTGCAGTTTCTTCTCTTTTTCTGTAAATCTTAAGATTCAGCAGCTACCGTACAATCGCGCTTTAATTGAATACTAACAATAAAAAGAAGTGGAATACAACACTTATTTTTAGTACTACACTGAGACAAGTGGTACAGCAAAAGTTAAAATAGTTCTGTTAGATATTATTAGCATAATTTGTAAGAGTCGATTGATACACTCATACAATGATGACTATTTTTTTTTATTTCAATCATAATTATCTTTATTTTTTACGATAGCTCAATATAAAATGTATAATTATTTTCAACAAAAATTAATATAAGTTTAATAATAGTATTTTTCGATACGACGTGCGCCAAGCTTGATTTAGCGTGATCGATTTTATTCAAGCGGCTGCAAAATCGAGTTTTGCGCCCGGAGTGTCGAAAACAATATTAAACAATATAATTCTAATATAATTCCAACGTTCGATTCTACTTTTTACTCAATTTATAAAAAATTTTCTTATAATATTTTTTTCAATGCAGTATTGAAAAAAAATTTGTATATAAATTAAAATAGCGAACTAAATATTGAAAAAAAAATAAAAAATATTTCTTTCTTGGGGATTTTACGTAAATAAATTTTACGTAAAAACTTTTTTATTCAAAAATACTGCATTCCATTCATTTTACTGCTGCAAGTTTCGTTCGAAAAATAAACTTTTTTGGTAAAGTAACTGTTTTAATAAAACTCTAATGTCTTTTATAAGAACCTCCGACACAAAAACTGCCGAAAATTAATCTAAATTCGATAATTATTCGATGCAAAAAGCAGCGAAAAAAGTCGTTACTAAAGAATACTAATCACTCTCAAATATCCGGCCCTCCCAAGTCCAAACGGGCAGAGGACAAAAAAAAGCCCGTACAGACTAGACCGCTCGCGTTCTTCCGTGCCAAACTATTTCCAGTGTTATCCTCGGCTCGCTGTTTACCCCGAAAAAAGCCAGAAAATACACAGGCTCCGAAAGAGAGTTGCTGCAGCTGGCAACGAATGAATCCCAGCGGCAGTTCCCTTGACCCGGAGCGCGCACAGAGGATCGGAAATCCCGCTCCGGAAGAGTAAAGGTAACCCTACGCGCGTCCCAAATCCGGGTCGAGATAACTTTGAATAGCCAGCAGCAGCACTTTCTTTCTCCCCTTTACCGATCAGATCGCCGGGCGCGGAAAGCGTCGTTATTTTGCCAGCCGGCGTTTCATTTCGCGAAAATCCCCTGTTTTCAACGCGAGTAATCCCGCGCTGGCTGCCCTGTGTGCGAAAGTTGTTCAAAGCTGCGCTGCCCGCTGGGGAAATGCATTTACGCGCGCGACTGTGTGCGCGCGGCCTCGCGGATGCGACCGGCTAGAAATTTATTCCTGTTTTATTGGCAGCGCGATATGAACGAGTCCATCGACGCCCCGCGAGTGCGGGGGCCAGGATTTAACGGAGCGGTAGCCGCTGATCCTTTTGCGATTTAAAACCTTTTCAGACTGACCCAGAGGTTGCTCCGCTCTCAAATATGCGATCCAGCCCAGCTTTTTGCATTTATAATTCGAGCAGCCAAATATGCGGAAAGTAGATCATGTTGTTATTGATTTTGCCCAAATTGTTCGCAGCGCTTTTCAGGTTAAAATTGTCCGAAACCATCTATCTTTTGAAAATTAATATTTTATTCAAAAAAAGTAGTGACCTTGATTAGTAATAAAATTAGTAAACCCTGATGGGGATTTTCACTATTATTTCGCCAATCTTTGGCCAATTGTCTGTATATTGCCCAAATTTGGTCTACTATTAGTGAAATGGCTAAAAAAAATGGTGAAATTTCCCACAGGGAAAATGTATTTATTAAAGTAAAGTTGGAAAAATGTTTGCAATACTTTACTGAAAAATATTACTTTAAAAGTCATTAATATCTCTGTAAACTTGCTTAAAAATCGTGATGCAATATCTAATTTACATTTTCTTCAAATATTCTGCTTACGTATTCCCATAAAGAATAGCCAAATCCTACTGCGATTTAAAATTCAAAGTGATTCTATACGAATAAAATAATCGATTTTTATGTAACTATAAAAAGTATCATAACTCATAAAAAAGAGCTATCACTTTAATGGTATTTCACGAAATCGATTTTGGTGTTGCTCGCGCAATGAAAGCCGCAGGAAGACTCTAAATTTATCACCACCCATCGCCCAGACGCACCCCTAATTATAATAAACCTTCTAGAAAATTGAAGCTACGAAGTTTGCTAATTACACGCAAGGTTTAATGAAAACCGACAAAGCTCATTTGCAATATTTTCGTTCAATTCGCTGAAAATTACACCCTCGAAGCGGCGCTTCAAAATAAACAAGCGCCCAAATTCAGCAAAACACACGGGGCTTATTTCTTGAAGGGACCTTAACTGCGCAACAACCGTCTTGCAACAATATTGAATTTGCGCAGTAATTAGAGCGAGGGAGAGGGAAAGTAGCTTTCGGGAAATGATATCCCATTGAGCTGGAGCTCGTCGCAAAACAGATTACGAAGTAAACGTTGACTGTACGCGCAAAGAAAGCTCGATGCCGCGCATGCGCATGCGCGCGGCGCTGCTCCATTGTCGCCGAAATAAAGACCTCGCGAAACTTGGCGACGAATGCCACGCACGGCGAGAACTTGCCGGAGCGGCGGATACGTGATTTGTCATCTACTTCTGACGCTCCTCGTCCCGCTCGTTCACGGTGGCAGCAACACGTAGCGCTCGCTTTATGCGTGGGAGGCGGCGCCGAAAGTTGCGCGCCGCCATGAAAAATGAATGCGGATAAGTCGGCGCGAATTTATGCGAGTTAACGGTAATGCGAGTGAAAGCCTGGAGGATTGCTGGGATTAAATTCAATGCGCTGAATTTTCAATTGCTGCGATGTCAGTTTTTATTTTTATTTTTAAAGGCAACATCACACCTGGTCTAATCAGATTCTTTTTCATTTATGTTTCAGGTGAGTAACAATGAATAAACAATGAATAGTGTTTCTTCAGAGGCCTTTCAATGCGTAAGTTCAAGTATAAATATAAATCTTCTTGGTCATTTTATTATACATTTGTTAGAAAATTATTAAGGTATATCTATCAATTTTTTCAAAGATCGTATATTCATTAATGAAAGTTTCAAAAATACAACAAAATCTCATTAAGAATGGTACATATGTACAACATATTATTATTAATATCAAATTATATGCAGTCAATTACATCTACCCTGGCTTTGTTATTAATATGTTTGCCGCTCGATTTACTTGTATTATTAATTAACTATGCATGTATTGAGAATGAGTAAAGTATGATTGTCATAGAATTCATTTGCCCTTAAAAAGGTAACATTTTTTTTCTATATAGACTTTGATCTAAAATGCTAGCTATCCTCTTTTCCCTCGGGTCAAAAGTTATAGCTTAAAAAGAGGGAATTGCAATTCGTCTAACAGCGAACTAAAAAAGATTTTACAGCAGTTTTACGACACAACTAATCACGAGAACCTATAATACTTTTTTATAAAATTTCTTCCTGCCGACACGGCCATATTCTTGACTTGAGTCATCCCTCTAGATTTTCTCATATCTGAAAGCGATAAAGAAAATAACGATCGAGAGAGAGATTATTACGAGCTCTTAGGAAAAAATCGAGATGGAAGACGGAGAACTCGGAGGTCAGTCCATAAAGTACCTGCTGAAAGATGAAACTCCGCAACCTAGCCGAGCAAGGATCTGGAAAATTTAGCCTTTCCTGCCTTTTTCGAATAAAATCGAGCGTAATATTTGCTCTGCTTTGTCCGGTTATGTTAGAATCAATGTTCGCTTCTGACAAATTGATCTTCAAAAGGCAGCGTGCTTTGTAACATTTTCTGCCATTGTGGTAGTTAAACAAGCATGCATATGGCGAACTCGAAAGCCAACCCGATGTGGTTGCTTTATCCTTCGAATTCTGTCATCAGTTTGAGATCAATTATGCTTTAATCCAGATTTCGCTGCAAACTTTCAAAACCGATTATTGATTTCTGCGTTAGGTTTAAACGATATTAATTTCAATATTCGCCGTGTTTCGAAGTGTTCAAAGTGTTGCACTTTCTTGAATTTGGCAAGTTTAATGAAGCCGTGAGGTGGGAACAACAAGTTTCATGTTTTCATTGCAAAATCATGCTAGAGTATACATGCAGATTCTGCAAATTTAGCACTAAATGTCTATGACAGGATAACGGGCTTCTACCTTTTATTATCTTCCGGTTTTCATAATTTTCATTATTATTGGCACATATCACAAATAGAAGTGTAGAAAAACGCATTAAAGAAAAGAAAGTATAAGTAACTGGATTAATAAATCTTCATGATGCATTTCTCGAAAAGCACTTGACGCTCGCCTCGTGAAGCATCATTCTCAATTGGAACTTATCGGGCATCAACAGCGTCCAGTCCTCGAGCGCATAAAAGCAGAGCGAAGCACGCAGAGGGAGAGGCAGCTTTTTCGCCAACTATTGCATCCGAGGCCGCTCGGCTTAGCTCGCCCAAAGCCCTGTAATCTCGAGCAGCATCTTGGCTGCGCCCGTATTAGAAGGTAGGGCCATTCGTTCCACGAGGGCCTCGCCAGAGAAATACAGCCTTTGTACCTCGATATGCGCGCGAATCCCGGCGCTTCTCGTTTTACCGAAGCGCGGAGGAGGAGGCTGGGGTGGGCAATAGTGCCGAGACCGACTCGAGATGGGTAATGAAGATACGGAGCCTCCTCGAGGAGGGAGAGCGAGAAAATGAAGAATCGCGAGGAGGATCCTCGAGCCTGGGCAATTAATCGCCTCTTTACTCCTCGTGCAGGTTATATAAATGCGTATTTGCGGGGGGATTTCCTGAGATGTTGAAGGTAAGGTTTATTGAGCGGCTTGGAGGATTATTTGACCATCAGCTGCTTTTTTTCCTTTATTTGTTTTCATTAGAGAGATTGGACTTATTTCAGGGGAGTAGTAAGAATTTATTTTATTTATGTTTTCAAAATTTACAAATACATAAATTAGCAATCACGGTAATGTAATAAAGTTTAACATTTCCATTAGATTCATCGAAGGTAAGCAGGCACGTAATTTACATTTTAAATGCACTTCAGGAAAGCACAAAATTTTCCCTTTGAATAATTTAATTATCTCATCAACATTAAGATGATGTAATAAGATAATTCCCATCCGAATCTGACGTCGCCCAGTGCAATTCATCTGATCAGAAATTTTTCCCAGCCTTTGCATCCAATTCTCTCTGTAACTGAAATGGCGTGAAATTACATCCAATTGATACGTCTGACAGATACAACAGACAAAGACTGCACCCTTATTTCGGTGCGTGCGAACTTGCGACATGCGTCCTTTTTATCTCTTTGCCAGTTGGAGCTAAATTACTGGCTGCTGCCGCCGAGCAAGAAAACGTCCAAAGAGGCAAAAGGAGCGCGCCTCTTTTTTTTGCACGATAGCAAGCACTCATTTTGTACTCGCGATATTTGCGTCCACGTACACGCGGATTTTCTACATACGAGAATTCGCCCAGGGCTCCAGTTTTTTAGCGGAATCCTCTGGTTCTGTCCTTTTCTTCTTTTTGACGAGTCCGACTGGGACTGGATTACGTCGCTTTTAGTGCTCTCGGATAATTTAACGGTGCGATTTCAAATTGATGCCTCGGCGTTGGAGACACTTTAGTATAATTACTACATTTTTTACACGGAGAAAAAGTCTCAGTAAATATTACTATACTGTTCAGAAAAGCGAGCACAGACTACCTAAACCCAAAAAATTACCATACTTTTTAATATATTTGAATGAAATTGAAGTAAATATTCGTGTAATTTTAGTAAAAATTCGTGAAATTTCATTTTTTTGGTTTTGGCAGTCTATGCTTGCATTGACCAGAAAGTTTCGTAATTTTTATTGAAATATTTTTAATTTTTTACTGAAATATTTCTCTCCGTGTAGTCTAAAAAAAAAATTAGTTTTTTAAGCCTTAGGATTAATGTTTTATTCAATTTTTGCAAGTTTATTGAGACGTTAAGCAATGTAAATCAGATTTGGGGATTAATTCAATAATTTAATATAATTGAATTGCAATTTTGCTATCCAGCGACACGTAAGTAATATTTATGAATGTATTGTCGAATAAATAAACAAAATTAATATTATCATCTTTTTCAGATGAATTTTAATGAAATTGTAATTCTTTCGTGATTGCAAAATCAAATTATAATTTTAAGCATTCACTCATTATGAATTATTGATTTAAAAGTGAAAAGACACAAAAATATTATATTTTCATAAAGAAAATTTGAGAACTTCTCATAAATAAAACAAACAGTACACGTCAACATATTTAATTAAACAGTTCAGTTGACTTTTAACAATCGTAAATGTCACGCCTGCAGAATAAAAAGCAGTTTTCGTTAGTAGAACGTCTGATATCAGCGCTAAAAACAGAGGCATTGCGCAGCGCAAAAAAAAGGATGAAAAAGAACGGTAATGACGAGAGACTAAGAGTTTCCCCTCATTAAACCATACGTACGTTAGCGCCGTTGTTCCATTTCCAGCGCATTGGATTTTCCTTCCTTATTACTCGAAAACCCGAGTCTAGCCGTGACTGAAATCATTTTTCCCTAATAGTGCGCATAATCACCGCAGCATAATTGCTAAAGTAATTTTACGAACAAATTTAATTTCGTTGCTATCTTTGCTTCCGTAAAGATAACCACTTTGTCATACAGATTTAATTTTCTAGGCCATAAATAATGCAAATAAGACAAAAGTACAGCTGTCAAAGAAAGACCATTCCAAACTTCCCACTGAGTGCGTGGCTAAATCCCAGCCATTAGTGGGACTCAAGTAAGTCATGCCAATTGCAAGAAATCCATGGCTTTCCCCGCAGCATTTCTCTCTTTCTCCCCCTCTTTGGCAAAGCAACTAAGAGGCGGCAGTATAGTAACGAGCAGGAGTGCAGGTATTTCAAAGTAATGTCCCGGCAACGAGTTTGCAACTATTTCGGCGCGCGTTCGCGCGACTGGATTGCATTCAGTGTCGTCGTTTTAACCGCTCTGCAATATTCGGGCTAAATCCGCGCTGCTTAATTTCGCGGCTCTCCGGCTTTTTTTTTATTTTACAAAGCTCCAGTTTAGCGCCAGTGTTTTATTTTTGGTTCGTTTGCTGCGCCGAATTCGCGCTTCAATGCATCTCGAACTCTATACGGATTAATTTTTAAATAATTACGTGAAACTGGGAAAAAAAGTTGTCGGAAGAACGATGAAAAATAATAGTTTCTAGGACGGATGAAACTTTAAAAATTTTTTATTATTTTATAGAATCTCTCCATAAATTCTCAAAGCTGTTAAAGCATTTTGTACTAAAGTATTTTTCCAGTAAAAAGTTTTTATTTATAACGTCCAAAATGCGAGAATGAAAATTTATATGTTTGTCACGGTAAGAGAAACGGTAAAATTAAATGAAATTCTTTCGATACGTTATTTTGGTGAAAACAGAGCAAGTCTGAGAAAAAGATTTCTCAGTACGAGTTCTATGTTGGTGCACGACCGCCGAGTATTGGTGATCAATATATCACTTACATTGATAGCTTTCTCTATTTCGTTCTTTTATTTTTTTAGAACCCTACCTTTCTAAAAGGAGGAGTGAATTCAATCTTTGAAGTTAAATAATTACAGAAATAAATAAATTTTTATTTTATTAAAGACTAATTTCACTCATCATTATTATTAATAGAGTCACTTCACGTTTGTAATTTTAATATCGTCGTTTCGCTTATAGTTTGTCAATTATTAATATTATTACCTAGAAAGTTTAGTAATTAAGAAATTATTGGAGGTTTCATTGAAAAAAAATTAATTAAAAAATTAGAAAAACCCCTGTAGAAATGGAAAACATTTCTTACCTAGGAAATAGGTAGCAAAAGAAAAGACTAAGTAAGAACGAGCTAACCTTTTTAGAATATAATTTCCTAGCATGAAACGTTTTTTTCACATGAACATTTAATAAAATAAAAACTTTAACCCATTTTTAAGGTATTAAGTAGCTAATCTAAATGTTTTAAAAAAGTAAGGCTATGCACCTCGTGACACTCAATGTCGCACTAGAAAATAATTTCACCGATCGTCCGTCTACATAAGAAAACCAAATTGTACACTATATTTACATTTATTTTAATTTTATATTAGTTTATTTACGTTTAATTAGAAAGAAATGTTAATTAGAAAGAAAATTATCAACCCATTTAATAGAGAAATCATGAAAAAAAAGCATTTCATTGCAACATATCAAATATCCAATAAAAATACTATGAATTAATATCCTACTAACTATTTTCCTGACCATTTTCAATGCTGAAAATTCTACCATGGACATTTATTAATAAAATTTTAAAAATGCTTGTAGTATATTTGAGCAATTTTTAATTAAAATATTTTCATTTTAATTAAGCTCCCTTTACAGTTAATTACTACAGTAGTTAAATAAAACCAAAATAGCACGTACATAATAATTTAATTACAACGCATTTAAATAAATGCCTTTGATTTCGCGGAACAATACAAGTTTTTTAATTACCTCATTTTTGCAGAGTTTCACTTTATCTACTTTAACAACAATGCATGAAATAACAAAAAGAAGTTTCTCTCCTGTTAACAAAACTTTTTCAGACGAATAATGAATTTTAGTTAAACCAAAAAGTGCACGAGTCCCGCGTCGCTGAACAAAACGCGGAAGCCGGAGAACTTATTACAGCTTGGTCCTTTACTCTCTAACCCATTCATCGTTCCTGGCTCATCATTTTCTTCCTCCTTTGTAAAGAGCAGCAGAGTCGTTTCTCGCACTGTCATCAGGTTGGCCCTTGTACGTCACCGCCGCTCTGATTGATGGTTTCGCGCAGAGGAAAAGCTCGGAAAAGGAAAGAGAAATTTGATTTTGATTTGACTTTGCTTTATTCGTACCTTCGCCCAAGATTTCAACGACAAAGATAAAGTGCAATAGCAAATGCATCGTGAAATTTTTCTATAAGTTTCTCGTACATTTTGGTGGCAGTATAATGTAATACTTATTCAAACAGAAAGAATGCATTGGCCAAAATTTCTGATAGTTTTGCTTAGACGTCTTAAATTATTGTTGTTCAAAGGTGTATACGTGAATTTTGATATCGAGGACAAGGTTGTCAGTATATAATAACGACAAGCTTATTAGTAGATTACAGAAAAGCGCATCACCGAAGACAGAGTAAGTGAGAACGAGAAAAGAGATATGCTATGAGTTTCCCTTTTGAATCGACGCCAAGTGGAGTTTTTTCGTTCCTCCTCTCTCTTCCCGATCTGGTTTAAAACCAGGTCAAAAGATACGCGCGCACTAGAGAAGAGCGAGGCGAAAGCTCACCAACACGGCCGCGCTCTCCAGCGTGCAAACATATGTGGGCTGCGCGGAATCGTGAGGCGAATCCGTAGTCGAGGCAGGAGGAAAAGCTGTACACGTGTATCGCTACTCGAAGCGAGGAAAACGCAATCCCGAACTGCCGATCGAGCAAGAAACGGGGAAGAGGAACTTGAACTCCTGCCATTCGTCGTCACTGTCGGCTCTCCTCTGGCTCTAATTCCTATTATTGTGCGTCGCTGCTGCAGACACGCGCCCAGATACGACGGAGATTCCCCAACGGCATAATTGAAAATACCGTGAGCACGACGCTCAAATTGTCGATAAATCTCGTCCCGGACTGACAGTTGACTCAGACCAGAAGCGAACGCGAGACAATGGAGAGGAGACAAGTACCCGAAGCGGATACTGCTTTGTTATCTGACTTGAACTTGAGGAAAAGAATGCGACGCGCTGTTCGAACAATAAACAACGCTATTAAACCGATAAGCTTGACAAAGAGACTCGAATGTCACGGGTTTACAATTAGAATTTCGATTTCGTTTCCCATTCGGTTTCGAAATGAAAGCTTGATACTGGTCTTTATGGAAGTATCAAATTATTTAGAAAGAATAAATGAAAATTTGTACACGGAGAAAAATTTTCTAGTAAAAATTGCAATAATGCATTTTAATTAATTTGATCGTAAAATTTACTAATAACTATGCTAACTTTTTAGATTTTTACAGTATATGATCAAATTAAAATGTAATATTGTAATTTTTTACTAGAAAAAATTTAACGAATATTATTTTTAAAACTTGCAGAGATTTTTTGTATTTTCAAAAATGTAGATGATTTTAAATTTAAATGTAAAAATTATTAATGCTCATATTTTTACTTAAACAGATAATTTTTTATTATTTGTATGACGTTTATTCATGACTAAATTACGACATTATTGCAAAGATGTATTGTTACGAAAAAAAGTTATATTTTAAAGAAACAAAAGACCGAGCACAGGAATATTATATGAAATGTATTACATTAAATAAATTTACACAATGTGTACCAAGTGAAAAAACGTGTAGTTGACCACAAACCACACACCATTAATTCGAGAAGCTTTTATTTCTACTTTTTCGAGGTGATTGTTTTGGCAACCTGCTCTCACGATTCTATTGTATTTCATCAAGCCTGAAGGCTACGAAATTTTTGAATGAAAATGCAAAATTTAAATAAAACTAAACTCGTGGGGATCTAATGAAGATAATAAAAACGAAGATTTATAAAATTCATTTTCCATTGTTATATTTGAATTAAAATTCGAAAATAAGATAAAAAGACACCATCAATGCTGACACGAGATTTCAGAGTGCACACTGAGCAAAGTACTGAATTCTTTTAATAAACGTGTAATTATCTAGAGCAAATCGCTTCAGAATTTTCGTCCGTTCCAGTGATTTTATGAAAAAAATTCCGATCCTCGGTCGGAAGGAAGCAGATCCGAGTAAATAAAAGGCCAAAAAGTGCTCCAGCGGGCAGTTGATCTAAAGTGCGGGTGGGGTGGGGAGCACGACTAGACTCGGCTCTGAAAGCAATGGACGCACTGACACGAGAGTGCGAGAGGCTTCGGCTCCGGTGGGGCTTCAACATGTGTATCGCTGATTGGTTCGGACTCGGACTTGAGTTCCGGAGTGCGTCATTGGGTTTGTTTGCCGGGAGCACTCTCTCCAATTTGTTGCCGAGCCATTGCTTCGTTGCGTCGTCGGTGCGTGCGCGCAGGCAGAGCAGGCCGCGCTCTCTCCCTCGGACAAGCGGTCGCGTATCTAATACTTGCTTAAACGCGTGTAATTGCGAGGCCCCGCCTGATTACGATTTTAATGAACGTGTCGATGCCAGAGGCTGGCAGTTTCGTTATACGCTCCTTTTACAGAGGCCTGGTGAGCGCAGCTTGCCGGCTTACGGGCGGAGTGACGCGTATCTGTCTGCTGTCATGACGATCAGCCTGTAGGCTTTTCAGGCCCTATGATCGCGAGCGGATTGAAATGCGAGACAGGATATCTTCAATTGAAATTAACAATGTAACGCTTGCCTAATTTCGAGCTTAAATTTGTCAAGTGAAACAGCTCGGATATAGTCAGACGTGAGGTCATTGTGAGAGCGCAATAAAAGCTTTGACTAAAGCCCAACATATTTATAAATAAAAGCGCTGCTGACGATTAATAAAAATATTATGGAAATAATATGTTTTTAAAGCAGCAGCTTTCCGTTGAATTTACAAGCAATCTGAGGTAAACTTCCACGTGCAATCGATCAAAGCCAAGTTTCAATGTTTCACATATACTTTCCGCGGAGGGCTATCAATCGTTATGATCGGTGAGATGTCGACGCGTGTGTGCCTCTGAAAATTTATTAATTCTGAAGCGAGTAGAACAGATTACTTTCTGTATAAACTTTATCCGAAAAATGAAAAATCGTTTCGAAACCGAGTTTTCGCGAAATCTCTCTCTCTCTCTTCGCCGACGCGCTGCAATCAGAGTCCGAAAAAGAAGAAGCCCATTCATACGTAACGAAGTAAAGTGCACTCGAATGCCCGAAGTCTCGTCGTAGCGCAGTGCAACGGGATCCCGCATCGCGGTGAATAAAATCAGCTGAAAAGCGCGCCTCTCCCTCCTCCAGCAGCAGGAGCAGCAGCGCATACTCGTCTGCGACGTAACGAGGGGCGCAACAAAGTAGCGCTCTCGAGAAGATCGAAATTCCGGGCCCGGCTTGATCCGCTTTAATGAAGCTTAGCCTTTGTCGCCTCTTCGGGTAGACGACGCACGACAGCCGTAAGTGGGCGACGGCGGCAGACTCGCGTTTGCAGCTGGCACGCGATCCGCCCGGGATATAAATTGAGTTGCGGTGGCATTGTAATTGACTCTCATTAACGATGCCTCTTGCGGTGGCGCTCCATCCCTGCGCCGCCAGCGACACGTTCGCGAGAGCTCACCCTCTTCCATTCCCTCTCTCTCCCTCTCTCTCTCTCTCTCTCTCTGGCCGCCGCTCAGGCCTACGTAAGATCTGCGCGTCGACTGCGTGCTCGATTCTGGCTCGAGAGGTAAGACTTATACTTGCTTTGTACCTGCCGCGCCGAGTCTGCCTTTGATTGACGGGGTTTCGAGATAAGTTTTTCGTTTACAAGAGACAGTAGGCTGCAAATTGCTGATTTAGTTTGATTTTACAAAATTGTTTATTAACGCTGGAACGTGCAGCTATAAGAAGAATAACGATGTTTAATACACAATCATAAAAAGCACTTGATATACATACAGTAATTTTCAATTTAGTACACGCAGAAAAATTTTGGTGAAAAATTACCCCTATATTTGAGTGAATCTCGGGCGATTTTGACAGTAAGGTGAACTTTATCCGCATTTGCGTGAAATATTTAATAAATCATGCTAT
>JAWWEM010000030.1:604414-620955 GCA_035582935.1 Ormyrus thymus | reverse complement strand
TCTCTCTCTCTCTCTCTCTCTCTCTCTCTCTCTCTCTCTCTCTCTCTCTCTCTCTCTCTCTCTCTCTCTGTCTGTCTGTCGGTCCGGCGGGACGCGACTGCATTTAATCTTGGCCCTATCTCATCTCGTGGCTTTTTCTCCTTTTCGCTTTTTTGTATTTTCCAGCCATTCGACAAATGTTACATCGGCGCCACGCCGGAATTGGACGAGGAGCGCGTTTTCTGCGGACAGATGAGTGCGATCTATCTCTTCAGCGAAGCGCTGACCACGCATCAGATTTGTGCGATGCACCGATTAGGTCCTGGATACAAGGTAACTTACAGCTACATTTCTTCTCATTTATTTCGCCTTCCTGTATTAGGCGCTGAGAATGATAACAAGAATAAAGTTGTTTCAAGTGCTCTTTAGCAAATCTTGTTTTATAATTATAATATTCCTTTATTACATTAAATTCTCAAATGTTTTACGTCGCTAAACTTTTTTAAAGTATAAATATGCATCGTTAAAGAATATAATCTTCTAAGCAACGCGCACTGAAAAAAAATTTTATTAAATTTTACGAAGATTTAAAAATACTTTCGACTTGGAAGTAATTTAAAAAACGTCAACTCAGCTGTATTTGCAAATGAAATTTTCAGAGTCAGTTCCGGTTCGACAACGAGTGTTACCTAAATCTGCCCGACAATCATAAAAGGGTGAGTCGTGAGCTGGAGCTCACAAGCATGGTGGACCAAAGTATGATGACTGTAAGCATCCCCTTTTTATTTTCGTTTTATTTTGCGTTTCGCTAATTCATCATTATTTAACACGTTTATCTACGCACGTAATCGTCACGTGTTTACTGCGCTCACCTTCGTCCGAGGTAAAATACCCATGGCAAATGGGTAGCCTAAATACAAGACAATACATACTTTATTCGATGTATATATATATATATCTCGATTCATTATTGCTTTTGTTTTGTCCCTTTTGTACTACTTCTGTACTTTGTGTATGTGTTTTTTTTTAAATGCTTTCTACATACTTTGCAAACATTTTATTTATCCAAATATTTATCTATATAATCTATCTTAAAACCAGTATGTAGAAAGAGAACGTAAAGTATCCTATTTTATGTATGCAACATGTTGTCGATGTTGTTAAGCAGTAATGTTTAGTAGTAGCTCCGTTTTTGTAGAATCCATTAGTTTTGATGTCTTTTATGTAAAAGTAGAGCGCATTATTTCGACAGCAGTAGAGAAGTCCGCAGTTATAATTCGATTTATTACACCATTCTCTTTCCGAGCACGTCCGTGCATGCATGTTTCCGTTCCATTCGTTTCCCCCCATCCCCTGGCCAATGTCATTTATTCGTTACAGCCATTTTTCCCCGTAGCTCATCGCGCGGATCTCGTATAGTTTGAAAAGCTTACGAGAGCCGCGCGGCCCTTCGCGTATGTTCTTCGTTAGTAGTTTATTATTATTTTTTTGTTCGCCCGACGGACAGGCCAATAAAAAAAGTTTTTAACGTCGCAGGTGCTTTACGATGGAAAGTTGTCCAATGCAATTATGTTCATGTATAACCCAGTCGCGACGGACTCTCAACTGTGTCTGCAGAGCGCACCGAAGGGAAACGTTTCTTACTTTGTACATACTCCACACGCCCTGATGCTGCAGGTATGCGCAACTTTTTTTTTAATTTTATTTAAGAAATTAAAGCTCGTTGCTCAATCGAGGATTTACTCTTTCAGGATGTTAAAGCTGTAATTACGCACTCGATACACAGTACCTTGAACTCCATCGGCGGAATTCAAGTTCTATTTCCGTTGTTCTCACAATTAGATATGCCTTATGACTGCATAGCGCCTAACGATATCAAGCGAGATCCTACGTTATGGTAATGATGCATTTACAATAATCCAGCCTTCTTTAATATCGAATATTTATTTGATCAATGTTTTGAGTCGATTCTCTAAAATTTTACAGCTCGAAACTGCTAGGATTTATATGTGACCTTGTGGAAAGCTCGCAAACGGTTCAGCAACACATGGTGCAAAACCGGGGTTTCCTCGTGATTAGCTACATGCTTCAGAGAGCAAGTCGAGATCATCTAACCACAGAAGTTCTTGCTTCCTTTTTGGAGCTCACAAAACATCTCGTAACGTGTCTTAGTGCCAACAGCGATCTCCTCTTGAAACAGGTATTTCGAAGCCCTCCTTATTAATTAAGGGAATTACCTCACCTTATTAATTTATATAAATTAATAATCATATACCTGATAAGTTTACTTTTCAAAGGAATCATCTTTATTTTCATTACCAAACATAAGATGTAACTGTTATATTCCAAAGTCTGCTCAATTTAACAGCACTGAGAATGGCACTTTTATTTTGTAAAAAAAGACCAATAATCTATGAAGTAAAAATTCATAGCACTTGAGCACTTTTAATTTTTTGCACCACACAGCACCAATTTGCAAATCTATATTTTGCGCATCGGCTGTTAATAGTTGATACACGGAGAGCAATATTGCAATAAAAGTTACAAATATTTCAATAAAAATGACTAAACTTTCTGCTAATACAAGCACAGACTGCCAAAACCCAAAAAATTACCATACTTTTTAGTAAATTTTACTGAAATTTCAGAAATATTTAATAAAACTGCACGAATTTTTATTAAATTATTTCATTAAAATTTACTGGATTTTGGTAGTCTGTGCTCGCTTTTCTAAACAGTATAGTTATTTTTACTGAAACTTTTTCTCCGTGTACGTACAAAGTGATAATAGTTACACTCTTGAAAAGAATTAACATTACTTTTAAGTATTACAAAAATGCACAATAAATGGCACATAAGCAATATCAACATAAGCATGTACGATAAATTTGCGAACAGATATTGAAAACTTTTTGCGGATTGCATGCAATCTACCGACTTTTAAATTTTCTCTACATAGACTCAATGCTAACGCGAATTTTTAGTTGACAAGCTGCTTATATTATCGCTTGCATTGCTACTAATGAAAAATTGTATTTACTACAGTACGTCTTTGAGTGAATTCATTATGCACTATCAACTTCATAAGTACATTATGAATAAATACAACAGAAGAGTCAATATTTCAATATACCATTGCTTCCTGAGAAAGCAAAATCATAATATTTTCAAAATTAATGCTAGTATGTCATTATATACAAAGTAAATAACATCTTGCATAAAATATTATAGGTTGAATCTTTTAAAATCAAAATGAGCATGTATAACATTACTTTCAAAAAGCGATTCACCGAAATATTTCAGAATATAGAATTAAATCAGTATTCGAATGGTTGGCTAGCTTATATTTCAATGCATGTTTAGACAACGTGTAAAAACAGATCGACAACTTATATTTTTATTCATGCTCCATCAATCCGTCACTATGTCATGCCAATCAATGTCGAAATTATTCATCATCTTTTTACTCCATATATTCTCAATAAAAACCTAATGTATGGTTTTATATATGTATGATTTTCTTGCCGAATATCATTAATCATTCGTATAAGTCTTCGATTTTTTACTGTAACTCTGTAAATTAGAATGAATTATGAATATCATGGGGAAAGCTTTACGAAAGGAAGCATTTTTCTTCTTTCCTTTGAAAAGTTTGAATAAAAATAAAAACCATATTTTATTACCATTCGGCAAATATGATGTACCTCTATGTAAAAAAGTTTCGTGTTCAATAAATTTCAGGTAAGACACTTTTATGTAATTAAAATGAGGTATAGCTCATAAATATTTCAAAGTTTAGAAAAAAATTTAACTGTTTTTCCGCATCAGGAAAGTAGAGAGAACAGTTCAAATTTACACACTAAGGTTTTGTTACGTCATTAAAAGTTGTATAATATAAAGTTGAAACGGTGTGTAATTTAACTTAGGACTTGTCGAATATTTAAATTGAACTAATTAGCTTGAACATCAACTGAAAAGAACGTATAAGCGTTGTAAGAATTTATTGCTAAATTTAATGAACCAAAATAAAATAATCAACATGTCGAGAAACAGCAGCTTCTCAAATTAAGAAATGTAAATAAAATTAGTGAAAGAAAGCAAAGAATGAGCAGAGTAGTAGTAGAGCAATTTAAAAAGTCGGCTTAGATTGGTGTGTCCGAAGAACAGGCAGACCCATGGTGATGTAGTATTTCTACTTTTCGTTCCTGATATGGCAGCTGCTGGACCACGTCCTCTTCAATCCGGCCCTGTGGATCTACACACCGGCGCCCGTGCAGACGCGGCTCTACTCCTACCTGGCCACCGAGTTCCTCAGCGACACGCAGATCTACTCGAACGTGAGACGCGTCTCCACCGTACTGCAAACCGTTCACACTCTCAAGTACTATTACTGGGTGGCGAGCCCTCGAAGCAAAAGTGGCATCACGCCAAAGGGACTCGGTACGTCGCAGCGAACGACCGCTTCCCCTCTGAGCTCTGTTTCTCCTCGAACGACATGCGAGCGTCCCCGAGGGGCCGCCGTGCGCTCCCCCTCTGCTTTGTACGACGTTGATAACGCGATGCTCCAAATTAAAATGCTTGCTTCACGCGATTCTAAGAGTTTCTAATTTTAGATATTATTTTTAATTTTTATATTAAAAGTTAACGCACCTTTATTTAATGCTTTAAATTAATTTAAAGAATTATTTTACTTAATGATATTTCTGTTAATTTTCACGCAATTTAAAAACATTGTTTTATCCAAATTTTAATCCTACTCAAGTTTTAAAATAAATGATATTGGTATTGTAGATGGACCAAGGCCGCAACAGAAAGATATCCTGACGATACGATCGTACATTCTGCTTTTTCTGAAGCAACTGATCATGATTGGAAACGGTGTCAAAGATGACGAATTGCAGAGCATTTTGAATTACTTGACGACTATGCACGAGGTATTTCATAGATTACTATAGAAATTACAAATCTAAAATGTAAGCAGGTTCTCATTGGGCTTGACCTTGCTTTAGGACGAGAATTTGCATGACGTATTGCAAATGCTCATATCCTTGATGTCTGAGCAACCGTCGTCCATGGTTCCAGCGTTCGATGCAAAACAGGGTGTCAGAACAATCTTCAAACTGTTAGCTGCAGAAAGTCAATTGATTAGGCTACAAGCACTGAAGCTCCTCGGCTTCTTCCTCAGTCGCAGTACTCACAAGTAAACATTTAAAGCTAATGCGTTTACGAGCTGTGCTCTAACCTTACGGAAAATAAACAATCTTTCGTTTTTGTTACAGAAGAAAGTATGATGTAATGAGCCCGCATAATTTGTATACGTTACTCGCAGAGAGACTACTTTTGAACGAAGAAACTCTTACCTTACCTACGTACAATGTTTTATACGAGGTTCGTTGTCATTCTTTTCATGAAATGCAAATCTTCTTTCTGCAAATAAATTATTTTATAAATTTTTATTTTCAGATAATGACAGAGCACATTAGTCAACAAATTCTTTATACAAGACATCCCGAACCTGAATCACACTACCGACTAGAAAATCCAAGTGAGTTTTTATACTTTGTCATTAAAATAATTTCTTCGGTTTCAATGATACTGATACGACAAATATTTTTTCAGTGATTCTGAAAGTTGTGGCAACTCTCATTAGACAGTCGAAACAGACCGAGCAGCTTCTCGAAGTGAAAAAGCTCTTCCTGTCGGATATGACTCTTCTCTGCAACAACAACCGTGAAAATCGAAGAACAGTCCTTCAAATGTCCGTCTGGCAAGAATGGCTTATTGCCATGGCTTACATTCACCCGAAAAACACAGAAGAACAGAAGATCTCAGATATGGTTTACTCCTTGTTCCGAATGCTTTTACATCATGCAATCAAGCACGAATATGGAGGATGGCGAGTGTGGGTAGACACACTTGCTATTGTACATTCCAAAGTAAGTGAAATATTTGAAAGCAACTCCAGAAATTCAAATAAACTTTATTCGCTTACGATATTCATTAAAAATTAAATGATCAATCAATGTTTTTTTTTAGGTTTCATATGAAGAATTTAAATTACAATTCGCTCAAATGTATGAACATTATGAAAGACAAAGATCCGATAATATCACTGATCCGGAAGTTAGGCAACAAAGACCAATTAGCACAATATCCGGTTGGGATCAGCAACATTCCGGTAACAACGGATACACTCGACCAGCCCAGTGGGTGAATGATCAGAATCGCGAAATTCAAAACACTGATAATAATTACAAAGTAATTAACGTTTCTATTACTCTTTCATTCTCATAATATTACAATAATAAATGTGAAAAACAGAATTAATCACGATGCTTATAATGTTTATGATTTAAACTAGCTACATTCAGGCGCGATTCACTTTTAAAAGTCTTTTTTTACTTTCTATCCTAATTCTCCAAGCTCTATACTTTTAATTACTAAATGTTTAAATACTCGATTCTTTTAATTTTACCGCTTTGTTTCACTTTTTTAAGAGAAAAAAAAATCAATTTTCATTTTTAAAAATTCAAACCTCTCCATTTTAAACAACTCATAAAGAAAATCTTGGCACCTATTCTATATTGACTAATCAAAATCAAGTCTTTCACTTTTTAAAAGGGGATAATGATTATAAGTTAAATTATTCACTGTTCGTTTTGACTGTGCATTCTAACCAATTGAATATAGTTGCCAATATAAACTAAATCATCTCTAACATGCTTTTTATTTCCCATCACAGGAATACGATGCAATAGAAGGAAATGATCGTCTCGATGAGTCGTGCAGCTGCGACCTCAACTCCATCGACAACACAGAGAGCGACGGCAGTCCCGCGATCGTCGCGACCCGCAATCAAGTTAACAACGACACTCGGCAATCCAGCGAGGCCGTTTCCTTGGACTCGCGGTTGAGCGATAAACCGGAAGTGACTCCAGTAACGACGCACGAGACAGTGCATACAGAGACACCAACGATTTTAGAGGAGGCCAACAGCGAGGTTTCCCTGCAAACGACGCAAGAGACGAGCGAGGTAGTGTCGATTGAGAGTTCCAGCGAATTCTTCAGCGACGCACAGAAAGCCGAGAGCTCCAGTCCTGATTCTATGGTCCACGAGAACACCAAGAAAGACGAAGAAGTAGAACCAAGCAATGAAGATTCTTTATCGACCATTAGAGAAAGCGAAGAATTGACACAGACTCCATCCACTGAACCTGCTACAGAAGAAGAATCCAATAAAACTGAACCGCAGACGAACGAGGAGAAATCTACTGAAGACAGTCTTGAATCAGAGCAGAAAGAGGCCGCTGCTTCTCCTGCGAAAGAAATGACGAACGGTTATTGTGATAAGTCTGAAGCCAGCGAGACTGAAGCTACTTCTGTTGATGGTTCCTTAGAAACGCCGAAAGAAACTGCTGTTGCAGAAGAAGTCACCAAACCCGTGTCCGTTATCGAAGTTAGTGCCATTATTGAGAACGTAAAAGAATCGAAAGATTTAATCGAGGAAGCTAGCGAGGATAAAGTACAGGAAAAGAGCGAAGTTACCGAAGAAAGTAACGAGGTCAATAACGTTGCTGAAGTCCAACCAGAAACCATTACCCCAGAGAATCAACAGGTTTCTTCGAACTCGGAGGAGAATCAAGAAAACAATGACAAAGTCTCCGAGAAGCTTAAAGAAGAATCAGTTGCACAAGTAATTACAATCACAGACGTACCAGAAAGCGAAGAGAAACATTCCGACCAAACAGAACAAAAAACAAAGAGTCCAAGTGGTCCAAGCAGCCCTTCAAAGAATAGTGAGAAGACTGATGATAGTGCAAGTAACGAAACTGAAGACAAAGACGCGAGCGCTGCCGTAACGAACAGTTGTACGATAAACGGCGAGTGCGCGACGGTAGAGAACGAAGAAAAAAGTGCTGTAGTTAACGGTAACGACGACGAAAGCATAGCTGAACGCGAAACGAAGGAGCCGTCCATAATTTCTACTAGCCTAAGTGATAAGGAAGAAGAAGTTCCGGCTACGACAAGGACTGACGATGCCGTAGACGTAAACTCTAGTGATGTTTGTAATAATAGCGACGAAGTTGAAAATTCTGTAGATAGCGCAACGCAAGTGCCAAATGCCAAAGAGCAAATTCCAACGATATCCACGGTGTGCGATGCCGTTGAAGCCGACGGTGTTGTGTCTCCAAGCGCTGCTGCCGATGCCAAGGAGCACCCTGACTTCGATCACGCGGCAACTGCCGATGTCCATAGGCGCAGATCCAGTTTACCCAACGTCTCAACGGAGAATTTGGATGCGGACGGCAACGAGGCCGATGACGCCTCGACGTCCCAGAGGAAAAATTCCTCACCACAAAAACGACCAAGGAGTGCCTCTACCTCGACGCAAGTCGATCCAAATCATTTCGGTAAGGTTTTAAGTACTACTTCTTAATTCAGACTTGATCAAATTTAATTTTTTTATTTATTAGTGTTATAATTATTTTAAAGTATAATACAACATTTCATTTCGCTTTGTTTTCAGAATCTAAAAGAGTAAAGCAAGTGAATCCCTCCACTAGACCAATGTTTAGTCCAGGACCTTCAAGGCCACCTTTCAGAATACCAGAATTTAAATGGTCATATATACATCAAAGATTACTATCGGATGTACTATTTTCTTTGGAAACTGATATTCAAGTTTGGCGCAGGTAAATTACCGCAGGAATAGTACTTTAGAATTTAAGTACTATTTACAAAGGTTTTATTCATAATGTGTTATTAATTTTCTAGCCATTCTACAAAATCGGTTTTGGACTTTGTTAATAGTAGCGATAACGCTATTTTTGTTGTTAACACTGTGCACTTGATCTCACAGTTGGCAGACAACTTAATTATAGCCTGCGGTGGACTTTTGCCGTTATTAGCATCTGCTACTTCACCAAATGTAAGTTTCTCAGCAATTAAAACATCCGATATTCATAGATAAATTTTTATCTTTCAAATAAAGCTTTGAAACATTATAAAACAAGAAATGTATTAGAATGAAATAATTTCACAGAGCGAAATGGACGTAATAGAACCTACTCAAGGAATGCCAATCGAAGTCGCAGTTTCTTTTCTTCAAAGACTTGTTAATATGGCAGATGTACTTATTTTTGCCAGTTCTTTGAACTTTGGAGAACTAGAAGCTGAAAAGAATATGTCTAGTGGTGGAATACTCAGACAATGTTTACGACTGGTTTGTACATTAGATTTTAGAGACTTTTTTTAGCTTTAGAAATAGTTGAATAGTATAATAATCAAATATCTTATTCTTTACAAATAAACATTATTCTATTATTCTACTTCTAAAACTACGATACTTACTACATACATAAAAACTTCTTAAAAACGAAGTGAGATACTAAGCACACTTAACCCGCTAATTCGTATGCACTAAAAACATTGTACAATCTAACATGTGCAATGGCTTTCATTAAATTAAGAAGATTGTGTAAATTAGCTTATATTTGAAATCATTTTAACTTAACTATTTTAGTTAAAAGACTCAATCTCAATTATACTATCTTAAATAAAATTTATACTTATTTTGAAAAACAATTCCCAAAGTAAAGTGCAAGTATTATTCGTTTTGAGAGCCTAATGTTTTGTAATTCTCGATGATAAACTGCTTGTTTAGGTCTGTACATGTGCCGTTAGAAACTGCTTAGAGTGTAAAGAGCGTGGCAGAACGTACAGCATGTTAGGTCGACAAATTGGTACTAGTAATAAATCACAGCACATACAATCACTCATTCGTGGAGCTCAAACCTCACCTAAGGTATGTAGATTACAGACAAATACCCTACATATACCTTTACAAAATCTCTACCGAATTAAAAACAGTATTATATCAATCATACTTAATAGATAGAGACAATTATACTTTAGTTTTATAAAAATCTACAAATAGTTATTATTGTCTTATTATCAGATGCACTACTTTTTAAAACAGTTGTTAATACTGAAAAATATTAAAAGTTTATTGTTGATTTATAGTAAGTACGTAATATTTAACATAGTTATAAATTTAAAGCTAGTTATCCTAGATTCTATCATTCTCTATAAAATTAATAGACAAATCACAGTATTTTCTAGTTGTAATAGTTAGTCCTTATTGTTTTCCTCCTAAATTAGAAGAAAATGTACTGTCTTCTACAATTTATATTTTTAATATAAAAAAGGGTTCAATATAATTTTTTTAAATTAATTATAAATATACTTATTATTTTATGTGTTTTCAGAATATCGTAGATAATTTGGCAAATCAACTCAGCCCAGTTAAAGATCCTGAAAAACTTCTTCAAGATATGGATGTGAATCGTTTACGCGCTGTCATTTACAGAGATGTTGTAAGTGATACATAACTATTAACCCTTATTACAATAAATCATTATAAGATAAATCTAAATTTGACATATTTAATATTTTCAGGAGGAAACCAAACAGGCTCAGTTTCTGTCCCTGGCTATAGTTTACTTCATCTCTGTATTAATGGTATCAAAATATCGAGATATTCTCGAACCACCAGTTTCACAACGTCCACCAAGTCCTGTGCAGACAATACAGACCAATGGTCAAAATTTGGGACCTGGTAGCCCTTCAGGTTAGTTAATTTTTCAATTCTCGTTTAATTAAATTGGTGTGATCCGTGTTAATAGTAAACACGTCATTTAACACTTATAACAAAATTACTGATTAAATATTAAGTAAGTCATTTTTATAGAAAACTAAATTCATTTTCTAAATTAATTATATATCGATAAAATCATAAATTATCAAAAGTAAACAAGTAGGACAATTGGCACAAAAATAATCCTTTTAAAATTCATTATTTGCACTGAATAGCTATAGAAATAAATTTTTTAAATAATTAATCAAAGCCACATAGTGACATTTTATTTATTAACTACTTTTTTATAATGTTTCATTCACAGTACACAACTCACGTTTTTAAAGAATACATTAATACATTAACAACAATTAGAAATACTTAAAAACTTGAAACACTTCTAAAAATTCATGTTTTGTTACGACGTTGAGTTATGAAGTTCTTAATATTCTCAAAACTCTTACATGTCAGATATGTCTATAATATATGCTCTTTCATATTTTCACCGCGATTCTCTGATAAATCAATGATAATTGTTTTGCTAACTATTTTCAAACGATCTTACAGCACGCTGGAAGTTTTCTACTTTTAAAGCATGTCATATTCCATTCATACATATAAATTGAATTATATTGATTATCGCAATTAACATTTTAAAAAATTAGTTCCTGTAGTAGATCTTTCTAGCAAGACATTTAAAAATAAATCAGCACTCTTTGAATTCATCTCTGTACAATCACTTTACCATGTATAAATTTTTTCATCAATATTGAAACATTCATTGTGCCAAACTTAAAATTTAAATTTATTATTTCTAAAATTTAATGGGATCTTTAAGCATGAAAAGTTTAATTTATATCAAAGTAGCACAAATTTATGAATTTCATCACACAATGCTCGACTTAATAACAGATCAAAAAGAAAGACAATTTTGCAAATCTAATGACTATGTTCAACAGTTATTTTTCAATATTTAACCGCGTTTTCAACTAGTTTTACAAGGTGTTAATGCATTCTTAAGAATTTTAGCATTCTTAGAAAAATCTACACTCTATAAGTGGGTAAATCTGTCTTTCGCACGAACAAATCACAATGAGCACAATAGACTTATATCACTTGGTAGTCCGCATGCGTGGATGCACTTGCATTGAACATTATAGAAACTAACATCTTTCCTGTATCTGACAGTGAGAGTTTTGATGTATGTCAAATGTGTTTGCACATTAAATATTCGATTTTTAAATGCATATTGCATCATACGTGATGCCATCTCGAAATATTTACTGACAAAACATTGTTGATGCTGAATTGATAAAATAATAATGATAATAATTCAAATATTGTTCTCTTTCATGAGCGAGATGCTTTCACGCGCGATTTTTGTGATCCATTGAGTTGTTTCAGATCGTAATACAGAGATAGTTTTAGTGAATCATTATC
Source organism: Ormyrus thymus (assembly GCA_035582935.1). Lineage (NCBI taxonomy): Eukaryota > Metazoa > Arthropoda > Insecta > Hymenoptera > Ormyridae > Ormyrus > Ormyrus thymus. The sequence goes on along the minus strand of JAWWEM010000030.1, from coordinate 608,900 downwards.
ATTCTCATAATCATCATTATCATTGTTCACTGACATTCAATTATTTTCCTTAATATTTAATATCTTTGAATAAGAAGATTTATCTTGCTTTTATATCGAAAATATTGCATTTATTCTAGATTCCTCATTAAGTTTTTGATACATTTTTATAAATATTTTTGTAGGAAAGAATAGAAACGAAATTTCTTTTGTTCTGTATTAATTAGACTATTTGGAGATTCTTTTTATTATTTAGTTTTTATCATCATCATAAGAAACACTTGCCATTTCATTACACAAAAATTTAAAATATTCTCACTTTAAACCTTCCAACTTGTTTATGATTTATAATGGAATTTATTTCGAACACACAGCATTGGCATAAATACTATTAATGATATTGTCAAGTATTTAATTAAGTAATACTGGAATGTGAGAATCAGTAGTAATATTGCCAGAAAAAGATTTTTACGCAATGCTTTATACGAATGTAGTAAATTTTGCGAAACAAGTTCCCACTGTAAGTAATGGATTAAAAGAAGGAATCTTTTTCTGTCTGTAACATGCCATTTTTGCTCAAAATGAAATCTAAGAAAAAGAAAGAAAAAGCGAATTTAAAAAAAAAGAAAGTTCGATGTTGCACACCGATCGGGTGAAGGGGTTGCGAAAGTTTGTCAAGCGTTGGTAAAGTAGAAAGAGGTATGGCCTAGCGGTCGGTAAGTGATGAACGGGCTTTCTCAACCCCTGGTAAAAGAGAGAGGTCGGCTCGTGGTAACCAAATGTCGAACTGCGGTTGTGTCCACAGCAGAGGGGAATGGTGGTGGAGGAGGTCGGCCGCTGTTCCCGCAGTGGTCGCACCACGTGTATCCCCAGTTCCTCCCGGGGTCCCACCCGAACGCGAACGCGAATGTGAACCAGCACGTGAGCCAGCACCACCACGAGCACCCGCCGCTACCACCGGCCGCCACCGATCAAACCCTCCGCCGACGGCGACAAGCCAACAATCCCTCCGCCGCCGCCGCCACCGCCGGCTATTACATACCCAATCACTATAGCAACCACCACAACTATCACCCCAACAATTATAACTATCATCGTCACCATCATTATCACCATCACAATAACAACAACCATCATCATGCGCTACAAAAGCATATCGATCAGCCCCGAAATATCTATCATAGAAACTCTGGTTACGGTCTGCAAGGTAATTAACGACAGATTTCGTTTTGTCTTTTTATGGACAGATGTCACGGAATGCGCTCCATTATTTTTCCTTTTTTCATTTCAATTGCTCCTTGTCGTTTTTTTCGTTTTCGTTTGTACCGCCCTCGAAAGATGTCTCACTTTTCAGTTCTTCACTTGTACCTGGCTGACCATATCCAAATGTTTTTCACTTTCGTTTTTTTAAAAGTTTTCCAGGGTCTAAGGAGTTCCTTACCTGGAACTGATTTTGCGGAACCTAAGACTAGAAAATCTTTATTGAATTCAAAGAGACCTTTGAAAATTTCATTGTAGCCATTTATCGAAAGGAATGTTGCCTGCTAAGAATTACTGTTACTTCTTTTATAGATTATGCATACTTGCTGTATAATAAATATTCTTCTTTCGTTTATACTTTGCACTAATCTTTTGTAAAATATTAATAAATTCCAAGTACGTTATACTGAAATTAAAATTTATAGAAATTTTTAGAATGCCATTCCTTTAAGTGCGTGCGTAATTTCTGCGCATAAAATGATTATAGTTTAATGTCTGCTAAAAGCAAAAAAAAAGTCGAAATTAAAGTTTAACTAAATTGTAATGATTCTATTATTGGACAATAACAATTTTACTACAATGATAAAGAATTTTTTTCTTATAAGATCGACTGCGATTTCGTTTTGTTAAAAATACGTGAACCAACATAATAGTTTCTAAAGACATTAATTATGATTATTATTTAAATAGGCAGAATGCGTTATTTGTTTGTTATTTATTTACCTTATTTAAGCTCAGAAAAGTATAATCTAAAATTAAAGTTGACATTTTGTCATTTTTAAATAATATGTTACAATGAAAATAAAATTATCCAATTGCTGTGAAAATGTACTTTTTACACAAAATCTTAATTCCTCAAAAAGTTTTTTTACAATATTTCTGTCCTAAATAATTCAGTGAATTATCTTCTCTGGGCAAATAATTTCCGAATATTATTTTAGGCGCATGATGAGTTTGAAAACCCAAAACCTATTTTATACCTCTGAAAGTAATTTTTACTTTATTAAAAAAGCGATGTTTACTGAACAGATATTTGATATAATTGTTATATCGCATTAGAATATTTTTATTTTTTGCCGTATGATTTAGTTCACGCTTTAATCCACTTTGGTGTGCCGACATTAACGTTTGCACGGCACGTGAGCACCATATCAACACACTATAATTATTACTGATAGTTCCCCGTATTCTAAACTAACGAAAAAAAATTTACGTAATACAGTGGATTTCTCCTCCATGCACTTTAATGACAAAATATTTACAATGATAAAAGTACGCTTATCAATTAAACAAAAAAATTAATTAAAATACAAAGTTTAGATAAAAAAATTTGACTGTAACCTTTTGAAAATAAAGTTGTTTTTCTTAATTCTTATTTTTATATATATTAATTTCACAGCACATTTATTTTGTAGGTTGCCAATTCCTTTTGCGAATTCTTATTATAAGAAGAATATATAATTTGATATTATTGCAAATAAAAAAGAAAGCTTGAAACAGAATTTTTTTCCTCAGAAGCGTTATGTAGTAAATTTTCTTGTGGAGAGAAAACCATTAATTAAAATTCAATATATTTTATAAACTTTTAAAAATAATGTTAAGACAACTCACAATGCGTTTGCGAATAGGGGGAAATATTTTAAATGTCACCACTAAATTGTCAACAAGTTCTTATTAAAGTACAGCATGACAACGTTTCATTTTTAAACTTTTTTATATGAAACGTATTGCTAAATGGAAGACAGATATTTTACTGTCTTATAATAAATTTCAGAAAGCGGAGGAGTTATGAGTCAATCTGAATCTCAAGATGACGGTGAATACGAAGTCATAATTGTCGACGAAAATAATTCATCTATTTTGGCTGATCACGATGTTCCATCTTCCGGTCCACCTTCTACAAAGGTAATAATTTTTGTTCTTTAGATGCTGAATGTTAATAAAAGTAATATTTCATTTAGTTATATAAATAAACAACAGTATTTTGTAAAATATGTAAATAGAAAAACTAAAATTAGAGTTAATATCATATTCTATACTTCTTTCTGTTAATCCTTCTCTAAAATATACGAATTTAAACATCATTTTAATTAAATAATAAATAAAAATCATAAAATTTATTTAAGGTTTAATTTTGATCAATTATAAAACAAGTACATCCTTGTTATCTATTATATGAAATTTGCATGTTGATAAAGGTTTAGTAGTAATAACTATTTCGTAGACTAATGCGCTTTAATGATATTTAAATTAGGGTGCAAAAATTGCTAATCTAACTATAAAATAAATTAGAATTTCTTAATATTTTAAACTTTTATTTTTCATGAATTTTTTTAATAAATACTTTTTTATATCTTGAATATATTAAGAAATTGTAATTTATTAACCGCTGCTTATTTTAATTGCTTGAAGAAAAGTGCTTGCATGTAGGTAAAAATTTTTTGACATAAAAACGTATTCATCAGTTTTTAATTATTGACAATTGACATTCGTGAGGTGCAAGAAAAGTTAATTTATGTCCTAGTTAAAGTATCGTTCAAATTTTGCAGCATGATGTGCTTCGAAGTACAATCGGTGTCCTGCATTCGAATAATCCTTAACGTAATTATTTTATGTTAATTCGTACCGTGAATATTTGAAGGTTTCGCACGTATTACTCATAATTCGAAAGAAGAAAATATGTGACTGGAATTATACCATATAAAGATGTTTTTATTTTTAGGGAAATCATTATTTCTATTTTTACTTACAAGGCAGAATTTAAAATGCTTAATATTCCACTAATTACTTTTAATAAAAAGATATAATATGAACTCCGATTAGAAGTATTTCTATAAAATAAGTTCTAATATCTATATAAATTTCTATAAAGTAAGTAATAAGTTATTATCGTTTTGATTTCGAAAAAATGCTTAGGCTTATTTAAAAAAATCATAAAAATCTGTACGTAGCTTCTTTGTAGTAAGTAAAAAATACATATAAACTCTTAATTTAAACAATACAAACTAAATATGGTAAATTAAACCTAATTTTTAATAAATATTTTTATTGACAAAGCGTCCTTATCGTAAAGTAAAATAATATATTTCAGTAAAATTACTAAATTTGGAAAAAGACGTAATAAAATTTTAAATTTCTTAATTTTAAAAATGTTTTTTAGAATAACTAAAATGGCAAGGTATGGTTTGTACACATAAGAATCATGCACATATTAATTGTGCACAATTTAGCATAGCTCGATATATCT
>JAWWEM010000030.1:581998-604314 GCA_035582935.1 Ormyrus thymus | reverse complement strand
ATAATTTTCACCAATGCTAAACTGTGTACAATTAATATGTGCAGGATTCTTATGTGTACAAACCACACCTTGCCACTAAAATATTTTATTAAAATGCGCATACGATATCCTAGAAATAAAAATGCGATTTATATTATACAAGCTCTATTTTTTATAATTTTACCTCTTGCTGGTCTATTTGACAAAACTTTTAAATACTAAGGTAGCTCTAAAAATAATGCGCAAAGGTGAAAGGACTTTAGATGCAACGAAGAGCATGCAGAAGTACTTAAAGCAAATGGGCCTTTTCTATGAAAATTTTAACCTTCTCTATACTTGCTTTGCTATGCGCACTAACTTCTGGTACTGAAGGTCGGCCACACTGGTGTACCTCGCTCAAGGACAATCCTCGAGGATTACACCTCGACGGAAACGACAGTGTGCTCTACTACGAGAACTGAATCACTGCCACGTATCACTGCACAGGTAAAATAAAGCTGCGCGAAATTCAATTACGTACACAGACATGAGAGCACCAGATAATGTTTTAATTTTTTTTCCTGCCCATGAGTGTTTAAACGAAAGAAAATAAATAAATATGATACGACAGTAACAGAGTTCGATACAGATTTATGCCAGTCCTATACGATGTTTACGAATATGTGCATTATTTTATTTATCTCCATTAATTCGTATCGGTTCTCTAAATCAGTGATATTTTTGTCTTATCGATGTACGTTTTGGTAAAGTTTTAATTTCGAAAATTCGAGGTACGTAAAGAAAAAATTTCTCGAGTGTTTGCAAAAATGTAATTTGAGATTTGTGTGGTACCGAGAATTCAAATCGATAAATGTTAACGTAATCTAATAAAAATGTATTCATTTACCATTTAGTGTGCTTCTAATCAAGGAATGAATTTTTATTAATATTTTCTATTTTTCCATAGTTTACTAATACAACCTTAAAGTACCTTCTCTCACCTCTCTTTATAGATATTGTTAAGCTTGGAATCTAATGACTTCTTTCATACAAAAATAACCTGCATTTTTTATAGTATATCTTTGATCTAACCATATTCTATTTTCTATATACCTATTGCATGTTAATATAACATTAATCGCATACGAATTCGAGTTAGTTCATTGTCAATACTTGTGATATTCGTTGTAAAAAATTAATATAGTATATATAGAAATAGAGTTTCGTTATCTCGTAAATTTTTTGTGTTAAGTATGGTAAGATGAGTGCTATCTTCATAGTAGTAACGTAGTCATTAATTGCAAATTGAAATAATAGGTTTTGAACAGTTTCAATACCTTCTAGATATCGTATTTAGAATTTAATTAACCCTATTAATAGAAATATCATATCATTCTTCTACATATTTTAACATTCACAATTTCTACTGACAAAAATTGAGTTTAACAATAGATTTTTATCTTTAGAAATACATTTTTAAAATGTCATAATTCACTAAAATTCATAAAATCTCCTAATAATTTCATGAAAATTTATAGCCACACGCAACAGTTCTCTTTTAAAAGGAACGTGAGCATTTTAAAGGTAAAATTAATATTTGCAGAGCAATGATTCAAGCGAAGAAACTATGCATCGTAACAATGCCACGGCTGACCCAAGTCCGTCGGAAATAACAACAGATAATGAAAATAAACACAATTCTTCGGAAGAAGCCTGGACTGACGTTAATCTTAACGAAGATGGCGACGCTGTCACAAATCCTCGAGATGATCCAAGAAACATCCACAATATTGCCAATTCACGAGGTACGCCGCAGCTTTATTCAACAGTAACATTAATCAGAAACATTACAATTCCTCCTAATTTTAATAGGCGAACTGCCAGACAGCGAGGGTAACGTGCTCGAGCAAGAGATGCTCAGCAACTCCGAACGGGGAGAGAAGCCGACGACGGAGATCTCGGTGGTCCGAGTGCCGGACCATCTGGTCACGGTGGCGTCTCCGCGTCCGGACGACCTCCCGATCAAGAGCCTCGTCGATCACCTCCCGGTGCCGACGCCGTCGCGAGAAGCCTCGCTTACCCAGAAGCTCGAGATGGCTCTCGGCTCCGTCTGCCCGCTGCTGCGCGAGATCATGGTCGACTTTGCGCCCTTCCTGTCCAAAACCCTCGTTGGCTCTCACGGCCAGGAACTGCTTATGGAGGGTAAAGGTTAGATAGTTCTTTTGGTAGTTGTTTCTTTTAATACACTTGATACACGTTTTTAGTATTTTATTTACTTGCATGATTATTCTAGAGATTTTTAAATATTAATAATGAAAGATGAATTTATGGATTTAGCTTAGAAACTGTTTTCCTGACATTTATACTACCAAGGAGAGTGTACGACATTTGAATAATGGATTTTCCTATAACTTTGGGATATGTTTTCTAATGTTAAAATATGAAGGAAGCCTCGTCCGTTCGGCCTAACACTCGATTTTTTAAAATGTATGTGCTCTTTCAGTAAAAATCTAAGAAAAATCGATTTTTATTTAATCACTTATAACTTCTCATCTATTAACGGTATTTTAACTCCCGGCATTTGAAAGGTGAGATCAAATCCTATCGATTGAAAAAAAGACATTCAAAAATCTTTATTTGTTCAAAAGTTATAGCCAAATAAAAATTTATAATAAAATTAAGCTAAAATTACATGAGTAGATTTTTTATATTATTTTAATGGTCATTCTTTGCTTGACTATAACTTTTGAACAAATAAAGATTTTTGGATGTCTTTTTTTTAATCGATAGGATTTGATCTCACCTTTCAAATGCCGAGAGTTAAAATATGGTACCGTTAATAGTTAAGAAGTTATAAGAGATTAACAAAAATCGATTTTTCTTAGATTTTCGCTAATAAAAGAGCACATAACTTATAAGAAATCGACGCGGCTTCCTTCATATTTTAACATTAGAAAATAACATATTCCAAAGTTATAGAAAAATCCATTATCCAAATGTCGTACACTCTCCTTGTCAGTTCCATAAAAAAAAAATTATCTTCTGATAAAAAGAAGAATGTTCGCCGAAACGTTTGGAAAAAAAAATTACCGTTCTCTTTTTTTTATTCAAAGCAATCCTCGGAGCTATCGATTAATTCATCTTCTATTATTTATTCATCATTGAGGGACAAATCCAAAGAATAACATATTAAGTGTCATTTATCGATTTTATATATTCTTTTAAAAAATTTAAACATGTGAATATTTGATCGGATTTGACGGGAAGAATTTACTTTTCTGATTTCGTTGCTCAGTCCGTAATATTTTTTCTGCATCATTTTTATCACAGTCCCAAATTTTTATTAAATTTAAATAGCAATTTTTTACTGAATATTATATCATAATTTCGTATTTAAAGAATGTTTTAATTGTGTTTTATTTCTACTCCCCACTATGATTGATATTCTGAAATATCTTCGCGTAACCATTATTAGTATTCGCAATGCGATTCCAGCATTGAGCGTATTTAAGAATTCCTGAAACGTCGAGAATGACGATCGTATCACGTATTTCGCTGCATTTTGCTTTTATAGGCATTCTACGATCGAAGTTATAAATCTAATGGCGTTATGTACAGTAATCCTTTTTTCACTTGCCTGATAAGAATGCCAGCAACGTTACAGGTTTTTCTTTACTTTTTATAGGTTTGACGACGTTCAAAAATAGCAATTCCGTCGTTGAACTCGTGATGCTTCTGTGCTCGCAAGAGTGGCAGAATTCTCTTCAAAAGCATGCAGGGCTTGCATTTATTGAGCTTATTAACGAAGGAAGGTGAGTAATCATTAGATGTTGGTGCGCGTTCTTTGAAATAAGGATTGTACTTAACTTTATTGATCCTAAAATATCTTTCAGACTTCTATCCCATGCAATGAAAGATCATATAGTAAGGGTCGCCAATGAAGCAGAATTCATTTTAAACAGAATGCGTGCTGATGACGTACTTAAACACGCCGATTTCGAGGTAAAATATCAAAATGTACTTGTTCATAATTCAAAATTTTTAAATCCGGCACTTCCATAAAATATTAACGAGTCGATTTATTCGTAGACTCAATGTGCTCAAACTTTACTGGATCGTCGAGAAGAAGAGCGTACTTGTGATCACTTGATTACTGCTGCCAGGAGGCGCGACAATGTCATCGCCAGCAGATTGCTTGAAAAAATTCGCAACATTCTTTCAAATAAACACGGAGCTTGGGGCTATATGGATCCCATGGCTGCAAAGTTAGTTTTATTCTTTCTCACTCACATGAATACACCATCCGAAAAATGTTGCCAATTTAAAGGCTCCCGTCAATTAATCCTTGCAGACTGAACGAATTTTGGAAACTGGACGCTTGGGAGGACGACGCGCGCAGGCGCAAGCGATTTGTGCACAATCCTCTGGGCTCGAGTCACCCCGAGGCGACGTTGAAGGCCGCCTTGGAGCACGGCGCGCCAGAGGACGCGATCCTCCAAGCTCGCGAGGAATTCCATGCCCACCTCGCAGCCTCCCGAGCTCATCAGCAGCAACTGCAGTCGACGGATCTCATGGACGATAGCGAACTGCTGACCGATGACAGGGATCTCGACGCTGACCTCGTCGGTATGCGACCCTTCCTTTTATTCTTGTTTGACGAGTTCATAAGATTGGGGATAATTAATTTGATTCTTGATTGCTGATTTTATAACGATATCATTCCCCGAAAAGAATTACAGCCGTAGCCGTGCGTTTTATTTCGAGGAGATTAAGTGTCTAATTTATTTGGTTTCTTAGAAAATATAACAATTTTTAATCTCCCTAAAAAAAAGTTATCGGGGACATTAGTATTCTTGAAATAGCTTACAATTTTTGTAACTGTTGTAGTTTTTAGTAAAATATTCTATTTAAAATATTTATATTCTAGGACCGGTTAACATTAGTACAAAAGGAAAACTGGTGGCACCTGGAATCGTCGCCCCCGGAATCATCTCAGTAACATCTTCGGAGCTGTACTTTGAAGTGGATGAGGACGACCCAGAGTTCAAGAAGATCGACTCTGAGGTAAGTGCTAATTATTTTTATTTTTGCCACCAGTGCCACTTGAAATCGAATTTACCGGCGTTCCATCGCGTTAAAAATTTTGTTGTTTTTCTGGTCTTAATTTATCACTTTTTGTCCGCACTTACGGCCTACACAATTAATCTGTACGACCTGTTTTCTGCAGCTAATCGTCATAAAAAATTACCTCTACCTCGTTCTTAACTCATTTAGATAGAGTCGATGCTTTTAAAAACGACCTGTTCCAAGCGTAAAACGTTTATCTACTTAAAATATTGTCACTTTTTTATCTCCACAGCGGTAGCGACTACTACGGATAAAAAAGAAGTTATTGAATTCTTTACGTTATCATTAAACTTGCTACATATTTACATTTCGAATTCGTTTTTAAAACAGGTTAGTTCGCAGATAATTTACTTCTTAGTATTTTACAATTCTGCTACTTTAATTGTAAAGCTCTTACGATTGCAAAACTATAAATTATTTATATTTACTTTTACATAGAGAAAAATCCTTTTTTTATTTTAGTGCAGTGTTTTGCAGAAGTAAACGTCGGATGTTATTACATAAGAGTTATTTAAGACACCGAAGGAACTTTACATCCACACCGGAATATATTAGCAAAATAAAAATAAATTTCTAAAATAATCTGTATAAAAAAAAAACCGATTTATCTCCGAAATCCAAGCGAAAATGCATGCGAAAGGTATTTAAACAGCGATAAATAAAGGAGATCTCGTGGGAATTGTCGAACGCTGAAAAGACGCATAAAGATACGATTTTTCATAGGCCGGCGATAAGATCGCGAATTCCCGTAGACCCGTTAGCTATAGTCGATCGACGACGGCGTCGACGACGAATCCACGAAAGCGCGATAATAAACGTGAGAGAGCGTTCGACGAGCGAGGAGCGAGGAGAGTTGGAAGCTGACCGCATAACGGTGGAATATTAATCACTCGGCTCTGCTCGTGTGTGCCTCGTCGAGGCCCTGGAATTTGAATGGATGCGATCCATAAATGATGAGACGTGACGAAAGCTTCCACCTATCGGGCGTCTAGCTCTCATGATCCCGATAAAAATTTATCTCCTCGGGAGAAAGAGGACCTCCTCCTCTTTTTTTTCTATATTCCGCGTGAGGGACTTTGATTGAATTCGTAAATATTTGTATGTGGAAGAGTCTGGAAAGGTGTAAATTTCAAAGAATTTATCACTCAATTATATTATGACGATGCTGAGTTGAGAAGGCAAAAGTGATTCTTTTAATTTATCATATCTTTTTAATGTATTCATCTTCAATAGGTTTAAGAAACAGCGTCAACCTATTCGGATACACAATTTGATGTCCTGTATTTTTTGAATACTTTAAAGCAATTTTTCTCACAGAAGAGTACAAATTATGAGTATGTCTAGAAAAAAAAATTTAACCGAAATTTCTATCTTTAATAAAAATTTATTTTCATAGCACTTTTTAATTTTAACCGCACATTCTGGGAAAATCTTTGAGCACATTTATTTGAAAGCTTATCTTTAATGCATTGTAATGCAACACGTTTTTGTATCAGAATACCTCTTTGAATTAAAAACATCGAATACTCGGTAAATGTAGCTAAAACGATCAGCATATAGGAAAAGCCGCTTTAGTACATATCCCGCACTGTTAATACAGCGAAACGTCTTTGCTTTCGTGCAGCGTGTTTGCGTACAGATTCTAATAAGACTGGGAAGGAATTCCGATGCGCGAGTCGTGAGTAACTCCTGGATTATGTGGTGGCGGCTGGGATCATGATCAGGGGATACCAGTCGAGGACTAGGAGGTACGATTATCATATATCGGTCGTAGATCTCGCGTTTGTATAACTAGGGAATAAAACAAACAGTCCGTAAGGCCCCATGGGGCCTCACTTGGCTCTGATCTTTCAGGGTCGGCAATTATGAGCCCCCCGCGGGCCTAAACTATCTCTCTCACTCCGCTTCTTCCACTGGTCCTTTTTCAACCTACCAGCTCTTTCTTTCTTTCTCCTGCGGTGTGTCCCCTCGTTCCTCCGCATACTATACATTTCTATCTGTGATGCAGCTCTCCTTCCCCGGCCTTTATCGCGCAGTGACTCTGTTCTGCTTTTTATTATCCATATGTGTCTCCTGCTTAGTTTTTCACTGAGTCGTTTGTCTTTTCTGAGGCTCGTCTCGACTCCTTCTTTTTCGACTTTTCAACGGGTCTCTTGTCCCTCTCTTACGCGCCGATGAATTTCTGAGGCTCTCTCGATCTCTATTTTCAATCTCCCTTTCGCCTCGCCCGTGAACTCGAATGTGGATCTAAGGCATTTGTTATATTTCTTAACGACAGTTGGCGCCGATACTGGATATTCATATATGCGGTGTCGTTTAGCGCTGATCGCATCGTCAAAGCTATTTGTAAAATTCCTTTTTGCTTCGACGTCCAATCTTATCTTGCTTGAGACGCAATGATCTTCTATAAATAATCAAAATTTATAATTAATATGTAAATGGATTTTTATGGACTTGTTAACGACGTGTTCATCTTTCCGATTCTGAGATTATTTATTCTTTAGGTGGGTGTTGAATACCAAAGTCCTCCTTCTCCAGCAAATATTATAAATTTTCATCAGTTTTTTTAATCGTATTATTTCTGCGCATAAATTTACGTCGCACGGAAATTCGCTAATTAAATTTCCTTACTTTTAAAGTCTGCAAAAATGGATGTCGTAAAGCGCGAATGTTTACTATTATGTCACAACTTTTAAAACGTACGGTCCTCGATTAATAATCAATCCTCGTTCCGCGGGCAGAAAAAAGCGCGAAATCGGCGGTCCTGGGAAAAAAAAGCCGAAGCGCGCCTCGCGCTCAATTTCTCGGAGTGTTTATTTAGAGTACACTTTGCACTTATTTTTACGAGGCTCATTAGTCGAGTCGCATCAGCAGGCGAGGGGCGCCTCGAGGGCTTCGTAGAATTCGTAGCGATGGATCACTGGACAGCCGGTATGGGACTTAAGCGATCGTAATACGCATACAAGGAAAAGACACGTATAAGAGAGAGGAGAGTATACTGGCCCCGGGGAGGGAGCGAATGCATTTATATCGGCTCCATATCCTGCCTTCCTTTTAATCTCTGTTTCTCTGTCTCGGTCTCTCTCTCTCTCTCTCTCTCTCTCTCTCTCTCTCTCTCTCTCTCTCTCTCTCTTTCTTTCGATTGTCCTTTTTTCAATCGGCTCTTTTTGCTCGCTTTCTCTCTGCTCTATCTTTCTTTTTCCCGTGTACGCGCATGCAGTTTCTCTCTGTCTCTCGATCTGCTTCTCTCTTCTTTTATAATGGCCCGGGCAAACATATTTATCGTGATTTATCGTTTACACGAACCTCCTCTCTCTCTCTCTTCCTTGCTCGCATGTATATGGCAGCAGATAGAAGGGTATAAACGCACTCACTGTGCGATTAAGGCCGCTGAGTTATTGATTGTTTAAGAGGAGCATTAATATCGAGAAAAAAGACGCGGAGCCTCGGCTATTAGCATTTTTTACGATTAGCGGAAAATATGTTTAAAAGTGCACTGGCCCACTATCTCGTTAGCGTTATAAAACATTTCGTGGCCCGGCGCTCGATGTATTTGCTGTGCCGCTCGTATTGGCAGTTTTAGCAGGCGAATTAAGGACGTGAAACATTTTAGAGATTATTAAAAACTCGATACTTACCGTAAATTTACTTAACAGTTTGGCTTTTCTTTTTTAAGGAATATGTAGTACGAGCGCTATTCTTCCTGCTTACAAAAACTTGAGCGATAAATGCTTCTTTTTATCATGAAATAAAGAGAAAAGGAATATTGATGGCGTATAAAGACAAAAAGTGGAAAAGCATAAATAAAAAAGTAATTAAAATTTTATATTGCTTCGAATCATTTCAGATAAAGAAATAAATTCACAGACTTTAATGATACTTAAGAATTTACTTAAACGTGCATCAGATACCGTTTCGGACATTTATTGCTGTAGCACCACAGCTGCATCCAATTGATAATCATGAATACATGGATCTTCTTTTAGTGTTCATTACTAGGCTGAGAAAAAGAATTACTTGTGCGATACATACATTAAAAGTAACAATATCTACATAGATATTAAAAGAAACTGAACTATTTAATAGTAGTGTAGAATGGTTTGAACGATGAATTTTATAATTTTTCGTAAAACAAAATACTTAAAAAATAAAAAGGAAAGTAAAATATTAAAAAATTAAATAGGAGATGCAGGCTGTGAAAGCGTTATATCGAAGATGATACTAAAATGCGCTTTACCTGTTTTTTCGCTTAAGGTAGACGCCACATCCATATGCATGATTAGCGCTTGATACATCGCTGGTGACGTTATAATAATGTGCCTGGTAATTACTCGAGAACCCGAAGGCAATTTTCTGTTAAATGCTGAAGACTTCCGGAAGAGGCTGCGAATAATATTTTTTAATAAATAATATTGATAAATTCAACGTTTTTAGAAGAATTTGTTCTTATGTGATTTACTATTTTTTACAAAAAAATTATTAAAAGATGAAGTTCATTAATTTATTTGAAAAAAAAAAACTGTTTCAAATGACTCTAGCTCGTAGAATTAAATCACTAACTTGAGTATTGCAATTTAAATGTTCAGATTTAATGACTGATTTGATTGACGACTTTACTAATTATTCCCGAATAATTAATAATTTTAAAATGATTGAAACAAAATGATGGGATTTGATTTATATTTTCCCATAGATATTATCTTCAATAATATGATTAATGTTTTACATTACACAATCGATTATTATTGAGAAATTTTTGTTTCTACGTGACTATCGATAAATTAAAGCATTCTAGTCTTCTACATTTCTTATAGGCAGTTGAAGACTCAATTAATAACAAAGTGAAAGCGTTGTTACACTGAATAGATGAAAGATTAATCAATCGCGAGAAAATTAGAAAAATTTGTTATTTTTTTCTCGAATTTATTAGTCGCAAACAGTCGGCGGTTTCAGTATTCGCTTCTTATAAAGAATATCAATTAATTGGTTAAATGAAATTCATGTCAAAGAGCCATAACACAGCAAGCTCCAATTTTCATTACCATTAAACGGAGCATCGATATAATAAACGAAAAAGCTAACAAAGAAATAATATAACGAGCGCATAAAAATCTGTTTGCTCTTCCGAAATAAATGAAGCACTCACTTATCACCCAGTAAGTTGGCCTCTCCGGCATAAATAGCGGGGGCAAAAAAGTATAACGAGCCTCGTAAAATGTCAGAAAATTGCAGAAAAATCGATTACCTCGGGATCGGCGAGGGAAAGGGTGCCGGGAGAGCGATGCTATCGCGCGGAGCTGCTCGCTTCTCGGCTTGCGTCGGCCGCATCGGCAAACATCCATCAATCGGAGGGAGGAGGAGGGCAGGAACAGGCGGGCCTCCTCGCTCTTTCAACAAGGCAGGGTAATCACTGCTATTAGCGCGGACATTACGCCGGTGGTCCGGCAATCTTCCTAGCACTCCGTCATATGCGCGCAGCCGAGGCTCTCCTCTCTCCTCTCTTTCGCTCTCTCCGGCGAGAGCAAGCAGCCGAGAGCTCGTGAATAATTGTCTCGGACTTAAGTGATAGTTTGCGCCGCTGGAAAAGTGCGGATAACGGCCTGCACGGACAGTCGAATGGCGCGGTTAAGTGAATCGGCGAACGGCCCCGGCCGACCGATGCTTTATGCGATCCTCTTCTTTTGACTACGCGCGTTTCCGTCGATTCAATTAATTCCGTGATTTTTTTTCTGCGTTTTTTAACAAGCCGGAGAAATAAAATTACAATTCGCTTTCGACGCGTAAACTGTGCCAAAATTCATTAATTTCATAAATAAGGATGTATTCAAAACTGTACTTAATACGTACAACGTCGTAGAGCGCGCATAGGCCCTTTTTGCATTTAATAAAGCACAAGATGAATATTGCCTTTAATTTTAATCGAAATCCTCTGCGGCACCTGACCGGCGCGTCGGAAGCGCTGAAAGAAAGAGCGAAGACTTGCGCAAAACCGCATCGCCCTCGGCGCATCTACACTTGCATACAGGCACTATAGAAGTATAACAGGGCGCAATAAATATCGGCTTGACCGGGAGAGAGAGAGAGAGAGAGAGGGAGAGAGAGAGAAGGACGGTCTATATAATACGTGGCGCGTATAAGCGGGGGACTGCGGCTTGCATCGGCGGCGGCGGCGGCGCTACTTACGCCGTCAGCGATAATGACGGGGTGCGCTCGGGCTGTTTGCTTAGCGAGGAGATTAGTGAATGAATCCACAGGTGGGCACCATCCGTCACACGCTCCCAGCGCACACGAGCGAGAGAGAGAAGCATCTCCGCCACGCCTATAAATTCACGACGGCGGATGCCTTCGTTCTCTTTTTATAATACGTGCAGCGCGCTGATCTCCATACCGCATTGTGTATATATATACGCTCTCGGCAGCCTCGTTCGAGCTTTTGTTTGCTCTATCGGCTCTCGTAACAGGTGGTAATGTGTGCACTGCCCGCTCCTCCCGGGCGTCTTTATTTTTTTCTTCTGACTTTTTCTCGGATTTCCTGCCCGCGATTTTTCCTCTTCTCACTCTTCGAACAGGGGATCGGCTTCTGACGATCAAATGATAGGCTCGAAAACGCGCGCATGTGAAAGAGTGCTTTTCAAAAAGCAAAGCAACGGATACCTGTTATTACAGGTTTTCCCGAGCCCTTTTCAAAATTAATGTAATACCGATGTGATATCCCAAGTGCCACGAGTGAATCATCTTGCAGGCATCCCAAGAGTAGCTCAGCCGCCAGAGCTGCATCGGGCAAACCGGCCGGAATGAATTTTCCCCGGTACGGCCAAAGTCGGCCAGCGAGGCGATTCAATCTAGCCGGCTCTCGGATCCTCGTGAAATCACGCGAAAGGGAAGAAAAAGGCCGCGCGGCGCTCGTTCTCCTTGAGAGTCTACTCGTGGCGCGCACCTGCCGACAGCGCGCGAGACAATTGCCTATGATATCCATCATCGGCGCCCGGCCGTTCCTCCATCTCCTGACGGCCCTCGTTCCCCCCGGGTGTATAATCGCCGGTCACGCCTATTAGACGAGAGAGAGAGTGAGCCAAAAACTCGACTTTTTCTCCACTCTCGCGCGGCTCGGTCTTATATGGGCTTTCTCGCGCCCCGAAGTGGCCGTCGACTACCGCGCCCAAATGTATATTGTGCGCGTGTGTGTGTGAGTCCGGTACCGAGATCAGCTCCCGAGATGCTAATTTTGTAATCAAACATGACAGTGAGTCATTGGAGGCGTTTAATAATTTTTGACAGTTTCATCAGTTCGATGACCGGCTGCTTTTCGTCTCTCGGCCGGGGTTTGCGCGCTTGCCAGCGTGATGATTATGAGTTTTCAGAGGGTATGCATATAAACTTGCAGGGCGAGCTAAAGTATAATATTAATAATGCGGGAGAAACTTAAAAATTGTTGTGCATGCTTTATGCATGGCAAAATACACATCATCACGATTAAAATCTACATAATACTCTTTGAAAAAAATCAATATTCCGTAAAAGGGTGATGCGTAATGATTAATATGTCAAAATAATGAATATTTCGATCCTCGCATATTTACATTTTCTTTATCTCGGGACAGAATCTTCGAGTCGGTATAATTTTTAATTTAACGTGAAAATTGGTGGAGGATTAAGGCGCAGGAGAATGAGGAAGCTAAGAAAAGAAAAATGGCTAGTAAAAGATGGTGAAAGCTTAAGAATACAGAAGTGAAGAGGGCCGGAGTAAAAAGGGGCATGTGCCAGAACTGCTTGGAAGCGATTATCCGGTTGTTAGGCCCTCGAATTGGTGGGAGGAGATGCACTTTTCGACTCCGTTTTACACATTATGTTGCTGCCACACGCAAAGCAAGCATCTATCGTCTTACGCTAAATGTTACCTTCCTCTACCAGAATTGCCTATTCTAATCTGTGATTTAATACGGACTTTATCTGCAGGGGATAAATTTACAGACTTCTCATCGCTAGGTTTCCTTCCGAAATTGGGCTTTTTATCTTGCACAAAGTTTTACGTAATACGTAATAAAATTTTGCAAAATATAATTTTTTTATACAAGCAACAAAACAGTTTTACAGCCGCTACACTTGCCAAATTTCGGTACTCGAAAAAAAAAGAAAAAGGAAAACCAACGGCTCCTACCAAAGCGAAGGCAGCATCCTTTAATCGCGCACGCAAGAAAAAAGTTCATTGATAAAAAAAAGCCCAGCCTAATCTGAATAAAGTAAGCTCACGGACGGGCAGAGATGCGAGAGAGAAAGAGCGAGAGAGTCCGGCAAAGGGAGCAAAAGAAGGCGTCGAAAAAGGAAGAGGACGAGGAAACGGGGAGGGCTCCTCCGCGCTCGGCCTGCCCGCGGCTGGTGGCGCGACGTACGCTGAGTTATGGCGCAGGTTAATTATACAAAACATTCAATTATACCTTCCTCCGGTGAACACACCCGCGCGCGAACACACTGCGCTCTCGCGTGCATTTAATCCTCCGAGCTCTCTCTCTCTCTCCCTCGGCTCCGTCCGCTCCGCGCGGCCCGATGACGCGCGAACTCCTTTCTTTTCGAGCGCGAGCGCCTCGAGTCGCGCGGAAAAGCGCGCTTCGTTATCTGATAAGTGCCGCGCTCTTCTGCGACTGTCCCCCGCTTCTGAGATTCGTCGGGAAAGAGGAGCTGCGCGTTGCGGGGTTTATCGGCGCAATTAAAGTGTCCTCTGATGTATGCTGCTAACGAATCGAGACAAATTGCTCGGGTATTGCAAATTGAAGTGATTCATTAATTTGAATATTTTCCAGTCGTCACTCCGCTGTAAGGTAACGGGTTTGATTGCGTTTCATTTCGAAAAGAGAACCCGTAATGTTTCCTTATTCAGTAAAATATTTTCCTACAATTTTTCATTCTCTCGAATACTCTGAAATGTTTTAATTCCCCCCCCCCCCCTGGTGAACAAACCAGAATAATAAATTCAAATTAAGCCCAGAAACAGGCGACAGAAACTCTCCGGGTCCGCGCGCTTACAGCTCCTTTTCCACAGGAATAAACGCGTGATTTTCTCGTCGCGACGCGCTCATTTCCATATCTCGCCGCGTCCTTCCAGGAAAAGGCCGAGAAATTATAAGCAGCCGAGAAAACGAGTCGATTCGAAAAAAGAATTCCGTTCCCAAGCCGGTCGAACCCCGAGAGTCGCGATCGCAAAACCGTGTCACATATCGAAAGCGCGAGAGAGCACATCGCTTCGGCTGCTCTCGCTATACGTCTCTGTCTCTGTGTTTCGTGTAACGACGTAATCTCTCTCTCTCTCTCTCTCTCTCTCTCTCTCTCTCTCTCTCTCTCTTGCTACGGATTGTGAAGGAGGGAGAGAGAGGAGAGGAGAGATCATTTATCATGCTCGGCAGATCCTCGGAATGCGTTGAAACAAAAGCTACGGGAAGATTTTCGAGCAGGACTCGCGTCGGACTGACTTAGAGGGGGATCGAAGGGGAGGGGGGCAAGAATTTCAGTAAAGGGAGCTTCACATTGTCGAGGCTCGGTGATAGAGATGTGTATTGATAGACCATTAAGAGATTAATATAGGAAATAATCTCAATAGTTGTAGATGTTAGCAGAATAGCCACTACAAGTTTTTATTGTAAATATTTAAAAAGCAAGTACTTTTATTTACTCATTTCGGCCATTGAATTTACTTTTTACAATTACTTTGGAATTTGAAAAGTTTTGTTTGATAAATTTGCGTACGTCAGCATCAACTTGAAAAACGTCTGAATGCCACACTCGGCCGTCCAAAAAGAAACCCTAAAAAACTACAATTTGTCAAAACGATCAAGCCCGCGAAACGATCAATCAATACCTTAACGAGCACAAAAACAAAGCGATCGAAAGAAGCAGCGGCGGCGGTCGATAAGCCGCCTAATCTCCGGCTGATTTCTCAAAGGCCCAGCATTGTGAAAGCGGCCCGCAAGAGAGCGCGCGGGAAGGAAGAAAGAGCGAGAGAGGCGAAAATTAAAAGGGAGAAAGCGAGCGAGCGCGTGACGGCTGGTGGGCCCCGTGAGTCCCATAACGCAGGGACTTTACGCGCCGGCGCCGGCGCCCCCCGCGGCCACAGACGCCGCCGCCGCCGCCGTATAACTGACCGCGCCGCCAAGTGCGATGCCCCGCGTTAGGCACAAGCCGACGGGAAAGACGAGAGAATGACCCCTAAAGGAGAGGATGCGGATGCCTGATACCTAGAGGTATCAAGTGATCCGACGCTGTGCTAAAAATCGCCAGGGGTACTTAATCAAGGAGAAGAGAGGCTGAGGGGCTTGAATAAGCATCGCTGCGATTGTTTATATTCGCAACTTTTGATGAATCGTTAAAAGACGCATAAGATTGTTACAATGACAGAAAATTAATACACTGTTTTTTTTTTGTAGCCGCGTGTTTTACAAATTTTAAACATCAATTTTATTGATTTAACAAACGGCTAGACAAAAACTATAGTTGAAAATTAATTAAGAGTATATGCTTTAGTACTCATAAGAATTCAAACTGTTAATAATTTGTTTTCTTTACTTTTACGATTTATGGAAAACTGGCGAGTTTGGTCGTTGTTACCGTGACAACTATATCCGCTTACTTGGCTACGTGAATTAAAGGCGTTGACAAGCACGCACGCAAAACAATACTGTCGTGAGCCAGGACGAGAAGTGCTTTAATTTACCAAATTTAAAAACAATTTATCTTTCCCGCAAATAAAGTGTTACTTGAACTTCCCTTATAAATGGTATTTTAACTTTTTATAAATTTTGCGTTGCTTGAAAAGCTTTATACAACTTTGTGATAAGTTTGATGCAAACAACACTCGTATAAAACTAAATTTTATCGAATATTTTTATAAGCTTATGCTTACTCGTGATTAATTGGATTTATAAAATCGTGACTA
The DNA here is from genome assembly GCA_035582935.1 of Ormyrus thymus. Taxonomy (NCBI): domain Eukaryota; kingdom Metazoa; phylum Arthropoda; class Insecta; order Hymenoptera; family Ormyridae; genus Ormyrus; species Ormyrus thymus. The sequence goes on along the minus strand of JAWWEM010000030.1, from coordinate 588,305 downwards.
ACATTTGCAATAACGTATTCAAGGAATACAAAGATTTATGCTACATTTTTGGATAGAAAGTTGTTAATGTCAGCGTAAGAAATTTTATTAACAAACTTGTATTTTATCCGCGCAATATCGTTTTCTTAAAAAAAATGCCTACAAAACTGAGGCATTTTATTATCCATCAACCATATATTACGGCGCGATTTTTTTACAATATGTTTACATCGTACGCGAATCAATCGAGATTCCTAAAAGCGAAGTATATTTGGTACTTTTTTACGAGGCACGAAAGAAACCGTGAAGGCCGTAAATATGAAATAGCACCGGTTTTTACTCTGTCTCTTAGGATTTTGTTACTTAAAAAAAAAACAAGCGCGACGAAGCACAAATCGGCGAATCGTAACATTCGAAAGGGCACTTTATTGTTTTATAGTGGCTGTAAAGACGTCGGACAATTATAAAAGTTCTGAAAGCTTGATTTGTCGTGTAGGTGAGATAGAGATTCACGTGAGGCAATAACCTTGAAAAATAAATCATCCACGAAAGTGTAGTTTTTAAAAATAATTAAGAAAAACGTAAATCTGCCGTATTTCGTCCAGACATTACTTAAAATCTAGTGGCCGCTCCGAAGTAGTATTTTTATCACATGTGAAATTTAAAAATCATCGATGTTTTTATTCTTATTGTTAGATCGACATTAAAAACCTAATCGTTCGCCTCCCATCGTAACAACATAATATACCAATACCCACCGAGGACCCAGCTGCTCCGACCGGCACGCCGGGCCCCGTCGCCGACGAGCCCGAGAAATCGCGGATAAAAAGAGGCGAGCAAGCGGGCCGATATCGGTCAAGACAAAAGAGAGAATCGTCGGCGGACATTGTGCGCCGCGCTCTTATGGGCGTCTCTCGCGCGCGACGCGCCCGAGACGCCCAAAGCGTCCGGAGCCCATAAACGTCCGGCGGCCGCGTGTGATATACTGGTGAGCTGTATATTACGCAGATAACGCGCGGCGATCCTCGCCTCCCTTTTTTACCCAGCGCGGCATTTGGCGCCTCGAGAGAGAGAGAGAGGACTTTTTATCATCATCCGCGCGCCGCTCTCGCTGTTTGTAATAAAAATATTAATGCCCGGGCCCGGATATCGCGGTGCACCGGACTGCGGCGTGTGTGTGTGCGTGTCTCTCTCGGTGTTTAGCGAATGACCGAGCATTGTGAGCCTGTCGAGATTCTAGGAAAGAGTTTTACAACTGGCTTTATTCGATGGTACAAGGTGTAAGGTTTGCGCAGGCGACGGTCGCTTGCCTCGGGACAGATTATGTCTCGGGAAAAATAGGACCGCCGAACGACCAACGCCTGGCGACGTACAAATTAACAGCAGTTAATGTTTTAAGTAGCTTTTTAATTACATTGCTTTAAAAAGTAAATGCATAGCACTTTTATTAATAGTCCATCCTGTAAACAATTTGCCGTACGAGCTTTTGTTCTCTGGATACCTTTTGCCAAAGATTCATCATATCTTACACATTAATCAACGAACCAGTAACAACCACAACATTTTGCCAAGGCTCTCCAGTTCACCGATCGGCCCTGAATTTTCCCGCGCGAAAAATGCCGAGACTTCCGCGCATTGCGTAAGCATTAATCAGCGCCATTCTCCGCGTCAGAAATTACGCAGCAGAACCCCTCTCGAACGCAGTTGTCAAAGTCGAGAGAGAGAGAGAGAGAGAGAGAGAGAGAGTCTGCAAATCACGATCGCTATCCACCGGCGCTCAACGATCAATCTCCGGGCGAGTTGCCGGCCGCGGCCTTCTGTCGTTCCATCCCTCCCCGGACATCTTCATGGCGGCGGCGGCGGCGGCGCTCGCCAGTTGCGCCGCGTGCGGGCCCCGGCACCGCGGTGGCAGTCGGCCCGCTCGCAAGCTGCGCGCGGCCGATAACGATCGTCGCCAAAAATGCGTGGCCCAAATTGTGGAAAAGCGAGCCGGCCCGCGAGCAGATTGAAACAATGCGCGCCGCGGAGATAACGCCCCGACAGACGTCCGAGGTAACTCGACCTAGAGAGAGAGAGAGAGGGAAAGAGATCTTAACGAGTCCCCTTAATAAATTATACGCTCACGTGAGCCGATCGCTCAGCTCGTCTTCTCTTTCACGCACATATACGCGATACGGGCACTGACGCGGTCTCTCTCTCTCTCTCTCTCTCTCGCTCGCTTTCGGAGAGAAGATGGATGTGTTTCGAGGCGCCGCCGTCACCTGGTTCACTGGGCTTTCAGACTTTCCAGGGCTACGCAGGTTGTTCTTTCTTCGTTCTCTTCGATTTCTTCCTTCTCCTTTTTATCCTTTCTTCTTTCTCCATTCCTCTCTTTCGTCGTTCCTTATTTCATCTCTCGTCCTGCTCGTTTTGCTCCCTTTGCTTTTGAAAAACTTTGCTTTGCGATTTTTTTTTATTACACGCGCTTGTTTAATGTGATCATATATTGTTTCTCGGTCTTTGTTTTCCGGTTATTGGATAATAACGAATTTTTAGAGATTGGTTTCTGGAGTAAGTCGCCACCGCGTCCTCTATTGTTTCAAAAGTTTCTACTTTCAATTTAAAGGCCGGTATTACGTTGCATTATTCTACGACGAGAGACAAAAGTAAAAGCTGGAATAACTCGTAAACTCTTATTTACGATAGTAGTCGGGGAAATGGTTACAAAACCAGCATAAACCGGAATGCCTCATGAGCGATTAAAATAAAATAGTACTTTAGCGGTGTTTTCGACCGGTCACCGGAGTAATCCGAGTTCCGAAAATCTCTTATTTATCAGAGCATTACTTTACGTCGCGCGACAGTAAACGCTACACTTGATAAAGAAAAAATTCAGCTCCAACGCCGGTTTCCGAAAGATTTTCAAAAAAAAGCGATATCTTTTATTCGAAATCCTCGTTTTATACTTTATTAGTACTTCGGACAATCAAGAAACATCCCATTTCAGTCACTTCCCAGTCTCCATTCATTACTTTCACAATATTTTCGGTATTTATCTAAAGAAGGGAAGGAGGAGGGGGAGGGGGGTGTCCACGCAAGAGACAGAAAAGAAAAAGAAGCGAGCGGGAGAAGCTCGTTTTCAGCCGGTTGCCTACCTGTTTGGTAAACGAGACTTTCGCCTTTATCTGCGGCTCCTATCTCTACGGATATTATATGCGTCGGCGAGCGAGAGCGCACATCCGCGCGTCGCCCTCCGAAAAGATGACGAAAAGAGAGAGAGAGAGGAGAGAGAGGAGAAATTTCGTCCTCGCTGTTCCCAGGGCTGCAGTAACAGGATCAGATTACCCTTTTGGAAAAATGCAGGTAAATCCCCCGACGGTTTCTTGTTCTCTCCGCGCGCGGGAGCCTGTATAACCAAAAAGATCTACCGACGTGGAATAGGCAGCGGGGATTGACCTCTTGTTTTCCGGCGCATTTCACCCGGGGATTCCTTTGATGCGCACGTCGGTGCCGTGTAACTTTTTGTCCGCCTCGTGCCCCCTCCTGCTTGTTTGTGGCGCTCCTTTTTCCGAGCTCGGGTCGCTGGCTCAATAATGGTAGAAACAAACGCGGGGAAGTATAGTACTTTATTTTGCAAAGACACAAGCTGGTACTCGGGTTGCTTAAACTTTATCAGCGTTTTGCTCAACTTTCCGATCAATTACACTTACATTTTCAATAATATCGAGAGGATTGTGTTCTTTAATTCGGCGATGAACTTTATAAAAATTTATCGATAATTTATTACAAATTCAATCCAATCATTAGTGCACATAAATTTAACTAAAAAAAAAGTCTTTATCTCGCGAGCGCGCTGAATCTAAAGAGCATCATAAATCACTTCCCTCCCGAATTCTTAGCAGCCTCTCGCGCACATCATCGGCAATTAACGAAAAACAAACACTCACCCGCGACGGATCGATCTTTCAGGACGTCCTGCCGCAGCCTACTCCTCGAATATCCGCGCCGAAGCATTCCTAGATCGTCGATCCGTCGCGCCTGGATGTCGGGCGTAAATCTCCGGGCGGCGGCGCTCTCGCTGATTGACGCGTATTTAATAGAAGCTCGGGGCTCCGAGATTCGGATAAACATCCGCAGCGAGTAGCTCCGGGCCCCGGCGGGTGGTTATTGTGCCCCGACGGACCCCCTGCGCACGTGCACCGCTCGCCCTTTCTCCAAGAGAGAGAGAGAGAGAGAGAGAGAGGACTCCCTCGTAAAGTCAAATGTTGACACCGTCCGAGGGGACACCGCCCACGAGATCTTTTTCACTCGCTGAAGAGTAGACGCTGCTCTTGTGGTGTCTTTTTTTGGTGGTCGGTGGGACTGGCTAGTGGCTGCGCGCGCCTACATTATCTATATACTTCGGGGTGGAGTTGCCGGGTCGTCGGGCGTGTTTTACTGTAGTGGGAGATGCTGGAAAAGTTACAGACGAAAAGAGACATTCGGTAATCTAATGAGCTTGTTTTCTTTAGGGACGGTAGTTTATTTGTGATAATAAGGACTCGGAGCGCAGGCAGACTAGGGATTTCAATAAAATAAAGTGAAATAACGTTTGTTTTTGTAAAGGAAACAATACTTTTGACTTTACTTCTATATCGCCAGAATTTAATGGTCTTTTTTTTGCATTATACCTAAAAGCGGTATTTTCGAATGTATGAGTACTTGTTTCCATACTCGCGTTCGCGCGGTAGCCACAATGGAAGCGATTCGACGAGACGCCGACAAACGTGCACAGTCGTCCGTCGTGAATTCCGTCGGGAGTCTTGCGGGGGAAGACTTCTTCCCAGCAGCTCTGCAGTAACAGGAGCCGACGGGTGCAGGACTTTGAGTAGCCGTGCGACCAAGTTTGCATGAGCGACAAAATCAAAAAGATTAGCTTTTTGTGTGGCACGTCTTAAGCGTAATGCAGTTTAATCTTTATTTAAGATATCGTCGGGATTGTAAGAGAGGAACTTTCTGAGAATTAAGCTTTCCCCACCTCTAATGGGAGGATAACTATGGATAACTGTGTCGGTTTATAATTTTCGTATAAGATATCGGTATTTGATCTTTACTACTTATAATTATTAGCTATTAACTATTAATTATTAATTGGTTGGAGCTGGCTTGGCCCATTGATTGATTGATGTGGAAAATACGTGCTACAAGTTTGTATTACTGTAAAGTTAATTTTACCATTAAATTGCGTTACTTTTTTCTTATACAGCTATTTGAATTTTAAGTTTTTTATTATCTATAAATGTAATAAAACAGTATAATTGTTGATACAGACACGTATTTAGATTTCAGATTCATTCTCCCCTTATTTGAGCATCCTATATCAAGAGCGCTAAAGTGAATGATCAAAAAATAATCGTGGGGGAACTGTAGAGTTTTTATGAAAAGATCTTATAATATGGAGATAGGTTTGTTTTAAATAAATAAATGCGACTTGGAAGATTCTTATGCGTGGAAATATATGTTAGATAGTAGAGGATACACGTGTAATTTTACGCGGCACTCGTATACAAGCAAAGGTAAAAAATCGCGTTTACGGCATTGTGCATTGCAATAAAAGTTTTAATGCACATTTACCATTTCACGTTAATAGCACCCTTGACCAGCATCGTACTACTCTCCACTTTGTTCAAAACACTTACCAGTCACAAAAAATCTCGAATTCGCATTGAAACTTTTTTCCAATGCTAAAACAAACCCTCGTCAAAGCTCTGCATGTGTTCGTATTACTTCCAAGCACAATACAATTCGAGCTGATAAAAATGATACTCATACCCCTCGTAAATCAAGTTTATTAGCATCGGTCTTAACCGCGGAGAATTTTTCCAAACACGGCAAATAATAAAGAGCCCTGTGACGAGCGGAATGCCGGCAGATGTCTGGAAATCGCCTATAATGCAGGCGCATCAGCGCCGTTTTTTGTTCTTCCTTCGTTAGATTACGGAATCTTTATAGGTGAATTAGCAAATTTAACGACCTAATCAGAGGAAGCGACGCGGCATCTCAAAGTGACCGCGCCGGGTGATTCTAACGCCGCGCCGACGCCTCGAGCACAATATACTTTGTGATTTCGCCGAACCTTCACTTGCGGTACATTCCGATCTTGGGGTTCAAGGCACTACTAAACGTTTTTTATTCAATCCAAAATCGTTTGCACAACAATTTTATGAAAGATAATGCTGCAGGAACAGGAATGGGGTGATAACAGATATCAATATTGTCTGTATAGTATTTTAGTACACTGAGAAAAATTTTTTTTAATAATTAAGATTTTTTTTTTAAAAATTACTATTTTAATGGTACTTGTGGGACA
>JAWWEM010000030.1:558146-573791 GCA_035582935.1 Ormyrus thymus | reverse complement strand
ATTATCCAATATATGGCTAATGTCAATATTCAATACATTGGCGAAATATTGCCAATAGTTTCGATTTTTACGCGGGTTTATAAGGAACTAAAATTTGAAATGAATCATTGCACCACGCGCACTTTAAGTGACTGTAAGATACCGTAATATATTAAGGTTTTATAGTCGTAAATATAGATTTTCGAGCGAACGCGCGATTTCCAAGATAACTCGAAATTGATTGGGCCGAATTTGCAAATGATTTTTATGCGAAGCACTTGAGCGCCGGAGCATCAAAATATCCGTAACGTTCGAGCAGACGAGCGCCAAGTTTCTCTTTGATGTTATATGAGTGTAAACAAGCGATATACTTAGCGCAGTCCTGAATTTAGTGGGTCCCGAAAGTAGAGGATGGAAAGCGCAAAAAAGCGCAAAAAAGCGCGGGGAATACAAAGTGTCGCGCATCAGAATAAGATATGGAGCTGGTCGGAGGATTGCGGAGAGGAAATGAGAATAAAAGCAGGAGGAATGCAACGCGGAGGAAAGGGAAAGATTTTCAAATAAGTTGTAAATCAAAAAATTATTTTAGCCTTCGGAGCAGTAACGGCCGGCAATTAGAGTTTCGCTCCAATAATATATAAATAGACGAACACAAAAGTTTATAAATAAAGTCGACAAAATTAATATCGATATATCCAAATAATAGCAATCTCCGAGTCAATGAACCCAATTTAAAGACGCATAAATTCTCCTAATCCAAGCCAGCCGGAGAATCGCCGGCGTCAGTGACAAACTCGCTACGCGCGGGTGAGAAAAAAATCGTTAGAAAAAGCAAACAGCCGGCTAAAAGTTTTCGGATCTAGCCGCTCGCGGAAGTGCATCCTCGAGCGATATTAAAAACAGGGTCCGAAGCTCTCCCTCTCTCTCCCTCTGTCGAGCGCCTCGCGGGGGGAACAAGGCGAGAGAGCGCGGGGGCGATAACTCAGGCAAAAGGATGCATCCATCCTGCTCTTTTTAGAGCGGCGCCTCGTTACAAAAATAGAGCCACTCGAACTTTCAACTTCCTTGGTTCGCGCGCCGGCTCGTTTCTTCTTCTCGCGCCTCGAGAGATGCTCCCGGGGGAGAGAGAGAGAGAGAGAGAGAGAGAGACTGCGAGTGGAGCTTTTCCCGGGTATATAAATCTCGGAGCAACGCGCGTCCGCTGCTGCTCGCTGCTCCCCTCTCCGGGTTAATCAAATTTGGATTCGGATCGAAAGCGCAAAGAGACGGAGGAGTGCGCCTGCGCGGCGACGCGCGACGGGAACAAACACAGCGCCGACGGCCGGTAGGCCGGTAGGCGGAGTTTTTCTTGCCCTCCGCGGTTTCTTATTTTATGGATTAAACTTGTCTTTTTAGCTTTATAGGGATGTTCGCTTCGTGAGTTGCTCGGTGAGAGTTACGGAATAAACGTTTGTGCAATTCTTTGCGCTGTTGGGAGAGAATCGTGAACAGTCTTGTTTATTATTTTTAAACTATGCGTAAATATTGTCTGAAGGTCTTAAAGTAAATTTATTTTTGGGGCATTGCTTACGTATTTCAAGAATGTAGCTTTTTCATATTTATAGATATAATTTTGAAAATAAATTTCACGCTTTTTTCAGAATCTAAAAATAATTGATGAATAGCTCGAAAAAAATGAAAATTTATTGTTACGTCAAATTTTAAGTTTTCCACGACAAAGGTTTAAGACCGATAATCCAAGATTAAAGCGGATTATATGTCTTAAAATAAACATCAATATTTCGAACGTATTGTCATCAGCAGATTTTATTAATTGCTCGAGTTCGCATGCTCCTCAATCATTTGATGCATCGGTATATAGCTTTTTTTGCTTTTAATTCAATGTCAAGCGGGACCCCCGGCAATTTAATTTTCTAGTTTGGACACAAATGAAGGATGAAAGCTCTTAGCAATTGACCCGCTTTTAACCCGTTTTCATCCTCCTCTGCCATTAGCGTCATTGCAAAGGATTAATAGCACTTCCCTGTAATATTTCGAAAAATATTTTGGACTTGAAACATTTGGAATTGTATAATAATATTTGTATTATTTGTACAAAATATTCTGTGCAGAACTAGTCGATAAAAAAAATAATTTCCCTTCCCTTTTTGCAGTAAAGTTTAAACAATAAACTCGGAATAGCATCCATCACTGTCGCCAGCTCGCATTCCCAGCGAATAATTATTTCAAATAGATTGAGCCGTTGTTCTACACAAGACAGCTTGTACCCCGCCTATTTATAACCCGGAGCGAGCTGCCGTTTCGAAAAATCGAAGAGCAAGCAGCTCTTCCCCGAGCTAAAAGCCCGAGAAAAGAGGAAAAGTCGATTCCCGGCATCCTAAGGCAGATTTATCGTGTTTACGAGTCGGACGAGCGACGTCGTGCAAGCAGCCCGATTATTGTCCGCCCGTAAGAGAGCCATTATCTTGCTCGGCGCGCGTCAGCGGAGCGACATCGCCGCCGGACGAATCGAGCCTCGAATACTAAGGCCTGCTCGCGACTCTTCGGCAATTAAACGCAGAGCCGGGCGCGATTGTTCAATCTGCCGATGGAACGAGTGGACCGGCACGAGAAGCCTCGTTTGTCTCAATTTGCGAGGAGCGACGCACGTGCCGCGTTTTGAGAACTGCCCGTAGGCTCCCGCGGGATCTGCTTTTATGGATCGAGAGAGGCGGCGATTTAGTTTTTCATCCGGGGAACTGTGCGCTCAGGGCCTCGGCCGAGGTACGGAGAATTGATGGCTTGCGCGATGCTTCTTCTTCTGCGGAATTATATATACGAATGTCAGAATTCTCGTGACAAAACGTGCTGACCACGAGGAGTGAAAGGTACTTTCGTAAACTTTATTCGCTAAAATCCAGCGTGTTCCTTTATCCGCAAACGCACACAAAACAGAAAGGTGCCCGATAAACAATAGTAAATAATTGGCCAACGTACCGCGGCGTTCGAAATGGTAAAAATAGTCCCCCATCGGTATAGGAAATGCGGGCGATTCGAGCGATTCTACACCTGGGATCGCCATCTCCTCCCTTTGATATCCAACGTTTTTTCTTTCTTTCCCGTCTGGCAGAGCGCGATCGGCATCCGCCGCGAGCGAAAAAGCCCTATAGATAATCGCCGCGCGCGGCGATGCCACCTCGGCCGGAATCCAGCGGGAAGACTAAAAGGCCGCCGCTGCTCGTACATCGCTCCAATTTACCTTTGCGCGCCGCGCGCACTTTTGTCCGCCGCCGGGGTGGCGTAAAACCAGATCCCCATCGCGAGAGAGAGGGAGAGGCAAGAAAGAACAAAGCACGGACCGCCGCACCGCGCATACCGAGCGACGCTTCGGCGCTTCGGCGCGCGCTCGGCTCTCCCTTTTCCTCTCGCGGCCCGCCCGAGAAAAAGAGATTCCCGAAGCCGAGCGGCGGCGGCGGCTATTTATTCTATCAAATTCGGGATATAGATGTATCGCGCGCGAGAGCAGGCAAATCTCGCATGCCAGTCGCCGCTTTGATCCGTCACTTTGATGGATATCTCGTCCAGAGTTCCAGAGAGGGCCGACGAAAATATCAAGCCCCGCGCTCGCGAAGAAAAACGGGAGATGCTTTATTAACTCGGCGATTTTTCTTGCCGCATTTGAATAATTTCCGAGCGAAGGCTTTTTCGACAATTTTTAGGTAGTTTTTGGGTCGAGGTACGACCAAATGAGAGGCAAGAGGGTCGAGTCGCGGAATAAAACGAGTGCAGATCATACCTATATAATTCTAGGTACCGTGAGAAACTCAAATGTATTTTGAAACGAGATTTAAACTCAATCGGCAAGTCCTATAAATTATCTAGCGCGGAAAACAAATCATCCGGAATCTCGAATATTCAGCCGAACCGTAAAGCGGTGCGTCACATTTCGACCAGACCATGAGAAACTACTCTGATTAACAGTTTTTGCCCGAGTAAACACGCCCGAGTTCTCTCGGTAAATCATCTCTCAATGATATAATATCAGCAGTGCTTTTTGCAGCATTAACTCGCAGACACCTAACCCACACATGCGCGCCATTATGCACACCTACTCCCGGTCCTCTCCCAAGGCACTCGAGGCCTCTTTTATCTGAGACTCTCTCTCTCTCTCTCTGCCTCGTTCGCATTTATCTGCCTTTTTTCTGGGGACTTTCGCCCGAGTGCCGATGCGAGTTACGCCGGGGTATTTATATACTTGCGAGAGAGAGAGAGAGAGAGAGAGCCATCGGCGAATTTATTAGAGCGACGGTTCGGCGCTGCTCCGATAGGAGCGCGGCAACGAATGGGACGCGATAAAGGGGCCGATTTAAGGCTAACGCCGAAGAAAACTGCACTTTATGCGCCGCCTATCGCCTTCCTTCCCCTTTTTTTTGCGGCAGCGCGCGATCGCTTTATTCGAAAAGGACGACGCGGAAGCGGGAATCGGCTATCGCAAATGGATTCTCGTTATTTCGCTCCGATGATTATTGTTATCGTCTCCCCGCTTCTTTGGGATTTTTTTAATAATAATGGATAACTTCATCATCATTTTCGCGAGTCGCACGGGATTCCGTTAAAGTGTTCTTAATAAAGCTGTTCCTTTTTTCGAAAGAGCGGATTAAATGTCTTACTGCTAATGCGGGGTTGTTCGAGATAAAATACTTTTAAAAATGAATAAACGCGCGCCTAATTGTAAGAAATTAAGAAACACTTTACAAACTCCGTGGTGTTTTTACTGCTTGCTAAAGTGAGAATATTTTTATAACGCTTCAATAAAATACATATAACTATAAACGCATCGTTCTTCTCGCGGAAAAATACAATGTGTACCTTTAAAACTGCCGTAATAGCAGTTGCGTTTCATCGGTCTTCCCGCGCGCGAGCAGCTCGCGAAATAGAATTTTCGCATCAATGTTTCATGCTAATGCTCGACGATCCCATCCCGCGCGAGCGATATCCTAAGTGCTTTCGCTCATAAAGCCGCAGAGTACACCTCTCGCGGCGTAAGTACACTTGTGCTTAAGAGCGTTCGAGTATTCGAAGGGATGGAGGGTAGAAAAAGTCAAACGTTAAACTTGAAACATTGTATAATTGACTCTTCTACCGCTGGGAATAGTGATTAATTTTTTATTCGTGCAAGTCGAAATTTTCGTAGTAATTAGTGCTCCTACCGATCTTAATTTAATGCGACCTTTGGAAGCTTCATTACTTTTAAATGAAACTTTACAAGGATCATGTTGCATTTACTAACTCGCTTGACAAGTATCATAAATTCATACCAGAAAGAAATATTGGTATTATACACGAAACTCTTTTAATTATTGCTAATTATAATAAAAATAAATTATTACTCGTTTGCGCCAAATTGAATGTAATTATTTAAATTTGCGCGTATAACAAATACCACGTCCGAGCGCGATACTAATTTACGACTTCGTTGACTAGAAATTATAATTAAATCACTTTAGCTCACACTAAAATTCCAGAGTAATCAAGGAGCGCGGTCGCGCTCCGAAGGCAAGTATGTTTACATGCTCTTTGAACTTTCGAGAAAAATGCGCTGAGAACGCAGAACTAGTTTAGCGAAAGCTCAAAGTTTTCACGAATTCGTCATACCTCGCCCTGAAAAATGCACCTCACAACCGCAGTGACGATCGCACGTGCCCAGCAGAAGATCCCGCAATAAACGTTAAAAACGCCACGGCGAGGAATAAAATATAATCCGGCGTCGGATGGCAAAAGGCTTGCTTAGCGCTAAAAACGAAGCCGAAAACCCCCGGCTCGGATGTACGGCGGCGTCTCTGTCCTGCGGAGAAACTCGTCGGCCGGCCGAGAGAGCCTGCCGCGCGTATATGCCGTAAAGCTGAAAATGCTCGGGCGCACGCACACACATGGGGGCCTTATCTCGGTGATCTCGTTCCGGCGCGTACCTGTGCGCATAAACGCGCGCTCGCGCCATAGAGTACAAGGCGCGCTGTCAGCTGTGCTCTCCCGAGCCGAGGGAAGGAGGGAAAAAGGGCAGCGGCGAGAGAGCCGTGCATGCCCGGCCCGGGAGGAAACGAGGGAGAGAGAGAGAGAGAGAGAAAAAGGAAGGGAGAGAGAGAAACAAGATCTGCTCGCGAGTATCGCGTTACCCGGGCAGACCTCTCCCCGCGAACGCTCCGGCGGATAAAACCGCTCGATGCGTGGCCCGGCGAACGGGCCAATAAAATTCAGAGACACGCGGACACGCGCCGAGTCCGCGGCTAATCTGCGTGAAAAACAATGTGCCCCGCTCGTAAAGGCCTGACGGGAGCGAAGGCTTTTCAAAGTCGTGCGCGCATTTTTCCGAGGGGCTCGCGAGTAGTTAAAAGCGATTTTAACGCTCGCGCGCGCCCCGACGGCGCGCTCGGAGGCGCGCTTTTAACGGTTAACTATTGTGCGTCGCGTCTATTTATCTAATTTATAAGAATGATCGGGTGTCCTTTCGAATATATACAGATAATGAAATCGCATTAAAAGCGGACATTACACTTTCGCAGAGCTTAGCGCGAACGTAAAATCGAAATAAAACAGGACTATATAATTTGAATTATGCTATAGCTGCTCGCCAGCTCTTTTTCTTCCGCCGGCTACTTTGACTTAAAATACCGTTGCGTATCCACTAAACTATTTTTAATCATACCTGTAATTGAGTTTACGGCTTCGCTGTATTACTCGACGATCGTACCGCATTTCCTATACGTTCGCTCGAGATATTTTAATCAAGCGAGCACTTTCCCCCGCCTCGGCGCCTCCGTCGAAATCTGCCCAACTTTTCATCCACAAAACAGGATAAAAATCCCCGCAGCCGCTCGGATATGCCTTCCCTCTTTATTTTCCACGGCGAGCCTCCAGTCGGCTCCGGCTTTCCGGCTCTCGCGCGCTCGGCGCTTTTTTATGCCGAGTCCCTCGGCAACATGTCGGTCCCGATTGCGAGCGCGCGATTCTCTCTCTCTCTCTCTTTCTCTCTCGTAGCCGCTGTCTCCGCGGCCATAAACATCGCGGCTTTATCTGAGTGAGTTTTATTGGCGCGTTTCTGCGCAAGGACCCCGTGAACAAGATCTCAAGCGGGAGGACGCCGGGGACTCTTGGAGAAAAAAAGGAGGCCCCGCGCTCTCTTTTTGCCCTCTTCTCTCTTTCTTCCTTTTGCTTTTTCAAGCGCGTGCAATAAACAAAGGCTTTCGGGCTATTGTTTGCTAAAATTAAACTTTATTCGCGCGGAGCGCTTATTATTATCGGGTGATGCGGCTGTTTGCGGAATTCTCACAGTTTAAGTTGGTGGTTTCTTTTGTACGAGATTACGTTGATGTCTGAGTGTAATAATGAATCCTGAGTCTTTAAATCGGAGATCCGATTTCAATGATCTTCTTCACTCGGGAAACTAAATTTTAACGAAGCAATTGTTCTTTCTCATGTAGAAAAGAGTAATTTTAAAATGCTTTAATACTCATTGCATTAGTCGGTACACGCGTTTTATTTTTAATTACACGCGCCAACCGTAATCATTGAAATACTCAACGGGAATATACAGGCGCATTTAAGCAGAAAAGATTATCCCGGCAACATTAAGCCGATATATTTAATCGCAGATCGATATCTTACGCAACGTTAGAATCGAATTCCGCAAGACTTACGGCTCGGCTTGTCAGGCCGCGAGCGCTTGACAAAGCTCGTTCGCGCATCATGTTTTATGAATGAACCGCGGCTCGAGAGCGATCGCTCTCTCTCTCTCTCTCTCTCTAGAGAGCCTCCTCTAATGCGATTCCTCGTTTCTTTTGTTCTTCCGGCGGCTCCTCTCTTTCGCTTCGCTCCTTTTTGGCTGGACCGCCAATTACAATGTTCCTTTTCGCCGGGGATCGATATTTATTCGGTTCCTCGTCTTTGTGCGCGGCACCGGCGTGTCCTCCTCTCTCTCTCTCGTTGCCGTTTCTTTTTTCGCCGACGTTTCGCGCACACAATCTATCGCCTAAGTGGCTTCGGTCGGATAAAGCTTCGCTTCGCGGGAAGAAGAGGCCGTGTGTGTGTGTGTGTGTACGTGTGCTGCGAGTGCAGGCCGATTTGCATATTGAAAAAATCGAGCGGCCCCCTCAATCACCGGATATCTCGCCGCCTCGTTCTCTCATTGTCCCCGAGCGTCACCGGGCAAGAATTATGGTGAATCAGTTTTCGGGAGGTCCGACTTTGCACATGTTAATGAGAGCTGCGGCCGAAAGCTGCCCTCTCGTCCTAGTACATCAGCGCTCCCCCTTTTTTTACCTTCTCTTTTTTTCTGCTTCTTCTTTCAGCCTCGCGCGTACGCGAGCTCTTATCAAGTTTACTTCCGTTTGAAAATGGCCTTTTTTACGTTCGCGTCTTAATTGGAGAAAAGTTTGGTCGTTTTTTGCAAAACATTTTTACGTTTTCACGGCGCTTCGTAATTCAGACGGGCACAATGCTACACGCAGAAGACTGTAATAGATGGGCTGAAAACTCTTTCTCTCTTCCAAGTGCTTGTAAATCAATCTCGAGCTGCAAGCCTAGTAATTTTATATAAACAATTAAGATAATTCAGAGTAACGCTATCTTGGCATAAAATACGCCTCGGCCCGGGAAAAAAAATCATAAAATACGTTCATTTCGAAGGTGATAATTTACAATCGCAAGCTCGCTCTCCCCGCGTATAAAACGCGCGGCGATCCGCGTGACGTCGCGGCAGAAAATTCACAAGCGAGCGCGCGCCGCGCCGGAGCGGAATCTCCTCCAGAATGTCTCGGGAAAGTGATTTGCGAGGACTTAGAAATAATTTACGGGCGAGGCGCTTGAGCGAACGGCTTTCTTCATCGCGGAGATGTGTGCGCGCGCATGCAAGAAATTGCCCTTTCAACGTTGTTATTATATCGGCGACGGGCACTTGGACGGGTATGACGCGCCTAACCGCGGCCGCGAGCACGAGACTCGGGCTAACTTGATAATCTTCGCTTCGGGGATGAGGCGCTTTTAGGGCTTCGGTAAATACAATTTTGCTCGAGTTTTTGTAGGTAAACTTACCGAGTTGCTTCGTTCCGTCGAAAGAAGAGTGTGTCAGTGAATAATTACTGATTTTTTGGAAAAAAACTGTAGCATAATTCTTTTTCTGGAATGTAAAATGCGATTGTGATTCTTTGCCATTTATATCTAAAAATTATTCTGTGAATGGATGAGATTTAACCTCATTTATAATATCATTGAAATTGGAGATAATGGTATTGATTTTAACTGAATTAATTCCGGTTTAAGGATAATACTTGCAACAACACAATCAAAATCCCGAATTATCGATGGTTATTAAAAGTTTTTGAAATATTCCAGGTACAAATATTGACCTTTATGACTTTCTAATTTTTAGCACCAAATTTTCAAAATTCAATAGTCAATGACGTAAGATTTGCAATACGTAACTTGTATTTGTACAAGTGTATTTTTTTATGATTAAAGAGCTTAAACTTTCCGCAAAACAGACTTTCGCAAACTTTCGTCTCTTTCGCGTTATATATATTTTCTCTAAAATAATTAACGTTTTGTGTTATTTCGTATTTCTACTGACATATTCATATTTTATAATTTTACCTAGTTTTTGATATTCCTTTAACTCTCAAGGAAATTATAAATCAATAAATTGGTCAAACGGATTTAGTCTCAAAATTTACTGAATGAATCAAGAAATGTTGAATGGTGCACATTAAGATAGACTGTAATTAGCTTATCGATAATAGGTACTTATCGAGTCGCTACCGCGTGAAAGAAAGATAACTTGTGGAAATTATTTCGACAGGAACCATCTTTTAACGAAAGAAAAATTTATTGCAAGCAGAAAACATCAATGATTAGGCAGATTTTGGGATGCAAGAAGAATGAAAAACAATTTATTTCATATAAATATCACTATATTTTCGAAATTCATTACAATTCAATAAATAATTTTTTAAATCGTATATACAAAAGCGAGACACAAATAGTATGAAGAATTAACCACAATTGAAAGCAGATCTTACGATGGTTACTTTTAAATACAATGTTTTACAGAGTCTTTGATACATTTATGCGCAACAATAGTTGAAACTTTACGTTAGCGTCGGTTAAAATTTTCAGCGTTTACTTACTTACAAGTAATTAAAGTTATTTTGGCAGTGATGTATTATCGTGAAAGAGTGCCTATTCCGTAGTCCGAGACACGTTACAGTTTTAACGTCCGCCGTCGCTTCGGTAAATATCCGCTGCTCTCCGACCAAAAATGCGAACAAATGACAATTATCGACATTACGTTATATACTCTAAATAAATTCCTGCGGCTTTCGCGAGCCGCCGCTCGAGGCTACGAGACAGTCTTCCCCCGTACACTTTTCCAGTCAAAAATATAACACTAACAACAACGAAAACATTTTTTGATTTTTTTCTCTACTCGATAGTCTCTTAATAAGTCGGCATTGAGTTTCGATTCCACATGCAGAAAAGGAAAGAAAATACCTACACAACAACAAACAATCGCACTTTAATTCCGTTAAGTACAACACACTTGAAACGTCAGCATTTATGGCACTAAAATTCGAAAAAAAAAACGCTAATCTATCGCTCGGAAACACACGCAGCATCACAGAATCAAAAGGTTCCTCCCATCCGGGTGAAAAAACTAAAGCTTCTCCAGGGCGGCACTGTTCGTCAGCATCTCGCGCGTCAGTCTCCAGACCTGCTTGGCCGCGTTTTCCAGGCCGCTCGGCGACTTGCCCTTGAAGAGGTCGAGGTTCGGCAGGAAGTAGTGCGGACACCGCCGGCACTGCAGGCACGAGATCAGCTGCAGGAATATCCCGTTTATCCGGTCCGCCAGGCAGATGTCGTCCCACTCCGCCTCGTGCGGGTGCTTCTCGCACTCGTACAGCAGCAGCGTCTTCATGTGGTAGCTGGTCACCGGGTTGCCGGGCAGGTCGAGATGTCGGTCCCGCAGCGTCTTCAGGATGCTCAGGCAGCGCTTCCGGCTGGCGCCCTGCAGCAGCCTGTTCTCGGCGTCGAGGAAGGACAGCGCCCAGGCGTCGCCCTCCATGGCCGACTGCTTGCCCTGCAGGCCGATGCACTCCTTCGAGAGCATGTCGAAGCCCTCGGTCTTGACCTCGGCCACGAGGTTCGGGTGCGGCCAGGGGATGTGGGGGATCGGCCAGTGCGAGGCCGACCGCGGCCAGAGACCGGCGCACTTGAAGGCCGGCGTGATCTGCACGATGTACCGCTCGCGGATCCTCAGCTTGACCTCCGTCGTGTCGGCGATCATCTTCACCGAGTCCCGGTAGGCGCACTTGTCGCAGGCCTGCGCCACCAGGGTCTGGAAGCGCGAGCGGATCTTGCGCGCCGACAGGTAGCCCGAGGCCGTGATGAACTCGACCCAGAGCGACATGGAGCGCTTGCGACCGTCGCTGAGCTTGAGCACCGCGCAGCCGGGCAGCGTGCCGTCGTCGACGAAGTTGAGCACGCCCATCTGGTTGAGGTAGATGACGATCTCGAACTCCGTGGGCGAGATGACGTCGAGGCCGTCGAAGCGGCCGTTGTAGTCGGTGAGCGAGGATATGAAGCGCGGCTCCTGCACCTCCACCTCCTTCAGGACGTCCTGGACGACGCGGCAGACCTCCTGGATGGTCTTGGCGACCTGCGTCTTCCGCGCCATGACCCGCTCGCCGAAGTACTTGTTCAGCTGGTACACCATCTTCGACTGGGCGGTGAGCATCTCCGCCGGGACCAGCATCCTGCCGGCGACTCGCGTAGCTGAGTACTCGGGTGGGCTCGAAAGGGTTCTCGCTCGAGGCAGGCTCACCTCATGGTTCGGCGCTCGCGGAGAGAGCGGCGGCGGAGGCACCGATTTCCAGCGAGGAGAGCGCGCGTCTTTGTGGGAGAAGAGAGTCGGTCGTTCTCCCCGAGGCCGGCGTGGAGCGCAGACTGCGCCGGCGTCCGCCACCGGCAGGTGATCTCTCTCTTTCTCCGGCCTGGCCCCGCCCCCCCGGCTCTCGGAGGCTCTTCCCCCGCTCCGGGCCGGCGAATCGCGAGCGCCGGGGGGCCGGCCCTGGCCAAGCCCTTCGGAGCATCGATCCGCCGAGCGGCGCGGCGCGCTTCTCACCCCGAGCAGTATTTCATGCCCGCGGAGGAAGGGAGCGGGAGAGAGCTTAACCCTCGCGCGACGAGTGAATTATGCAGCAACCTCTCTGGCGGGAGTCTGTGCGCCTCGACGAGATTACCGGGGAGGGAAAGGTTTAAGGGAGCGACTCCCACCTTCGTCGGGGCTCCTTATTTATTTACCGCCAATTTTTTTCGGCGCGGCGAGCCCGTGTCCGAACTTTCCGGGGCTCGCGGGCCTGAGCGATAACCGACATTTACGAAATTCATTTGGGGATCGCGGTGAAATAGTGCCGCGACACGTGCTGTATATATCTCGAGTGCGTGGGATTTAACGAGCCTCGGGGCTTTTAATGAGCGAAATCTTGGCTGAAATTAAAATTACTTTAGGGTGATGGACGGCTGTCGCACCGAATGATCTCGTTTTCAAAACTTGCAGGTTTTATAGTCAGACGGATAGGAGTCGAGTAAAGTTAACTTGCTTTAAAATCGCTGAGCAGCATAATGAATTGTTAGAGAAAGTTTATCGTATAGAATAGCTATAATATCGGAATGATTATTTTTAAAAAAAGAATACTACAATATAGAATTTCGTAATATAATTTTGCGTAAGCACAAAATTGCAAATAAACATAATTTACGACTGCTTCCAACATTTACGTAACACATTTACGTCTCCCTTAAACCCACATATTCGCTTTAAGCATAGAAATGAAAAAAAAAGTCTTGAACGCAACCGCGTGTTTGAATATGCAATGCTTCTTGGCGGCTTTATCGCGAAGCCTCTTTACAAACTAAGCAACTCCGTTTTCACCGAACAATTACCATTTACCTGTCGGCGCGCGAACAATTATTTTGCAACGTTGCGCAAAATCGGTAAAGTGCGCTTATCGGAACTGCAAGCGACAATGGCAAAGTAACCTTTATAACATGTGAATGCGGCACTTGATGACAGTGCCAGACCTTGAGGCTTCTTTCGGTTTAAGAAAATCATTGTTCGATTTGTGCTCGAGCATTTTTAATTTATTTGCAAGCCAAAACTGATTGTTTTTAATTTTATCGGGAAATAAAATTTGCCGCAGAAACTTTGAGACAAGGTTTGGAGATGGATAAGAAGAAGATGAGTTTCCATAATCAATGCGTTTATTTTTATATACAATTTGTGTTCTAAACAACAGAATATTATCATATAAAAAATAAATATATCATTTAAATAATATAAAAAGAACTATGTACATTTAACAATGGGTACTTTTGCTACACAAAGCCTAAGACCTTATTTAAAAATAAAGTCCATTTCGTTTCCTTATATTGCGATTAAAAATTTTAAATAATATGTTTAATAATCAACTGTTCAACAAACCCCATTCACTTTTATTATTAAAGAACATAAAAGATAAATTTAAAATTTTTGTCTATACAAAAATAATATCTAGCAACGAAAATATAAATGATCTTCTTTGTCATATAAAGAAAAACAATTTTAAAAATATTTAAAACATATTTAGTCTTGTACAACGAAGCTAATAAGTTGACTCAACAGCACCAATTTTAGATTAAAAATTTTTCGATGACTTTTGCCTTTTATATAAAAGTACAGGAAATTTTTAAAAGCTACTGCTCACTTGCACTTTCATTTATACAATATATTATTCTTGAAAATCGTTTAAATCTCTAATAAAAAGCAAAAAAAATCTTTGATTACACCTATTAGATGACATTACATATCACAAAAACAATAACTTTTTTGCATATTACAGATAGTTCGCGTTGGTTTTTCTACAAAAGTGCCGCACTTTAATAACTAGCAATATTTTAATTTATAACTCATTTAGTAATTCATCTCTTGCAGAAGTAAATGTTGCTCGAAACATTCGAAAGGGTAATACTTGTAGTATTTCATTACACTATGCGTACCTCCTTTAATTCGCATACACTTTTATCAACATTACTCGTACCACAAAATTCCTAATTTCGCTCTCTTCAAAAAAGTATAAACCGGCATTCTATATTTGGTAAAAGTAAACGCAGCAAAGGCCAATGACTGTTTCACTCTGAAAAGCGGCGTTCGCTAAAGTTTCTCAAGAGCGCGACTGTTCATCAGCAGCTCCCTCGTCAGTCTCCAGACCTGCTTCGCCGCGTTTTCCAATCCGCTCGGCGACTTGCCTTTGAACAAGTCGAGGTTCGGCAGGAAGTAGTGCGGACACCGCCGGCACTGCAGGCACGAGATGAGCTGCAGAAATATCCCATTGATGCGATCTCCAAGGCACGACTCGTCCCACTCCGCCTCCAGCGGGTGCTTCTCGCACTCGTACAGCAGCAGCGTCTTCATGTGGTAGCTGGTCACCGGGTTGCCGGGCAGGTCGAGGTGCCGATCCCGAAGCGTCTTCAGCAGGCTGAGGCAGCGCTTCCTGCAGCCCCCCTGCAGCAGCCTGCCCTCGGCCTCGTTGAAGGACAGCACCCAGGCGTCGCCCTCCATGGCCGACTGCTTGCCCTGCATGACGACGCTCTCCTTGGAGAGGAGGTCGAAGCCCTCGGTCTTGACCTCGGCCACGAGGTTCGGGTACGGCCAGGGGATGTGGGGGATGGGCCAGTGCGCCGCCGACCTCGGCCAGACGCCGGAGCACTTGAACGCCGGCGTGATCTGCACGACGTACCGCTCGCGGATCCTCAGCTTGACCTCCGTCGTGTCGGCGATCATCTTCACCGAGTCCCGATAGGCGCACTTGTCGCAGGCCTGCGCCACCAGGGTCTGGAAGCGCGAGCGGATCTTGCGCGCCGACAGGTAGCCCGAGGCCGTGATGAACTCGACCCAGAGCGACATGGAGCGCTTGCGGCCGTCGCTGAGCTTGAGCACCGCGCAGCCGGGCAGCGTGCCGTCGTCGACGAAGTTGAAGACGCCCATCTGGTTGAGGTAGAGGACGACCTCGAACTCGCCGGGCGAGATGACCTCGAGGCCCTCGAAGCGGCCGTTGCACTCGGTGAGGGAGGAGATGAAGCGCGGCTCCTGGACCTCGACCTCCTTGAGGACGTCCTGGACGATCTTGCAGACCTCGCGGATGGTCTTCTGGATCTGGATCATGCGCACCTGGACCTTCTCGCCGTAGTACTTGTTTATCTGGTAGAGCATCTTGGACTGGGCCATCATCGAGGGCGGCACGAGCAGCATCCTGGCACTAGGCTTCCACCAGCGTCCATCGATCAGGTTCCGCTCCGCGCGTTGTCACCGTCCTTCGTAAACAAGCCGCGAGGGAAGCGCGCGAACTCGAGTCCCGCTGTGCCGAGGAGACGACTCTTCGTTCTCTCTCTCTCTCTCTCTTGCTCGCTCTCTCGCTCGCTCTTTCCAGCTCCGCGCCGCGCCAAGTCCCGCCTCGGTCACGTGGCGCCTGCGCACCGCGACCACGCCTACACCGAAGAGGGGGGCTCGGATGCGGACCGGGACCAGGGTTGATTTGACTTGCCGGCTACGCTCACAGTCCATGACTGTTAGCAACTAGCGCCACAAACGTAAAGTCTCAC
>JAWWEM010000030.1:540855-558046 GCA_035582935.1 Ormyrus thymus | reverse complement strand
TTATCCAGAATATCCGATCCTCCTACGATTAGTCTGATTTGGGGGGTAATTTTTCGGCGAAAATTCTCTCCGTGTAGTTTTGCCGTCTGGGTAATAACTATATAATAGAAAAATTGATCTGCTTTACCGAAAGTAGAGCCGTCAAGCTTTTTTCACCTTGTAACTTTGAGCAATTATTAACGAGCCAATAACTATCCGCAATCCTCGAAATTCCGAGCTTTAGCGCATTTCCTCGCTCGGAGGAAAAACGAAAGAGGGACAAGTTTACGAGGCGAGCTCGCACGCGCGGTATACGGGAAGACGCGAGTAATTATACGAATTTTCGCTACGGGCCCGCGGCGCGCGCCTTATTTACGAGCGTTATATATTAATTGCTCAAATAAATAGCCCGGGGCCCCGGCGCTTGGGCCCGCAGTCGCGCCGCGGCGACGCTGATCGAGCAGGAAAGAGATTGAGAGAACCGGCCGGCCCACCGATCATTCCTTTTATGCCTGCTTTCTTCGCGACTCAGCTTTCTTTCTACCTCGGGATCCGCGGCTCCGAACGGCAGGACCTTTCATTTTGCCAATTGTGCGACTTCTTTGCAGTAGTTTTTCGTGCTTCCTCAAGTGGCTTATTCGGAAATAAAAAGATCGGTCTAATTACTGCGATCTGAGTATATGGAAAAATATAGCAAGCTTATTTCTGTCGATTTAGCATAAGACGAGTAAGAAAATATTGTTAACCAAGTGAAAAGTGCACTTTCGACATTTTCTTCAAGCATCTCTCGGACGCTTTCCCCTATTAATACTTATACCGTCTGCTCGTCTCCTCTGGGCCCTCTTCTCCCTGGCAATTGATTTCGTTCTCCTTTCCTCGTGAAGTTATACCGAGTCGGAGAATAAAAACAAAACGAAAAAAGGCAACACGTATAAACCGCACGCTGCGCACGATGAACACCCACGTGCGCGCCTTCCATTTGCCTCGCGGTATTGGTTTATTAAAAATTAACGTCAGTAAATCCCGTGTAAATACGATACCTTGTCGGAGCATTCGGCTCGCCTCGACGGCCGGGGATGAAAGTCTACCACTGCCACGTGTGTGCGGCGCGCCCGCCGCCTCTTCTTTTTTTTTTGCTCCTCCTCCCGCTACTTCGTGAATTATAGCGAACGGCGAGTCGTGTGATTTCACTTAAATAATTAGCATTCTTTTCGCTTCGAGTTCCTTGGGAATACGCATAACTTTTGCGATGCGGTCAATTAATTTATATGCGCTTGGTGCTTGAAAGTTATTATCTCTTATAGAGCTTCGATTCTTTCTTTAATTTTAGTTTAATTCAACAATAATAAGTAATTGTAATGAGAAAAACAGAAAATCAAGTAAAATATAACTGGATGAAATAATTTATTAAACAATAATCCTAAAAATATATTTACATAAAAACTCCCGAATACTCTTCGAGACCCAAGAACCAAAATAGACGAAAGATAAAATCTCGAGCGGAAACTTGTCCCCAAACGTGATTTGAGGTTCCCTCAAAACAACACACAGCGCGTCGCGTTCGGAAAAGAAATTTCGCGAACAGCGAGCCAACTCCGCACCTCATCGTTCACGCGCGGATCCTCTTTTTTCGCAACGCGCAGCAAACCCGTGGCTGCCAACAGCCTTGCATTCGTCTTCGATCATATCTGCGTCGATGAATTATTGCGCCGGACCGCCGCCGCGCGATAATCTCGGATAAAATGTGCGCGCTCTCGGGACAGGGATTTTAGGATCCGTTTATGTATTTTATAGGCGATATAGTCGCTCGCCGAAATCCTGATGTTTCTTGGGAAAATTTTAAACTTATTTCAACGTGAAATGCCGATTATTTATATATAGGTGTTTCTTATTAGAGAGAAGTGAAACGGTCTTTTTGCAATTTTCTGTTGGGTTGCGAAGCAAATCTATTTTCGGAACGTGATTTACGATGCAAATAAAAAATTTATAAATATTCTTTAAACGGTAAGGACGACATTACGCAGTGCTATTAATTTTTCCAAATTATTCTGCACATAATACACAAGTCTTTTTAAGAATCTTAACCTTTCTTTCATTAAAAATTCTCAACACACTTGGACATTTTTCGATGAGATACACTTTCTAATAAAAAAAAAAAAAACACTTTCCCACCGCTTTTACCATTAACGTCTCGAAATCGAAGCAGGCCTCGCAGTTTTTCATCCGGCGCGGGGCAATCGCGAGAGGCAGCGCTCCGGAAAGAGAAGGCGGGACCACCGCGGCGAGAAATTATTAACCGGCAAAAGAAGCGAAGCGCGTGGGTCGCCCGTGCTCTCGCGCGTGCTCGCAAAACGAGAAAGAGCCGCGCGTTAAGAATGAGCCTGTCGTCCTCGCGGTTGCTCGCACTTATGTTACACGGCAGCGCGGAATAATAAAAATAGTCCGCGAGAGTAGGGTGAGAGTGAGAGAGAGAGAGAGAGAGAAAATCGAGAGCCGCAGCTCCTCGAAACGCTGTCGGGACTCGTTGGCCGAGCTCTCCCTCACCGAGGAGTCGTCATTAGTTATGGCTTTGATGCACAGCCGCCTATTATTTACCGCCGACGCTTCCATCTGTCCGTGCCGCTAGCTCCGAGCGCTGCTTGATTTAGCGGCTCATTGTATCACGTGCAACGAACGATATTTACCCCGGATCGCCGATTTCGCCGCGTTTCCGCAGGATATTTTTTTTTTTTTTTTTTTCGGTGAAAATGCGCGGTTGATTTAGCATTTATTTCGTCAATGCAGCAGCGGCTGAAAGCTGGACTATAAATACTAATTAATTCACAGCGCGGTAAAAATTCGAGGCAAAAAGTTGCCAAACATCGAGCCTCCAATTCCGCCCTCTGACAGTTTCGCTGGTCTTCGTAGGAGGTAAAAGTCAGAGGCGCGCTTTAATTAGCAAACTCAGAGTCGAGAAACGAAAAGACAGAGCGAACTGCAGGCGCTAATGCATCGCGAAAGGGGTTTCACATTCGGAAGAGTAACGCGAGAGTGAGATCTCGCGAGCCGACAATTTCAAGAGCGATTAACCGTCGCGCCCTGACTTATGTTCTCGCTAAACGGAACGGTAACGTTACGCAAAGTGAATTCGATAGACTTGCGGGTACGAAATAGAGCTTGCAATTATTATTTATAGAACTCGAAACTGTCAAACAATGCGTTTATGAAAAATTGAAATTAGTTAAGAAAACTTTTTAACTAATTTCTGGAATAATGTAAAAACTTTATCTATAAAAAATATTTAATTTACGTTTAATGCTAACCACATTTAATAAATAAAACTTTGTTCTCAGTTAAATGCAAATTTCAATTGACAATGCATAATGTAATTTAAAGTTTTCGTCGAATAACTTTTTGTAAAGTTGAAAAGCTTAATAATTAAAAAAAATAATAATAATTTCAAGCTTCTTTATGAATGTTAATATAAAATTCCATTTTTTCTAGGACGAACCTACAATGATCTCAACCAGTACCCAGTTTTTCCTTGGGTATTAACCAATTATGAAACAAAGGAGCTGGACTTAAGCTTGCCTAGCAACTACCGTGATTTATCAAAAGTAAGATGATGTTGAATTTTTTTGATTCTAAAACTCAACGAAAATTGCATATGTTTCAAAACTAATTGTCTTTCTATATTACAGCCAATAGGCGCATTGAACCCAAGCAGAAGGGCCTACTTCGAAGAACGATTCCAAAGTTGGGAACACGACAGCATCCCTCCATTCCATTATGGAACGCATTACTCCACGGCGGCGTTCGTCCTCAATTGGCTCATTCGAGTGGTACGTAGAAGCTATTTGGTTTATTTTCTATATTTACAATTAACAGTTATCCATTATATTTTAATATTTACTTTTATAAGTGGAAGATACAATAAAAGGCGCTGAAATACTTTTTGAAACATTAAGTTTTTATATTGCGCGAAGCAAAAAATGAATTTTCCATAAAGAATATTTGACTTGCTGCAGTATTGCATCGTATAAAATTCACACACAGGTACATAAATTTGCCTTTCTTCGAAAGATCAGTGTTAAATCGGCCAGTAAATAGGCAGTAATTACACCTCGCCAGCCCTTGGCTTTTGATCTACAAGAGGCATCTGCACTCGGCTTTAAGTAACGGGATAGTCACTTAATTTTCCCGAGGAGACCCGGTCACTTTGAAAGCGACAGCTCAGCTTTCGACGCCTCGCAAGCCGAGCGTAAATCTGCTAGTACACACTAATTTGGGGGCGTGAGGGGGAGGAGGCTGCGAATATAGAGCCGCTTTCTCGGGATCTCGCGCCTGCCCTTCCTTTTGCCCTCAGCTCGGAAGTTCGCCTCGCGCCGATATTCCTCCTTTTTTCGCGAGGCTCGACAGCCTCGTTCGTTCTCAAGGTGCGGACGATTTTTCACTTTTGTCAGGGTGGCTTAATTGCTTTTTCTGGCCCATTTATTCACCCGGATGCTGTTGAAATTTTTGAAAAATAGACCCGCTTTTTACTAATTATTGCCACTTATACGAGCCTCCTGCTAATCTTCTTTGCTCATCGGGAAAATAGAAATTCTATTCTATTCTAATGAAATATTCAATATTTTTTCGACTTTTCTCTCTTTGTCATTTGTTCAAGGAAAATATAATTTAAATTCTACAAATTATATAAAAAAAAAAGAAAACCATTTGACGCAGAATTTCTATCATTTTGTAACGTACAACTTTTCACGTGTAAAACAATAAAATAAACGACTTGCTGGAGTAAGAATACGGTGAGAAAGCAGATACGTGGCCTCGTATGTAGTATTATCGAGAACAACTGCGTCGCTTGTCGCCGGGACAGCTGACTGATTGTCAAAGTGACAACGAAAGGTTTCCTCGCGTTAATATACAAAAAGCTCATCGCAGAGGATTTCTAAGTGGCCGCTTAAAGAGTCGCCGCCTCGCGCCGTCGTTTTCTCACTCCGAGAAAGCACACATTACGACAGGGCAACGGCTCTTGTCCCTCTTGAAATGTTGCTACTTTATTTAGACGACTGCTTCATCAAGACCAACTCTACTGTTTGATTGCTCATTTAGCGCGAGACACCGGAACTAGTTTTAAGCTAAATATGAATTAGATTAATAATAAAAAATTCAATAATTTTTTTTCGTATTACATTTAACAATTTTTAAAGAGGGATATATTATCGAGTCTTACTGCTGTAGTGATAAAAAAGTTGTCTGATCAGAAATGCACCGTATTCAAGAAGTGGGGCATTTAAATGCGAGCAAAGCACTATTTCGCAATACTTAAGAAATTCATAAATTAAAACGTTCCTCGCATAGATTCAAATTTAGATTTCTTAACTATTAAGAGATTAAGAGGCAACTTTCTTATCAGTATCCAACAGCTAGGTTTTCTACAAGTACTTTACCAAAAAAGTTTATTGAATACCTATGAAGGTCCAAGACTTAATTTCACAGAATAAAACGTATGATTTCCTTTGAATTTCAGGAACCAATGACAACGATGTTCCTGGCTCTGCAAGGCGGTAAATTCGATCATCCAAACAGACTATTTTCTTCCATAGCCCTTTCTTGGAAAAACTGCCAACGCGACACCTCCGACGTGAAGGTAAATTTCTTGAATGACGTACAGAACCAGCCAAATTCTCCTGCGTCATTCCAATCATCGCATTTTACTTTTACAGGAACTGATACCCGAGTTCTTCTTCCTGCCAGAAATGCTCGTCAACACGAATCGATACCGACTGGGAAGACAAGAGGACGGTAGCTCGGTTGGTGACGTTGAGCTTCCGCCGTGGGCTTCTTCTCCCGAAGAGTTTATCCGGATTAATCGAATGGTATGTGGAGCGTAGATGGTGACATTGCGAAAAAAAATCTCGAAAATTATCTTTCATTCACACTGGATCGTTACTTTTGCAGGCTTTGGAGTCTGAATTTGTCTCCTGTCAATTGCACCAATGGATTGATCTTATTTTTGGATATAAACAAAAAGGTAAAATTTATTTTAAAAAGATCAAAGAATAATAAGTAATAGAAAAATAATTCTCATTACGGCTAAAGCACAGCCCCACCAAACAATTTTAGCGACATTTCGCTTAATCGCAAGGTGAAAAGAAGCCGCTCTCCGACGCCTTGTCAAATGTAGATTCACTGCTGCGTTCATTCCAAGCGGCGCCCCCATATCCGTTCCGGCTTCCCCGAAGATACGCCGGCGTATGGAAGGAATTAGTTTTGTCGAGAGGCAGCATTTCTCGCGCGCCTTGCGCGATCTAAACCAATTAGGCCCGGGTGTACGGCCGCGACAATGTCACCCACCCGTAATGCACCGCGTGCATCTTCTTATAAAGACGAATGGCGCGGGAGTGCGACAACTGCCGCCGCAGCCGGAAATAGAGTCGCTCACGGGAGCTGGAAGGAACTTTATCCGGAATCGGGGCGCCGCTTTTTCCACGCTGCTTTGCTTAACGCGACCTTCTTTTCTTTCCTTTTCTGCGGGGGAGTAGTTTTTTTAGTGCAAGAGAAAAACGAGCGAAGATTTACGTCGTGGCAATTAACAGCCTTACGATGTAATAGGAAGATGGGAGATTATTGGAATTGATTTCATGAAAAAATATGTATTAAAAAAGAATCTGTTTTATAATTCTTACGAATATGAATTCAATACGAATTTTTTTTTCACTATTTACAAAGAACTAACCAACAATTTTTATAACGAAGTTCTAATTTAAAAAATATGTTTTCTAATAATTTAGTTATTTTGTTAATATAAATAAATAATTGTAGGCCCAGAAGCAGTTAGAGCAACGAACGTCTTCTACTATCTCACATACGAAGGTAGTGTCGAACTAGATACAATCACGGATCCCGTAATGAAGGAAGCAATCGAAAATCAGATCAGAAACTTTGGTCAGACACCATCTCAACTTCTTATGGAGCCTCATCCACCAAGAAGTTCGGCAATGCATTTGGTAAGAAGGAACATTACCAGTTCAAAAAAAGACCATCCATAAAAACGATATTGTTTAGTGAAAATAGTCATTTCAACAATTATTTACTCGTACCTTTTTATTTACAGTCTCCAATGATGTTCTCAAGTATTCCTGATGATGTATGCATGACATTGAAATTTCCGTCCAATTCACCGATTTGTCACATCTCTGCT
Organism: Ormyrus thymus; assembly: GCA_035582935.1. Classification (NCBI taxonomy): domain Eukaryota; kingdom Metazoa; phylum Arthropoda; class Insecta; order Hymenoptera; family Ormyridae; genus Ormyrus; species Ormyrus thymus. Next base: position 550,884 of record JAWWEM010000030.1, on the reverse strand, counting down.
AATACTTATCCACAATTGTCTCTGCCATCCGTTGTGACTGTCACAACTGGTCAGCAATTCGCTGTTAATAGATGGAATACAAGTTATGCTGGTAAGTCTTTATCTCGAACTCATCTTAAAATCCTTGTAATTTATTTAATAACTATTCAATTTATCAAATCCATAGCATCGGTTCAATCTCCGAGTTATGCTGATACACCCCAAGCACAAGCAGTTAATCAACCTCTATCAATGGATCCAATTTTATGTGAGTACTTGTTACTTATTATCGTTGTTAGTATAAAAATAAGAATGATTATTTTATTCAAATCAAAATTCAACTTGCTTCAGCACAAACAGCAAACAGTTCAAATCCTGCTCTGAGACGACATCTTGGTGATAATTTCAGTCAAAAATTAAAAATTCGAAGCAATTGCTTTGTCACTACAGTCGATAGCCGATTCCTCGTTGCTTGTGGCTTTTGGGATAACAGTTTTCGTGTGTTTACTACTGAAACAGGTAAAGTAAAGTTTTATCGATACTAATTTTTCAATTTCTTTAAGGATTATTCTTACTGCCTAAGTACATTTTAAAATTATTCTAAGAGCACAAATTTCAATTGCAAACTTGGCCTTTCAGCTAAAATTGTCCAGATTGTCTTCGGCCATTACGGGGTAGTAACGTGTCTATCTCGAAGTGAATGCAATATCACATCAGATTGCTACATCGCATCTGGCAGCGCAGACTGCACGGTTTTGCTTTGGCATTGGAATGCCAGAACGCAGACGATCGTCGGCGAAGGAGAAGCTCCCGCACCACGAGCGACGCTCACTGGGCACGAGCAACCCGTTACGGCTGTCGTCATTTCCGCAGAGCTTGGTCTTGTTGTTTCTGGATCTTATTGTAAGAAAAGGCTTTATACGTTACTTTGAAATGGACAGAGATCTTTTAAGAGATATTTAAAAAAAATTAATTATTTGTGAATGTAGTTTATGCTTATAACAGTTATAGCACTTTATAAATTAACTATACAATTTAGTTGACATTACCGCATCTTTTTGATTTTGTTTGTTTTTTCACAAAATAATAAGAGATTTCTTAGATTTACTACTTTCAATTCTAAAAATAGAAATATTTAAAATTTTTTATTTTATATATGAAGATATAAACAATGTTTAACTATTTATCAATTATTTCATCTTTTCGCTAGAAAGAATAAGAAAATTAATGTAATTTTTTATCATTAGGTGGGCCAGTTTTGGTGCATACAACATTTGGTGATTTATTAAGATCATTAGAACCGCCAAGTGGTTTCTCATCACCGGAAAATATTGCTATGTCGAGGGAAGGTGTTATTGTTGCTAATTATGAAAAAGGACATATTGCCGCATTTACAATCAATGGAAAACGACTTCGCTATGAATCACACAACGATAATCTTCAGGTAAATAAAATGGTTGAAATAAGATTATAATAGATTTTAATTAATATTCGTATTAACATTTATTAAGAAATTTGAATTTATAACTATTTTTAGTGTTTACTGCTAAGCCGAGATGGCGAGTACTTGATGACTGGAGGAGATAAAGGCATTGTTGAAGTTTGGAGAACCTTTAATTTAGCTCTTTTATATGCATTTCCAGCTTGCGAAAGCAGTGTCCGTTCTTTGGCCCTTTCTCATGATCAACGGTTTGTAAATGAAATATATATTAGTCTATTTAAAAGTTTATTTCAATTTATATAGAAAAATATTTTTTACAAGAATAATTTTTAAAACTAAATAGGATTCATTATGCCCTAACTTTTTGAATTTGAATTTTAGTTTTCTTCTTGCCGGACTTGCAAATGGTTCCATCGTCATTTTCCACATCGACTTTAACCGATGGCATCATGAGTTTCAACAGCGTTATTGAAATTTCTTTCTAGATTTCATGGAACGCAGAAGTGCCAGAAAACGTAAAAAATATTTAATTATGACAGACACAAAAAAAATGTTATTGTAAGTTAATACCTCAAAGAAAAACTTAACAGGCCATTACCTTAATCAGAGACTGACAGAAAATGCAAGTCTCTTCGCACTTCGAAAATTTAAATAACAACGCCAAATAAAAACATACATATATATATAACGATACAATCTTTCAAATGCAAGAAGTAACATTGTTAAAGAAAATCTTCTCCGTCAAAGTGTAAATGAGTGAAAACCCAACGCTAGTCAATTATGGAGACTTGGATTTCTACTTATCTTGCAAAGAAAACAGTAGTAAAAGAAAAAAACACACGCCACGCAAGATGGATCAAATATAAATAACAGAAGGCTCGATGTTAATTCGAGCATACCAATCAGATGCCAAACTCTGTATGTAACATTATTTTTATGCTTCGAAGCAGATATGAGTTTGGCCAATGATCGCTTAGCGAGTTCCATGTAAATATAATACACCGCATATAAATAATATAAATAATATATATTGTATATCTTCGTGTTATGCATCGCAAAAAGCCTTTGCCAAGGTATCGGTATTATATATTTCTGCGCTGACGTAACATTACCGCCGCTCGCGAGATTTATCGCTTCTGGTGGTTCACCCGACAGAAAAATGAAGATTGATATTTTATAATGAATTAGTAAATTGATCATATTAAAAAGGTAAAAAACCTATGAGATTTGTTCTTCAAAAATCAACGAATTATCTTCTTTGTAACTGCAGATTCATTACTCGTAGAAACATTAAAACACTTTTCAAACGTGCAATTTTCAGCAACATTGAAAATAAATTTATACAAGTTGTTAATATGAAATTGCACGAAAGATAAAGACTAATATCTATCTTTTTAGGAACTCGTTAGATACATATTCTGTAGTATACATTTTAAATAACTTTTTGAAAAAGCATTATCATATTTGATTCCTGAAGAGCAAGTTTCTCATAGATCAAAAAGTAGAGTTTTATAATTCACTGTAAAAATTAATTATTCTTGATCACCTATTATACATCAACGGTGATGATAGAAAAAAAACGGATAAACGATAAGATAACGAATACCGAAGATTATTCGTTTAAATTCATTGGTGCGATTAAAATACATGGCACACGCAAACTATTCCGCAGCCCTCCCCAAAAACACTATATTAAAATTCGCGTCCTTTAAAGAGATCCTAATTTTATCAGTGCCGTCCAGCTTAACTTTGTGAGGATATTTCTTAATATTTTCGCACGCGAGTCTGAAGAAGATTAAAAATGATAATCAAGACGAAATGCAGAAGAAATTTAAGGAAATTTTAAGCATAAGCTTTTTAATAGCGTCAAACTCTGTCGATATAATATTCGTCGTGTGATTCTGTGTAAGGATTAAGTCGTGCGACGAAGTAACGAGAAATAAAAATACAGAGATAGGAAGAGATGTGACGAACAAGAGAAAAATGACAAAATAAATCATTGTATCATCTCTCTTTTCTTCACATTGCTAAGATGGATAAGCGTTGTTACTGCACGCCTCAAACATTGTATACACGAACGCACCTTTTCTTTGATACGTCAGATGTAATTAGATCAATAATCATGAGTAGATCATTTTTTCTTAGATTTTTATTATATTATTGTTGAAATATTTAGAAGGAGCCACTTCTCCTCCTAATCTATCGAATGTTTGATACAGTAACCGTTTAAATTATTATTATTATTATTATTATTATTATTATTACTAATTGTTTGATACATTCCACTTTTAATGTTGTAATCTTGTTCATGTATATATGATTATTGATTGTGCAATATTTCACGTGAAAATGTTGATTGGTTAATGAAATTATTATCGTCTTTCAAAAATTTATACGTATTTTATGCATTATATCTGCGGTTTACAATAAGTTTTTTAATTTAGTAAATTGCATTTAATAGATTAGAGGAAAGATAGCTTATGTTCATCTTTTAACAAATGGTTTATGAATTCATTTCTTGATTGCATTTAAAAAAATCTGACAGATACATGTTTAATTTTTACATTTATATGAACATTTCTCAAAGTTTCTACTAGTCACTAATACATTTTTTACATTTATTGATCATACCCAAGATATTAGAGAGGAGGAATTAACACGCTATATTCCACTTACATGAAGTTAAACGTAAGGTAGCTGCAAAAGAAATAATAACAATAATAATTATAATATTATTAGTAAAGCTAAAACTAATAATAATATTAATAATAATAAAAATATAAATGGGCATACATGCAAAGCCCATAATCCGTCGCTTTTAGCAGTGAAATGTGCCGATTGAGCTTGCGTATTTACCACGCGACGTTGATAAGCAAAAAAAGTAATAGAATAATGTATCTTATCAAATTGTGCACTGTGTGGTATCATAAGCAAGATTTTTCTCCGAACGTCTCCTGTCTTTTTGTTTTTAAGAATAAGCGCTATCTTCTTCAATTTAAAAAGCAGTGCTTATGTGAGAGTTTAAAAACTCGAAAATAAGGTAATAATTAAAAGCGCGCATATTTTTTCGGTAAACGGTATACATGTATAAACAGCACGCTGTAAAGTTAAATACGCATGGCACAAGAAAAAATAAGTATTTTGTCTGACGACAAATGCTGAGCGCTTTTAAGCACAAATTGAAATATTTCGATTCTATACGTACGGACTTATAAACTACGCATTATTTATACTTAAAATAAGTGTACAGTGGAACTTTTTGTCTTAAAGAAGTTAAAACATTATCATGCCGCTTGCATTTTGTGAGTTAAGAAATTACGTCAATAAAAATGTATGAAAAAATTAAAGGATAAAAATTTTAAAATATGAGATAATTGTATGTGATTTTTTCAAAAATAGATAAGCGAATAGTTACCGAAAGGAATTTTTTATATATTTGTTTATAGTATTGTTAGTGAATTCCCTCCATATTGCTTATACGATTATAAGAAATAAATATTTAAAAAGATAAAGAGACGATCGGAGAAATCGGCTGAAGTCGATGTTTTTTCTGTCCGACAAGAAATTTGAGTATAAAGTGATTAAAGTTCATGTGTAATGCTATTTTAAATAACGCTAAGTACAAGATTATTATTACAAAAGTATGAAATTAAAAAGTATTGGGCATACGAGGGGTAAATGAAAATAGAATGAGTGGTTAAAAAAGAAAGAAAAATCGAGCGCGTTATTAGAAAGAAAGTGTGTGTGTGAGAGAAAGAGAGCGGGAGCTTTTATCGATTCGACGATGAATCATCGGAATACTGCTCATTATTAACGTACTTAACATATTATAAATATATAAATATTACAAGAACGCCGAGGTATGAAGCATAGATTTGTATATTTGAGCGATTAAGCACATTTAATGTTTGAGTGTGACGTTATTTTACTTACCTATCGTCATTATCCGTCATAAATTGGCGAGTGCGTAATGTACGAATTGTGTAAAGTTTTATCCGGTTTGTTGTTGAATATGATAAAATAACAATAACACCCTGTACATTCAGGTACGTCTGAAGGGTTAAACGATGAAAAATCTTTAATGTTTTATAAGTGTGACTGCGACATTTTAAGAGAAAAGAAAATATCGAAAATTTTCACACGTGGTCTTGACGATTTTTTTAATGCAAAAAATACGAATTCAATCGAAAATCGATTGTATAAGTCAAAATTGCTGATATCTCCAAAAATTTTAATTATTTCGTTCAGTTTTGTTAACTTTTATGAAAATCTTTACGATGTTAGTTTCAAAGAATCATGTTGTAACATTTAACTTTTAACAAATAAGATGTAAATTCAACTTAATTATGACGTTTTCAATAAATTTGGTGAAACTTTTTTTAATAATAAATATATAAGCCTTCAAATTTTTAGTTCGAGATACTGCAATCAAAAAGCATAGTAAAAAATCGTTTCCACGACTTTTACAGACTACTATTAAGTAGTGAAGATACTTAAGTCGTTGCTACTTATACCTAATTAAGCTCTATTGCTTATTTTATACTTAGAATTACCGTAACATTTCAGCTAGCGACTAATATAATGGAATAATAAACGCAAAAACAGACACACAAACACAAGTTGTATCCCAGATTATGAGGTAGAATAATCTGTAAAAAATAATTAGACGAATAAATGAAAAGTACATTTGATGTTGCAGATAAGTTTACTTATTTACTTCCTTCTTCCTATTTTACTTTTTCTTAAACTTAGAATTTGAACGCGCGCTGATGACGACTAGCATACCTAGCCACCTCCTTGCGCCTCGGGATATTTCACTGGATTTCGTTATTTTCAGACTTTGAGTTGATGCGACATTTACTGGGCAATCTCAAGTCTGCATCCGGAGAACATGAAACGCAAGGAGGTTTCTGGGGGTGACAGTTACTTTGCCTCTGATGACTCGATAATAGCTGAATAATGGCCAGATAATAGTCGAATATATGTTGGACAATAGCCACACAATGACCAGATAAGGGCGATTGTCACGCACTTGTCAAAAAAAAATATATTTTTACAACACTCGGAATAATCTATTTTCCGCACGTGTTGCATAATATGTGGCTACGCCTTCATGCGGACAAGCAGCCCGCTTCGCAGAAAGCAGCAGCTCGTACCACGCGAGCTGTACTAAGCAGGCGCCAGAAGCGCGCCCTCAGCTGTAGCGGAACGCAAGAAGTCGGCAAGTCTGCACTTCCTTCTTCTTGCCTGGATCTTCAAAGCGTGCAGATGGCTTGGCACGAGCCGGGCCAATTTAGATTTATAGATAGAAAGGCAATAAAGTTATAGTTAAATATTATACTCCGTGAGTAGTGATATCTCACCTCGTCATTCCGAGTTCACATTCCTCCGCCCTACCGTCCCAGCGCTCCGAGCTCTACCTCAAACTAAAACTGGTAACACCGGCGCTTGAGGAGCAACACTCAAAGATGACATTTTCGGCACCACCGGAAGGACGACGGAGCTTCGCTCAGAAACAGCACGCGGCCAAAGCCGTGATCGCAGCCGCTCAAAAGAAGCACGCAACCCGAATCGCAGCAGGTCGGCAGAAAGGGTAAGCTCGCAAGTGTCCGTACGAAGTATCAGAAAACGTGCGAACAGCGTTGTAGCCCGAACAGGTGGTCGAGGAATCCGTGACGGCAACCATCCCCATCGGAGCGCACGCCACATCCAGGCGATTCGGAGCAGTCGTCACCACCGTGCGAATTATCAGGACCAAGCCACTTCACCCCGTGCTCCACAGCGCAAGACCAAAAGTCGCAGCCATTTGCAAATCGGCATCCAAGGCACACTGCGCGGACCGACTCCAAACGTTTCTCAGCTCAAAAAGGTGAGCCGCACCTTGTTCTCGGGTAACTCTGCCTTTGCGGACGACGGGAATAGTTCCTCTCTCGAAACCGAAGAGCAGGGTGTCGACAGTCTTAACCTCCCACGGTACCGTAGAGATATCATGGCGTCTGACGACATAACCAGCGAAGACGACACAACCAACGAAGACGACATGGCCAATGCAGCAAAAGTAGTCTTGCCGCACTTCTGGCCGGTTAATCCTAGCATTTGGTTTCTCCAGGTAGAAGCGAGTTTTGCCACGCATAACATCACCGACGACGGACAGAAATACCATCTCGTCGTCGCCGCACACGACCCAACAACGGCGCGGGATTTTACGGACGTCATCGGCAACCCACCAGTGGAGAACAAGTACAAAGCGCTCAACGAGGCCGTAATCGCACGAACAACCGACTCGGCGGAAAAACAAATCTTCATCGGCGTGCATCTGGAGAATAAAAATCCATCTGCACGCCATTGTGGAGACAAATGAAGAACCTCGCAGGTAATACCATTACAGATGCAGCACTCAAGATCAAGTGGCTTGACGTACTACTATCCAACATTGTCATGTTCCTTCGCATTGTAGACAAGGATAATGTGACAGAACTCGCTAAAGTCGTTGATCGCCTCACTGAACAAACAGGCGCCACAATGACCGCCGCTTCAGCAGCCAAGCAAACCACAAATATGGATCTAGTACAGAAAATCATGGCTCTCAAGGCTGCAGTGGCACAGCTTGCCACCCTCAACCGGCAGAATTCATGGAATACCATCCCTAGGAGCAGGCCTCCTAACCGCTCCAAAACCAGGTCCATCAGCCGGCAGCGACCCACTACATCAGGCACAAATAGATACTGCTGGTGCCACCTTAAACATGGTGCAGGTGCAAGGCACTGCATGCAACCATGTACCTTTTTCAGCAACAATGGACCAAATGGTGGCATGTAAAACCCTGACCCAAAAATTCGTCTGGCCTGGCATCCGACGCCCACGCCTGGGCAAAAACGTGTAAAGCTTGTCAACGCGCCAAAGTTCACAAGGACAACAAAGCAGCGCTTGGACGCTTCAACGAACCGGACAGCCGCTTCAAGCACATCCACGTGGACCTAATCAAAATGCTCCTGGTCCTAGCAGCCATTCCGCTGCCCAATATGCAGGCAGCCACAGACGCCAAGGCTCTCATCGACAACTGGGTCTCCAACTTCGGAACACTGATCCTCATCACATCAGACCGAGGCGCCCAGTTCGAATCAGCGCTCTTCGTCGAGCTAGCACGAGCGCTCGGAATAAGACTGGTTCGCACGACATCCTACCGGCATGGTGGAAAGACTCCACTGCACCCTTAAGGCAGCCCTCCGATGCAGTACGTAGGCATGGCCCGGCGCCCTGCCTACAGTGCTTCTAGACCTACGCACGGCTTATAAAGAAGACTTGATGGCATCGCCAGCAGAGAAGCTACTCGGAACAATCCTTCGCATCCCAGGCGAATTCTTCATAACGTCATCGACGCAAACCGACACCACCACATTTGCTTGCAGCCTACGATAGCTGTTTTGCAGCCTCAGACCTGTGCTAGCATCAATGCACGAAACGCAGCATCCCTTCTTCTGCAAAGAACTACGACATTGCACGCACGCCTTTAAACGCATAGACAGCATCAGGAAGCCGCTGGAGCAATCCTACACCGGCCCTCACTGCATCACACGCCGAATTGACGACAGAACGTACGTCAGAAATAAACGACGGGGAAAAAACCGTCACCACAGACCAGTTAAAACTAGCCTTCCTAGAAGCGGATTCAGCCTGAAACGGAAACACCAGCACACAACCAAAGACCGAACCTAATCAAGAGACACAGGTAAACCGTTCGCCCTCGCCTTCAATTCGCCATATAATGTTTCCTGCTTTACCCACGCAAGACACTGGAGGGGGAATACATGTGGCTACGGCTTCATGCGGGCAAGCAGCTGGTTTTTTTTTATCGCACTTGAAAGTTGCAGCGTTTAACATGGGAGAGACTTTTAAAATTTTAGATCTAAAAAGTGTCCGCGAGGAAGAGTGGCTGATATTCAGCTGCTCTTTCGGAACGCCTTTTTCTCCGTAGAAAGCCGCTCGCGGTTGTTCCGCGGAAGTCTCGAGTTTAAGCGTTTCCGCTAAGACGCTCGACGTTCGTGAGGGTTCGCCGGAAGAAGCCTCGTCTCTCAGGAGCGGGAGAGATCACGTGACTTTCCCATTCTGGCGAGGCCCCCTATCAAAATCGAAAGGACGGCGACACTCCGCGCATTCCGCTCCCGATCGACCCAGGAGGCAGATCATTGACTCCGCTCCAGCATTGTCTCTCGACGCTCTCAGCGCGAATCCCAATTACCTCGGGTACATTTTCTCGCTGAGAGCGCACCTTCGCTCGCCAGTACACTGAGAATCCTGCTTTTCTTTCACGCCTAGTGCGGTTAACTTCGCTCATCGGCTAAGAAAAGGGGAACCTGCATGAAAATACGGGGAGCTAACATGTCCCGCGGCCACTTTATTCCGTCGCGTCACTTCGCCCGCGAAATCGTTTATTTTTATTTTATAATAATTACCGACCTGCTCTACCGAATTTGATAATTACTTTTTTAAATTCAAAAGGAAGGAAAAATTGATTTCTTCTCTCTAAATCTAAATAAGTGAAAAATTTACTTATTTCATAAGTGAACAATACTCTAACTTCAAAATAAGTGAAATGTAACGTGTCTGAT
>JAWWEM010000030.1:522245-532371 GCA_035582935.1 Ormyrus thymus | reverse complement strand
TTTTTAGGATTTTTACAGCCTGTGATCAAATTAAAATGTACTATTGTAATTTTTTCTAGAAAATTTTTCTCCGTGTAGTGATTTTTTAGATAATAATTGTATATAGTACATTGACGAATTAAAACAGATGTCGTAATGAGGAATTAAACGTTTTAAAATATACGATTAATCAGTTTCCTTTACATTGTTATTATATATTATATAGAGTTATTATTCGTTTCAGAGGTACTTTATCGCTAATTAGTAACACCGATAATAAATATGATAATAAACAAGGAATATGTCAAAAATGCGCACACTTGCAAGATAAACTTAGTTAAGTAAAGCCATAAATGAGCTGAAAAATAATATCTTATAATATTTAATTTTCTAAAATGATTAAAAGCCACTTGTCTTTTTTTCGAAATGATTTTCGACCCCTTTTATTTCCATATTAATTTTTCATCGGTAAAAGCTCACAGCCGCGCCTCGACAGAAGCTTGAAACTGAAAAATTGCGCCTGCAATAAAAGCCAAAACTGCCCGGAAATACAATCTTTCGAGGAAGGGAAATTGACACACATCCCGTCCCCTCGGCCAGAAGCGCACTCGCACAAACGATTAAAAGTACATCGTTCCCCCAGACCCCGTAAATTTTTCAACAAACCCACCAGCGAACCTACATAAGCCAACGGCCCGCAGGTCTCTGCTACGCGGAGTTCGGCGCCCGAGTGCCCAGGGCGGGCTCGGCCTACGTCTACAGCTACGTGACGATGGGCGAGTTCATCGCCTTCCTCATCGGCTGGACGCTCATCCTCGAGTACGTCATCGGCTCGGCGAGCGTCGTCCGCGGCCTGAGCACCTACGTCGACGCCCTCTTCAACAACTCGATGAGGAACGCCTTCGAGTCCGCGGCGCCCATCGACGTATCCCACCTCTCCTCCTACCCGGACTTCTTCGCCTTCGGCGTCACCCTCGCCTTCTCCGGTAAGTAGAGCGAGATCCCGGAGGCCGGCTTCCTCTATAGTATCGACGTCGTCGTTGCAGCCGCCCTGGCCTTCGGAGCCAAGGAGTCCTCGGTGGCGAACAATCTCTTCACCCTGGCGAACCTGTCCGTCGTGCTGTTCGTCGTCGTGGCCGGAGCTTTCAAAGGTAATTCAGCGATCGAAGCTAATAATAATGAGTGAACTCTCGCTTAAAAAATGTATGAAAACAGCCGACGTAAAGAACTGGAAGCTGCAGCCGAGCTGCACGAGGAGCAGCTGCCCGAACGGCAGCGGCGGCTTCATGCCCTTCGGCGTCTCCGGGGTGATAACCGGCGCGGCCACCTGCTTCTACGGCTTCATCGGCTTCGACTGCGTGGCGACCACCGGCGAGGAGGCCAAGAATCCCCAGCGCAGCATCCCCATCGCGATAATCGCCTCGCTCACCGTCGTCTTCCTCGCTTACTTCAGCGTCTCCGCCATCCTGACTACGGTCCTGCCCTACTACGAGCAGAACTCGGACGCCCCCTTCCCCTACATGTTCGACCGTATGGGCTGGAACTGGGCGAGATACGTGGTCACCGTCGGCGCCATTTGCGGACTCTGCGCCAGGTATGGGATTCCGGCGCGGGACTCGACGTAAGCTGCGTGCCGACTGCTCGCTCGTTTTTCTTGCCTTTTCCAGCTTGCTGGGGTCGATGTTCCCCCTGCCGAGGGTAATTTACGCCATGGCCTCGGACGGCTTGATCTTCAAGTGGATGGGCAAGGTCAACTCCAGGTTCCAGACCCCGCTTATGGGCACGCTCTCCTCTGGTTTGCTGACCGGTACGTTATAGGTTTTCATTTTCTCTTTTATTTATTTATTTAAGGAATTTCGCTCGCACAGTTGTTGGTTTTCTTTGCAGGAGTTTTGGCGGCAGTTTTCGAACTTGCCCAACTTATTAACATGATGAGTATTGGCACGCTTTTGGCTTATTCGATCGTAGCAGCTTGTGTACTTATATTAAGGTAAATGGCAAAGCTTCTCGAGGATCTTTGAGCTTGGTCTAATCGTTCGATATTGTTGCAACGTCTGTCTAGGTATGAAGAAAGCAAATCTTACGAAAAGAGGAACGACCGCGAATCATTTACGGCATCATCGGTACTTAAGCAACTCGTTAACCAGAAAAGACTGAATTACTCGACAAAGCTCACTGCTAGATTAGTAACTGTATTAGTATTTTGTTATTGTAAGTAATTTTCATAGCAAGTTATTATATTGGTTTACTAAAAAAAGCCCCTTCTTTTTCAGTCATAGCATGCGTTTGCTTAACTTCAATGATCTCAGTATTCTCCAAAGACATTGCTGGTGGCAATTTACTTCTACTAATACCATTAGTATTCCTGACAATCATTTTAATATTAATTTTATTTTTTATCTACTTACAACCCACTTGTGATAAGCAGCTTAGTTTTTCGGTAATGTATAAAAAAAAAAGCCTCTCTATACCCTATTGCAGCACTATTGTTCGTGGCATCTAACGTGCGCGAATCTTTTAGGTTCCGTTTGTCCCGTTCTTACCGGGATTAAGCATATTGATTAACGTTTACTTAATGATGATGCTGGACTCTATGACGTGGGTGAGATTTGCAGTTTGGATGGTAGTTGGTAAGTCAAGTTAATCAGATTTTTTATTCCAGATGGGTTTATTTTATTCGAAAAATAATAGTACGTCTGGTTTCAGGCTTAGGCATATACTTTTTTTATGGCGTTTGGAACAGTAATATTAGAAAGACGTAGAATACGACGAAGACAGTAAGACATTGGATGACTGGAAAAGAAGTGTATGAAATATTTAACTTATTTTTATATAAAAATAAATAAAATAATTTTTTCTTCGTACGTGTAGTGACTGGTTCTTCTCACAGAAAAAACCCTATTTGTTTTAATTCAAAACGTTATTCTAGCGTTACGATTGGTACTAAATAATGCAATGTACTAATTAATAAGTCTTGAATATATATCTTTGAATGAAATAAGGAAAAGAAGAATAAAATTATTTGAATTAATTCAAAATTTCATTTGATGGCAATAGAAAATGTTTTTATTACTGAAATTTTCGAAATATAACTTTTATAAATTATCGAAATTAAAAATAAGTAGAAAATGATAGATTATAAAATAAATAGTTCTAAAAGAAGTAAAAAGTAAAAACATTTTTATTAAAAATGATTGATTGTTCTGTTTGTTGTTCTGTTTTACAGTGTACAATTAGCTAATCTTAAACATTTTTTTTATACATTTTTGTTATATATTCATTTTTTAACCCTTTCAGAGGCGGTGTTGCATATAAATAACACCAGATTATTTTATTTTTCGATTACTACGGGAAAATTTTAGCACTAAGCAAGCCATTAAGTTTCTCAGACACCTACATATAATATCCCTTTTGTAATAAACTGTATTTTGACTTAAAAATACCACAAAAATTTGCTAATGAATAATCAATGTGCAAAGAAGTCTATTTTGTTAGAAAATATCTCGTCCCTGAAAGGCTTAATTTACCATATAATTTTTCTATCACAGTTTTATCTTATAATACAATTATAAATTTTACATCAATCAAAGATAAAAAATTTTACAAATTTTTTTTAGATTTCAATTTAACTTAATTAAAAATAAATTACTTAAATCTTTAAAAATGTATAAACCCACTACTATAATGTTTACATATCTACAAACTTTCTTGAAATATAATTTCATAAAATATATTTGCAATGTAAAAAACTATCAAACATAAATTGTTCATATTTTTATCTTAAAACTATAAACTATTTTCAGATCTTTAATAATCTGTATCGCAATCTACTTTTAATTGATGATAAATAAAATATCAACTGCATTATACAAATATTAAGTAGATAAATTACTAACAGTATCAGAATTCCCCACACCGTTAATATTACATATTGCTTTTTCTATTAAATAAATTTTTTCATCTACAGTAGTAGAAAACTACTATTTATCTAATTAAATGATTTCCTTCTTGAGTCACTTGATTAAGTCTTAAAGAGGAGTTTGAAATCAATGTTACAGCTTGAGGAGATCAAATTCTAGTACACCTCAATATATGTTTTAGTTTGTACAAGTAACATAGCTTACCTCTTTAAGACAAGCATTCTGCATTTTGCCTTTGTCTCTTATCAATAAAATGATAAATTAAATATAAAAACATTAAAGGTAATGGAGTCATGATTGCACAAGACACTGGAACAACTAAAAACAAAGATGTAGTTATTAATTTACTAATAAAATAATGTTTTTAATTTTTATTACCAGTAGTTAAATCAGCAGCTGGTTGCTTTAAACTAAAACGAAGTAGGAATATAGCAACACCAGTATTTTGAATACCAGTTTCAATACTTATGGCTCTCACATCTTGATCTGGTTGACGAAATACCAATGCGACAAGTAGACCAAATACATATCCCAGCCAAGGTAATCCCATTCCAGCCAAAACGATCTGTTATTTAATAGTACGTTTAATATTTATATATAAGACGTAAATCGATTAGAAATAGATTACTTACTTTCCATGAAAAAAGTTTAAACAAATATAAATTTGTCACGATTGCGAAAATAATAATGAAAATAATAAGAATCACAGAGAAGGGTTTCATCATCCGGACCATAATCCTTGATACTTTAGGTAATTTTTTTTGTATAAAATAACCAAAGGCTAAAGGTACAACAAGCCCTATAGCGAAAGTAGCTATTTTGTCATAGGGCATTGTCAAATTTCCTCTTTCAAATATGTGTTTACCCAAAGTAAATATCCACATTGGCATCAATCCTAGAGTAATTAATGCATTCATTTTTTATTTACACTACTCTTTGTATAAAATTTATCATTATATAAATATATATTTACCAAATGCAGCAATAGTACATAAAGTAGTCATTGTTACAGATAGATTCAAATTACCACCTAAAAGCATTGTCCATATATTTGAAGCACCACCACTGGGGCTAATGCCAGTGAAAAAAATTCCTAATTGCATTTCAGGAGATTCAGGAAACAATAAAATTCCAAGCACATAACTAATCTGAAAAGATCAATTTAAATATATTTGCATTAGTTTGTGTAATTTTCTAAATTTGAACATAATAATTTTTAAATTTTACTTACCAATGGCATTAAAATAAATTGGCACGCACATCCTATTAGGGGACCAATAGGTCTTTTAATTGTCTGTCTGCATACACCCCAATCCATAGCACATCCAAAATTTACGTACAAAATAGAAACAAGTATTGCTACACTGGCAGTGAAGAGAGTATCAACCATTCTTACTTTTCTAATTACAATAACATTCATAACTTCAGATTTTACCTCATTCTGAAACAAATATTTATGGTAAAATAGTGTGACTAAAATGATAGATTACATAATCTCTTAGAATGTAAAATCTAATATCTTATAACTCATTACTAAATAAAATCAAAATTTAATTTACCTCATCAATGTGTACAAAAATTAATACTTCTGCATTTCCAAGAAAAATTCCAGTAGCGTTAATAGTACCTTTATATGAACCATCCTGAATTAAACTTTGATTAAATGGTGGTGCAACAACTTGAACAACATTTAAATCTGAACTGATAGCTGTTATATTCACTTTTGATCCCTCACTATTCAATCCATCTATAGTAAATGGTATAAATCCAACTTCATCCATATGAATTTCAGTTTCTGTGCTATTAAAAATCACTTTAAGTTCACCATTTACTGTTCCGAGCAGTAACAGACTTATAAAAAACACAATCATCTCCTGCAATAAAAACAGAATTTAATTATAAATTTGTTGAAGTCTCAATGTTTGCATTGCTCCTACAGCATTAATGAAAAGATAGAAGTGTTAGTAGGTATTGCCGAGATAGCAATCTTCGAAACATGCTTTATAAAACACTTCATTTAATAGCAAGTGAAAATGATAAAACGAATCAGTCAATTGTTTTCACGTTCTCGGAAGATTAAGTGAATCAAACAAATCGATAAGATTACGTCACAGTTTCATTCAAAAAAAACGGTTTTTACTTGTAATACTCGCGCGCAAATTTTTATATCCTGAACAATATGCAAGCAGTGTTGAAAACTCGTAAACGCATTCGCGGCTGATAGTAAACTGATATGAATTATTTAAGTGGAAATTGTGTTCACGTACAAACTTTCCAGACTGCCAGCCTCGTCCTCGAAAAAAAGAACCAGTTTTTTTAGAAGTCACGTGCAGGACATCATGATTTTATCAGTATTGCCCAAACTCGCTGCCTCTGTTCGAACGAACGGCAGCAGAACCTGTGAGCGACTGCTGCACTTTTACCGGTGGCTGTCCACAGTTGCATCACCTTCGCAACTTCCTCTACGGCAAACCATTACGCTGCGAAAAGGGGAATATAAATACGTACGGTCGTACGTGTGACACTGCACATTTCGCGCACGTCCCTGTGTAAGTGCATGTCTACCGCGTGATTCCTCGAGAAACGGGAATTCTATAGTGGCCTGTGATTTACATCAGGCTGTTTTTCTGGCCACATTTTGAGGCTGCCTGGCGCCATCTACGTTGTTTACGAAGGAAATGCAGCAGACGTAATCCGGTAGAATTATCCCGTGGATAACAAATAACATTTTGCTATATATTATTGCTTCGATCGCTGAGCTTGACTGCTGCTGCAGAATCAACAAGTTACACGACTCGTTCCCTGCACTTAACACGTGCGCAATGTGATTTTTTAAATTAATCTCTAATAAAATCGTTAAATCGCAAATATAAAATTATCCGCTTGATCGTTATATGTAATGCGGTAGGATGCAAATAAAAGTTTGCTATCACTAACTAGCTTTAAATTTGAAAAATATATATGTATGTTATTTACGAAATGTAATACAAT
This sequence comes from Ormyrus thymus, assembly GCA_035582935.1. Taxonomy (NCBI): domain Eukaryota; kingdom Metazoa; phylum Arthropoda; class Insecta; order Hymenoptera; family Ormyridae; genus Ormyrus; species Ormyrus thymus. Next base: position 525,481 of record JAWWEM010000030.1, on the reverse strand, counting down.
TAAATCAAAAAGAATCAATAAATTTTCCATCTATAAAACAAGATTTTAAGTCAAAAAAGTAAAATCTTGCCATTATAAATAATTTTAAATTAATTTTTTATTTTATCGACCAAAATTAAAAGCTACGTAAAATAAGTTAATTAACTATGTTAAACATCAGGATAGTTGTGAAAATAAATTAAATCAGTGAAAAAACGAATATTTTATGACGTATAAATATTTTAATATAAAAATTTTACAATCTATAAAAACAATAGTTTTCAATACTGTCGTCAAATGTCTTTTTACATCCACTAGACTGATCATGCAATTTTAAATAATGTTTATCGATTTTTCGGAACAATGTCCTTTTGCATTAAATAAAATTATAAAGTCATAAATTGATGTGTAAACAGCTATAAAAGTGTAAATCCTATTAAAAATTTAACTTGATTCAAATAAAATGTTCAATAAATCTCTAAATCTCCTGAAATTCGAGATCAAACAATTTTTGAATTACATCTTCCATCTGAAAATCATCAGATAATTCTACAATTAATTCATCTATAAGTTTGTCAGCAATCCAAGACACTATTTCCCAGGGTTTGTTTTGAGTACTGCTTGTATACATTGGATTGGATTTCAAATAGGTGGTATTCTGATTGCGGTAATCATTAAGGCAAGCCATTATTGATGGAGATACTGATAATTTACATGTTTTTCCATTTTTTAAATAATTTGCTTGACAAGAAACATCACTAAACTTTAATACTTCTTCGTGCTCATTTATTTCAATAATTTGATTTTTTTCTTCATTTTGAACTGCTGAGTAACAAATTAGTCGCATATTTTTCGTACCAGTTTCAATTTCGCTTTTGGTACGACATCCGCAATGCGTGTCACCTAAAAGTAAATCCATGAAATTAATCAAATTATGAAAAAAATTATTAAAAGTTAAAAAACTGGAAAGTTTTTTTCTGCAATACATAAATTTTGCTTACTTGAATCTGTATTTTGTTGGCATTTCTGAAGAAAGTCATAAAAAGCGTTAGCAGATACTGCATTATTTTGTTTACTTTGAACTAGAGATATTAAATCTCCTATCACAGGTAATAAAGATGAAAAGCATGTTTCTTTTGTAAGATCATCTTTTGTATTCATTTTATCATTATCTACTTTATTTTTACTCAGTCTTGCAGATTCTTTGGTATTTTCTTCAAACATAATATTTTTTCGGGATTTTTCAGTCTCTGATTTTTTCCCTGATTTAATCGACTGAAGGCTCTCTCCATCTAAATCTGATGGTATAGTTTCCATCATAGTTTGAATATCATCCTCTTTCAAAGGTAAACAGATTTTTGTTGATTTAGGTCCTAAAGCTTCACTAGATGCTTTTGCAAATGAAGGTAATTTTTTAGAAGCAGCTAAACCATTATTTTGTTGTTGTTTATATATAGCACTATTTTGCTTTCTATTTGATATCTGGAACATACTGTAAGATTTTTTAGGTTGATATGTTTTGGCCATTCTCATATCTATTGTGTACATACTTAATCGATTTGATAATAAGCGATTAGATTTTCGGCTTTTTTGTTTTTTAGAGCGAGAAGGCGTAATAATTGAAGATCTAGCAGTATGACTTAGAACCTGAGATTCATTATCTGAAATTGCTCGAAATTTAGATAGAATGGCAGTACATCGATTTTCAGTATCTTTTCCCAAAAATATATCTCTGTCATCACCTGCACAGTAGAAATCAGGAGTAAGTTTGATTTCAGTGCATATATTTTTCAACTGAACTACTATTTGCAATATTTCCTTCAATTTTCCAGGATGATTTTTTAGTACTGAACTTGGTACATGCTTCCAATAAGCAGTTAAAGCAGTTAGTAACAATTGATGAGCACTTATCAATTTTGTTTCAATAGCTTGCATATGAAGAATAATTCCTCTTCTACTTAATCTTATTTTTCCATTTGGAGTAATAGCTTTCAAATGTCTTTGAATATCTGATATTTGTCTTCCAAGATCATATAAATAATTCCTAGAAAGTCTAGTAGAAAACTCTACAACCCTCTGTTGTCTTCTTAATAAATCATTTTCTCCATCAGGTAATGGAATTCTGTCGAGTTCATATGATATTGAGTCTAAAGTTGTTGAAATTTTTCTTTGAATGCCTAATATTTTAGTTACTGCAACAGGATCTGGATGTACAGAAATAGTATCATCCTCATTGCTTAAACGATCTGGACTAATGTCAGGACTAGAATGACACTCTAAATCATTTGAGTTGTAATTATAAGACCTATCTTTTCTTTTAACTTTGAAAGTCTGATCTGAACATGATTTTCTAAGAAATCCTTTAGAAGGTTTACAAGATTCTGAAGATTCTGTCAAACAATAAGCATTTTCTTCTTCAGGAATGGTTAGTAACAAATTACTACCACCATCATTTTCCATTGAAGATGTATCTATTCTTCTGGATCTAGCTGAATTTAGATTGGTCTAAAAAATAAATAATTGAAACAATCATTAAAATTATTAAATTATTAATTAAATTATTATAATTTTATTGAATATACTTTGCTTTCATTTCTTTCAGCATTAATATTTGATTCTGGTAGGTCATCAGCTTTTAATCTCATTAATTCTTTGTCGCATTCTTCTAAACTTTCTGCAAGGGTACGAGTAGATTTCTTTCTAGATTCATTTGACTTATGCTGACAATTTATAGCTGATTGTTCTTGCTCTCTTAGAAAAGAGTTCCAAACTTGTTCTTCTTCATTTCGAGTCCTTTGCCTTTTTACGTCCCTTATAATGTGTTTAAATTGACTTACAGGTACATACTAAAGATAAATAAAATTTTAATTAGAATTTTATAAATTTTATTAATAAGCAAACTATTAATAGTTTTTACTTAAATGAAAAATTCTTTTCTCATGTACATTATGAGAAATACAAATATATATACCTAATAATCTAAAAACTTGATTAATTTTAGTAATAAAAATACCACACAAATATTTATCTTTCTTGTTTTATGAAATTTTTTCAAATTCTGTAGTTAAATAAAACGTACATCTAAATAATTGACATGGATATTTTGTAGCAGGGTAATTACCTGAAAATCGAAGTCGTCATCTTCATCATCATCAAGATAAAATTTTTCATTTTCCCTGCTACTTGGATATTTAAACTGCGACTTCATTGCGCACGACATTGTCCACGACACGTCAGGTTATGTTTATGTTTTTTTC
>JAWWEM010000030.1:472037-483748 GCA_035582935.1 Ormyrus thymus | reverse complement strand
GGTTGATATTGCTTTACAATTCGTCGCTTTTAATTGCCTATAATTCTAATCTAATCTTTGATAAAAAGAAAAAAAAATCGTCGCGAACGAGTGCTTATATATATATATATATCCCGAAGTGAGAAATTGCACGTAAAACCGCACGTCCAATAAGCGACAGATCAATGTTAACAGCAACACCTTATCATAAAAGCACTCCTTAAATCGCCCTTGAACCTCAATTTCTGCCAAAAAAAAAACAAAAAAAAAAAAAACAAAGCGACGAATCGACCATTGAATTTCCGCTCCGCTCCCCCAGGGACTCGGCGACTCTCAGCAGTCCTCGCCTCCGCACTCGCCGCCGAGCAATCAGCTGCAGCGCAAGGATTCGAACACGCAGCTGGTCAGCTCGGACGGCCGCGCCGGCAAGCGCGACATCGGCCGTGACTTCTTTAGCAATATCAGCAGCGACCTCAACGGCATCGCCGAGCAGACCAGCAGCATGTTCAGCGGCTTCTTCGGTAAGCGCGCCCGTTCACTTCTCGATCAATCCGTCGTCCTTCCTTTTTTTTTTTTTGATATTATAAGCTGGCCTATCGCATGTTGAGAGTTCTTTGCAGCTGTCTTGTTTTTTTTTTTTTTTTTAATAATGAGGATTGGATCGCCCGAAATTGAGCACTATTCTGTTATTCGCAGGCGGTAAAAATAGTGCAAATCGATCCGGCACTGTTCACCCGCAATCTCAAAAGTCGAAAGAAAAGTCCCAGCTTTTTGGGTCTTTCCAAGGTACACAAAGACACACACTCAGTCCTCCGCCCCCTCCTCCCAGCATGCGATCTTTGAATCTACCCCCGTAGCTCGGCTCCGTCTCTCCCCTCCCCCGTTCTAACGTCGCACCTTCCCTTCTAGGAAAATCCAGCCTAGTCGAGCGCACCTCTCTGATAAAGCACTCGTCGTCCAAGAGCAACCAGGAGGAGCTGAGGCGCCAGCAGAACGCCGACAGAACGAACACGAACACGGACAACCAGGCCTTCCTGACCGACGTAATTACACCGAGAAGTCCACTCTCGCCGACGACGAGCTCGGACACTGTAACACTAACGACGAAATCCCGAATCTCCCGCAGGTGGTGAACCAGGTGATGGCGGGCGAGGGGGTCGGCTGGCTCAAGCTGAGCAGGCTGAAGAAGCTGATGGAGGACGAGAGCTACCGCGACTTCACGGTGACGAAGCTGAACACCGGCCTGAACAAGAAGATCAGCCCGGACGACCACATCGACGACGTCTGCATCTCGAAGCCGGTCTACAAGGGTATGCTCAAGTGCCTGCAGGCGGCGGCGTACGGCCTCGCGCACACCTACACGAACTTCGGCATGGGCGGCACCGCCTCCGTCTTCCAGATGATGGAGATCGCCCACACGCACTACTGGAGCAAGGACCTGTCGGAGAGCGGATTCGACAGCTCGCTCATGTCGCAGGTACGAGTCGGGGATTTCGGGGCTTTTCTCCTGCGCGGGACTTTTCGAGCTCGCGACACAGTACAGCGCGCAGGGTGCTTCGAGAAGTACGTACATCTCGCGACAGAGGGCCGCGTCCCGAACGAAAAATTTTCATAACGTTTTTTAATCCGCCGAGACGGGGGTTGTCGGTTTTTAAACACCTTGTAGAATAGAACGCTTACTTCTCACTTGAAAACATAGAGCTACTTAACAAGAGCACAGCCGAGACACGTGTTTTTTAAGAACGCCAATCACTGCATTACCGACCACACTCTCCTCGCGATCCGTTGACACTCCGTCGTAATCTGGGAATGAACCTAGCGACTAATAGAGCGCCTTGAAACTTCTGTTTGGAATAGGCATCTAGTCCATTTGGTAGTAGGGAAAACCTAGCGTCCCCACAGTCACCGAATCATCCCGCGTACGATCCCTCACAAAAAGCCTATTTGCAAGAGCCGCCGCAGGTGCGCCTGGAGCGTCCCCAGTCGCAGACCAGCAGCGACGAGAACCAGTCGACGACCGACATGTTCCTGGACATGTTCAACATGAAAAACAAGAAACTGTTCCTTAGTAAACTTACGTCGTTCGATTCCGACGTTAGTATTTCATTGGCTAGCCTTTAGCCCCGCTAATCGCTCTGGGTTGATGCATGATTTCGTGTCTTTGCTTCTGATCGAGGCTCTTCCTTCGACCTTAACGCCCCGACCTTTCCGTGCTTTCAGTCGAAAAGTGGAAATGCTGCGGGAAGCAACGAGGCCTTATCAACCGACTGCGGAAGCATCACTACTAACCCCACCTTCCGTCAAACCCATCAAGCATCATTTCGCAGCACCGTGTCGGACAGCGAGGTAGAGCAGGGCAGCGTGAGTACAATCCCCAAGCCGACCCGTGCAAGCCCTCTTACAGACAATCGTACCCTGACTTGCCGACCGCTTCCAGTTCCCGCGCCAAGTGAAGCAGCGCACGGCCAGCGTCTGGTCCAGCAGCCGATCCTCGCTGAGCAAGTTCGGCGCCGCCGGCAACGTCTTCATACCGTCGACGACGAGCCCGAGCCCGGAGACCGCCAGGACCTACCTGTTCGAGGGCCTCCTCGGCAAGGAGAGGTCGACCCTCTGGGACCAGATGCAGTTCTGGGAGGACGCCTTCCTCGACGCCGTCTCCCAGGAGCGCGACATGATCGGCATGGATCAGGGCCCCAGCGAGATGATGGAGAGGTACAAGAGCCTGAGCGAGAACGAGCGCCGCAGGCTCGAGCACGACGAGGACAGGCTGCTCTGCACGCTCCTCCACAACCTCACCGCGATCCTGCTCATGCTCAACGTGGAGAAGAGGGACGTGACGCAGAAGGTGCGCAGGCTGCTCGGCAAGAGCCACATCGGCATGATCTACAGCCAGGAGCTGAATCAGCTCCTGGAGCAGATAAAGGACCTCGTAAGCTGCATCCTCCCCCCTTCCGAGATCTTGCGACGTACTCTGACGACCCTCTCTCCCTCCAGCACGGCAACGACATCGACCTGAAGCCGCTGACGTCGCGGCAGATGCACCGCCAGTCGTTCACCGTCCACGCCGGCACGAACGCCGAGGGCGACCTGCGCTTCCTGGAGGTGCGCCACGACGGCCTCGTGCTGCGCTCCGCGAACGGGGTGATCGTCGAGCGCTGGTGGTACGAGAGGCTCGTCAACATCACCTACAGCCCGCAGACGAAGGTCCTCTGCCTGTGGAGGAAGATCGGCGGACAGACGCAGCTTCACAAGTACTACACGAAAAAGGTCGGCCGGGTCATTCGAGCTAGTACTGACTGGGATGACGGGGGGGGGGGGGCAATGTCAAATTCATTACGTCCCCTTGCTCTTAAACATTGAGCTCTCCGGTTAAGAGCCTTTTGATAATGTGAAATTAGACACGACTTGCAAATACCCCTCGACGCGTAGGAAAGCCCGATCGGCGCGATCTGCCGACAAGCGAGAGATCGAAAAGTAAAAAGTGCCGATTGCTTGCAGTGCAAAGACCTGTATTACTGTATAAAAGACGCGATGGAGAAGGCCGCGGCCCGGGGCCGGGGCGCCAATCTGGACACCGAGCTGGGCGGCGAGTTTCCCGTCCAGGACATGGTGACCAATCAGGGCGGCCTCCTGCAGGTCTGCATGGACGGGATCGGCCTCCTCTTCGCCAATAGCAAGGTAACGCGAGCCCCCGGCCACCCTTTGCTCTCTCATTATTACATATATCTATATATCTATTCTTCTTCTCGATCTATCTTTTTTTGACTCTCTACTTGGAACTATGTCCGACTACGAAACTCTCCTCGTCCCTCGTCCTCCGACCTCGCAATTCTACAACTCGTCCCGTGTCGCTTGTTTTCTCTTCTTTTGACTTGGGCAGCTTTTCAAGGATGTATACTTTTTCTCCTCTTGTTTTTTTTTTCTTTTTTCTTTTCTTTTTTTTTATTTTTTGTTTTTGTTTCTTATCAACTTCTCTGTGTTTAAGAAATCGAATAAGCTGTCTGATATCCCAGTAAATGCTCGCTGTAAACAATATTATTACTACCTTTTGTATAGTTTTCTATATTTCTAAGGTCTACTTCTAGATGTACATTTTACCGTCGTACAATTGTTTCCCTGATTTCGTTTTCTTTTTCTGTCCTTCTATTATTTTCATTTTTACAAAAGCTAGTCAAGCTGCGTAATATTGGATAATTTACAACCTGTACAATTTTGAAACCACTCGTTTTCTTTTCGTTTCAGTTCTCATGTTATCCCTTTTATAGTGACTCCCTTGAACGGCAAGTTCCTGTTATTCTGTATGATATTATACAACTTATTTTTACTTAGACGACGCGCAATGAGGAAATTTTCTTTTTCGTTCTGTTTTCCGTTTTCTTTTCTTTTTTTTTCAATTAGCGTCCAAACTCGCAAAAATTAATGTTAATCTAATTAAATATTCGTCTAGGAAGCGACTGAAAAATCTATTTTTGGGAAAGTACGATTGACTTTAACACCATTATTTTTTTAATTGCCATATAATTTCTTATACTGTTTGAATATCTTTGTATTCTTTGACTTAATTATCTTTACACATTTATTACTTTAATTACCGAATTCTTCTCTATGTTCTTTTTTTCGTTTTAATTGCATTGATGCAAGGACCACTCAATATTATCTCCCATCGCTAAAACTACCACGAACTGCTTAATTATGTATATGTACGTATCTCCTCTCAGTTTTATGTAATGACTCTTCGAAGTGTACATTTTTTTTCTTTTTTTTTTTTTTTAACAAAGAGCGAATTATTACCTCACTTGTTGTCTTCGAGCGAGACGAGCACGCGCTTTAGACAGATCGATCAACCTTAGCCGAATTACGTTCGAAGCACCTGAATTTTTAGAGCATTTTTGACTTGGCCTTGGCGAGGGCTGCAAAAGCGAATATTGTCGGATGACATTTTTACACGACTACACTTTCATAGACAAGCTTCACTCTCTGTAGATTTAAACTTTATTGCCCGTCAAAATTGTCGATTGTTTAGAGATACATTCTCATTCATTTATAAAAGTGGATTTGACCGATTCGATGCGGTGTCAAAAGTGCTATTATTAGTTTCATTTATTTATTTTGGATTCATCTACGGAAGACGATTATATCTTGTTCCGCAATTCGTCCGTTTAATAGAATTAGAGTCTCGCGTCAAAACGTTAAACTGTAACTAATAATAGTAAGGATAATTTAAATTTTTGTATCACTTTTAAATACAGAATGATTAGAAGTAAAATTAAAACATCAAACGATATAAAAGACGATATAAAACTTGTTTAAAAAAAATTACGCTGACAATTCATGACTCGCCTCTCAGATTCAATCTCCTCATTTCGTCTCGATAGAAACGTTCGTCGACTTTTTCTTGGAAAACAAAATTCGTTCTCTTGGAAACCATTCATTGCAATTGTCAAATCAGCATCCAAAGTAGAATTTGATCGACGACGATGATAAAATACTTCGAACGGTCTTTAACTGTGCATACGAAACTCCTCTTTCTCTCTTTATTTTTGGCTAATTTATTTTTTTTTCTCTCTTTTTTAACTCTCGATAACAACGTTCTATACACCGATTTTGTTCCTTTCTTTTTTACGTTGGGATACATTCCGTTTTTTGAGCATTATTCAATGTCTTTATGCATGGAGCTCGATGTGCAGCTAACAGTCACTTTTATCTGTCTTATACATTTTATATTATATAATATTATATACATTAATATACATCACATTAATCGAATTCTTCGTATATATTACAAAGCGATGTATTATATATAATATTTATATGGCATGGCGTGTCAAATAAAGGCGATACGTCATTTTATTATTACAATACGTTTTTTTATAATCGATCCTTTACAACTAAGTCTTTTGTTTAACTTTGATTTTTGTTTTCATTCTCTTTAAAGAATAAAGTTCCTTACTTTAAAAGATGAGATGATTGAGATTTGTGATTTTTCGCTCCCTTTTTTCTCTTTTTTCTCTATCTCTTCTCTATTCTCTTCTCTTTCATTATACTATTTTCCATTATTCTATCCATTATTATATATTTTTTCATTTTATATTGCGATAATTCATTACTGAAAAAGATATACTGTAATACATACACAAATATAATATGTCTGTTCCTTCTTTTTTTTTTTAATGAATGCTGGATGCGAAAAACGACTCCTTACTGTCGTGGTTATGTATGGAGGAAAGTTTATTCACCGGTTCACATTTTTGGAATACGAAAAAGAAAAAAAAAATAACACGACGCGAATTTCGTTTTCGCATATATTGTACAATAAATACTTCCCTGCTGTAATATTTTCGACATTACAACGCCGCACACAAGCATCTTTATGTACACAGAACACACACCCGCCCACCCACACACACACGCACACACACTTGAGTAAATATCTTTTTTTTTTTTACAACCAGAATTGAGTAACTGTAAAATTTTGGTCAATAGACTTTTCTCTCGGCCTGGGGAACTTTTGAGATGGTCCTTGAGCAATGAACGGCACAATTCCAGAAGCGCGTCTTTCTGTGTGTAATTCAGAAGATAATCGACCAAAGAGCTTCGTTTGTTATCCAATCTTTGGTCTTTACCAGCTAGAGCTGCCCTACCTCTCTCTCTCTTTTTTTTTATTTTTTTTTTTTTTTTTACTGTAGAAACTTTAGCCAAGCAAACGTATACTGTATAAACTCCCTGTGTCTGTCTCTTCTACTTCTCTGTCGTCTGTCTCTCTCTCCCGCTTTATCTTCTACTCCCTAAGATCCTTGACTCCGTGACTCCACCTTTGTCATTGAATGTAAAAGAAAAAGCTGTCAAAGAACGGCTGACCGAGCCGTTGACTAATCGTGATTATTGACTGGTTGGTGGATTTAATTTGTGAAAATCTTCTGTTTTTTTCTGCTATCTTGACCCGTCGTGCGTCGGATATGATGCCCTTGGCTGTGTGTGGGCAAGCAGGATTTCGAGGTACTATTAAAAATCTATCTTTTTTTAATTGAACACGCATTATTATAACCATTGTATTACTTTTCTATAAGTACAAGCAAATTAATACTCACTATGTTTGTTAGTTATTTTATATTGACTCACACCGACAATATATATATATATATATTTTTTGTTTTCAATATTAGTTCTTTCTTTAAAAATTGTTGATTATTTTGTACACGTTATTATTGATCGCCTATCATTAATTTACATAGTATATATAATACCATTTGTTAATGTTGGCCGTGTTTCGGAAATGCTTTTATTGATTACTCGAACTTTTATTTTCCTCTCACTTACACGAGCACACTTACACGCACACACGCACACGCACATATAAGTTTACAAAATTGACGTTTTCTTTTGTGTTTGGAGAATAAAGGAAATCGTTATGTGGGGAAATTTCATTGCAGAGAAGTCGATGTAAATTTATACCTTGTCGCCTACGTTTTATCGTTGGATTTTAAAAAAAACCTCTACTTTCACGAGAGAACCTGCAATTAATTTTCCTTTCCGCATACAGCAGACATAGACAAAGAAGTATCAAAATTAACGAGCGTGCTTTTAAGAGCTTACCAGTGCTTTCGAAGTATATACAACAAGCCTGTACCGATTGAAGAGTGCTTAAAAATTAGTGACATTCGAAATCTTATAACAAGTGCTTTTTTGCCTACATCTGTGATAATTATGAACAATTGGCAATGCGTATTTTTTAGTTTGCATTTTCTTAGTACACACGTTCGCTACAAAAAAAAAGGCAGAGAATTTTACGACACCAAAAAGAGAACACGACGAAGAATTGATTGGCTTTTTTTGTTTACTTAAAAAAATAAATAAATAAATAAATAAAAGAGCCACAACACCCACAGTCTTCCACACACTAACAGTTGTTTATTATATATACGCCAGTATTTTGTATTACTATTATCCACACCGAAAAATTGCATCGAAATTAGTTGATCTGCTCTGTCCACATGACTGTATTTATCCTACCATATAATGATTGGTGTTAGCTGTGATATAAATGTTATTTCGATATTTCAGCCGATTCACGGTATCAGCAATCCCCCGAGCTAAGAATAAAAAAGAAAAAGTAGTGCACGAACAATTCGTTATAATCCAAGACCGCGAGACTCGTTTGCTGGTACCTGAGGAGGGCAAAACGACTCGTTGGAAAGGCTGTACTTGCAAGAAGCGAGCCGCCTGTCGGTCGTTTTGAGCTTATACATTTTATAACGACGCGCGACTCGACGAAGCCTTTTGTTTTTTACGTTCGATCTCTCTTTTATTTGACTCTGCCGCGTCTGTAGACTCTCTCTCTCTCTCTCTCTCTCTCTCTCTCTCTCTACCTTATACTGTACACAGTCCAGCATCTTAAAACGAGTCTGAGTCAGCGAATTTTCGTCGAAGCCTTTGTGCGCGCCGAAAATTCGAGTAGAAACTGCTCAGCCTGCTAATACTATCTACCTTATCCTGCAGGGCAATCTTGCGTGTACCGAATGAGCTTCAGCGGTCTTTTTTTTTTTTTAGTGTAAACCAAACGATGGATTGCATCCTCTACTGAAAAAGCCCACGTGGGACCCTCACGATTCTGCCGCGAGATCCCATTGGGACCCGCGCGATTTCTGCCTGCTTTTTTGCACGGGCCCTGTGCAGGTCCCCGTTCGACTAACTGAAAAACAATTTTCAATAAACTTTTTTTAAACGAGCTCGTTTAATCTGCCACCTGGGCTGCTTCAGTAGGCTCCTCTCTCTCTCTCTCTCTCTCTCTCTCTCTCTCTCTCTCTCTCGGGGCGGAGCACGCGTTAGAAGACTATGCTTTAGTTACTGAAAGTAAACCGAGGAATATCTCTAGCGCAACCAATAATCACGATGCTACCTTAGATCCTTAGTTTTGAGTTTGAGTGTCGAGCTGCTTGCAAAATCCCGAGAATGGCAACCGTTTATACAATACAAAGCAGAGGAGAGGCGCGTGTCCATCGAGACAGAGAAACGAACTGGACATTATATCCCACAGTCCCCCTCCCCCCCCCCCTCAACCCTCCGACACCAACATAAAATTCGATAATTCAGCACCCGGCGAATAATCATGTAGGAAGCCCGAGTCACGAGTGCAAGCATGCCAAGTTCTCTTCTCTCCCCGTCCAGCCAATTTTTTTTTTTCTCTCATTCCGCCCCTCCACACGAGCCGCGTTGAAATGTGGTCCTCCCGCTATATTATACACCGAGTGCACCGCGGTCGACGACCCCAGCCGCCGTTAAGAGATTTAGGCCATCTCCAGAGTTGCCTGCCTGCCTGCCTGCCCGCCTGCCCGCCTGCACGTCCGCTTCGCAAGCCTGCCTCGTCCCCGCTCGATCCTCCTCCTCCTGTCGCTTGCAGTAAGCTCCTCCGAAGTGCCGCATGACAGCTCCGCCGACGCGGAGTATAGACTCGCCTGGCGCCTGACTGCACGACCTCGGCGTTAAGGTGCTCGCTGCATGGTCACCTCGGGCCTCCGAACGACAGATTCATCCGCCTCGGCGCTAAAGCTCTCCATTTGAATTTCTCGTTCGGACCTGGAGACTGTAGATGAAGATGTTCGCATTGATTGGACTTGTCGTTTTAGACGCGAGACTCGGCATGGCTGTGAAACGAACGACGAACTTACACTGTAAAAGATAATATATACCAAGGACGTTTCTAACGTACATCACGTTTCGCTCCACACATTGTTTTTTTTTTTTTTTTCTTTCACACACACACACACACACACACACACACGCACACACACGCACACAGCGAGCTACACCACGTTACATCGTCCGGTGGTTTGCGTGCGTGCCGGACGATAGTTTATACAGAACGGAGTAGTAGATTTTTCTATACATCTTGCACGCATTGCTTAGGATAAACGGCTGGCAGCGCCGTCGGTTCCTTTATCTAACTTTCGTCCGATCTTGTTTTTCAGTTTTTTGTAAGACTCGAGCATATCCGCAAGTGCTTTACTCAGACGGGTGGGATCTTCGTTTTGGAAGAGTTCAGTGAGTATTTAGGAACCTTCGCGCCTTCGACGCTCCGACCGAAGCCCCTGGATTTAACCGGTGACTTTTCTCTCTTCTTGCAGATCCTAAGACTAGACAAATAATTCAACGTAAATATAAGTCTCAGATGGTAAGTACAGCGACGTTCAGCTACCTTATGAATTAGAGATAAAATTAGTTTACATAATTGTTGTCACATTACGAGAACTTGTTTAGAAGCAGTAGTAAACGAAACTTTAGACGTTCACTTTAGTCCGATCGAGGATTTATTAAAAACATCGAAATAGAAGGAGAGAACAAAAACCTCTGTCTGTTCTGTCTATTTTTTTTTTTTTTGTTGCACCACCAACAGGCCAACGAAGCAGTTCATTGCATGCACAGAGTCTTCTCGGTCGCGTTAGCGAAGCAACTAGAAACGAAGGCTCGCCTTGTAGAACGGCCCGATAGCAAAATTTCTGCATGATGTCACTGTTTTCTTTTCCTTTACTTTTGCGCCGTCGCGCAGTGTAAGTTTATCCTTGGTTTTTCTTATACTTAAAAGATTCTCTCTTCGTTTCGATCAAACTTCTTTATTCTCGTTTTCTTCGTTTTTTTTCCTTTTTTTTTCTTCTTTCTTTCTTTCATTGACTCGTTGTGCTTGGACTGTAGTGTAGCATGAAGTACTGCACTTGCAAACAATGCACCGGAGATGTTGGATGTAAGAGGAATTGGATAAGAGTCCGGTTTGGAATCGTGGATTGAGAATTGTCTCGGGAGAGTATAGTTTTGTGCATGTAAAAGCGATTGCATAATGTGGCATGTTTAGGTAATTGCCAGATCGAAGAACCGATCTTTTAACTTGGAAAGCTCTGACCGTTTCTTAAGTTATTAAATTTTTACAATTAACACTCTTTGACTATAGAACTTGATATTTGATCTGTTGATTGAAGTTGAGGAAAGAGGGGTGTCTAAAAAACAGTTGGAAAAATCCATTCCAAAAGTCAATTCCATTCCGCTCGCGACACCCTTCTTCAATCAACCCGCATGAAAGCAACAAAAGAAAGTATAACTGAGCCGAAAGCCGCACTTGACCCCCACGACACTGCAACCTGCATCCAGCAAGCTCCTAAACCAGCCGTGAACCGCGCGCCTCTAACGCTCTCTCTCTCTCTGTCTCCGTATCTTCCAGGCGGATCAGATCTGCTACTCGGTGCTGTGTCTATTCTCGTACGTGGCCACGGGCATCGACCAGTCCAAGCAAAAATCCTCCCAGCGCCTGCATCAGCAGCAGCAGCAGCAGCAGCAGAGGCCGTCTAACATCCGGCCGCTGAGCTTGGCCCAGCAGCAGCATCATCAGCACGCTCAGCCGCCGCCGCCGCCGCCGCCGGCGCGTCGGGGCTCCCAGGTCCAGGAGCAGCACCCCAGGCACCACTGACACAGAGGCAGGCACTCTCTACCCTTCGTCCACGACGGCTGCGCCCCCTACGCTTGCTTACCCTGGGTGTGAGCGCGCGAGATTCGCCCGAAATTGACCGCCCTGACCCGCCCTGCGCATACGACCCGCGCGTTCGCGTTCTGGATTGTCCGCGGTTCATGTAGGATAAAGTGAGCTTTTCGAGCTGTGCGTTTATTTTCGAGAGTTCGCCTAACGAGGTAGTTGAGGTTTTTATGGGAAAAAGTTTCAATTGATTAAGAGGCCAGTTTCTTTTTTTTTA
>JAWWEM010000030.1:448508-468439 GCA_035582935.1 Ormyrus thymus | reverse complement strand
ATATATTTGATTAATACTTTTTTGTTTTTTTACATTTTTAGATGTTTTTCCTATTCATAAAATTTTACATTTATGGGATAAACTATTATTAGGAGATTCATCTTTTCCACTTTTTGTTGGCCTTGCAATACTGAGACAATTACGAGATTCTTTACTCACCTCTGGATTCAATGAATGCATTCTTCTATTTTCTGATCTTCCAGAAATCGACATTGAACTTTGTGTAAAAGATTCAATGTCAATGTACCAGAGAACTCCAGCAAGTATTACTTATAGAAGACACCAGTTTAATCAATCTAAGGTACGAATTTAAATAAGGCTTTCTTTTTTTCAAAAGAATATTATTCTATTTATTGAATTTATTATTTTTTAGGCTGCTAATTGGTCAGAACCTGAACCTGGCACTGAAAAGATGCCCAGAATCAGTGTAGATGATTTTCTTGAATTACTTGACAAAACTCCTGATAAAGTTATCGTAGTTGATTTGCGCAATAATATACAGTAAGAAAGCTTTTCTCGAAAATTTATTAAAAATTGAAGAAAATAAATTTCCGAAAATATTTCAATCTTATTTTTCATTTAGATTTGAAAGAGGTGCTGTTACTGGAAGTATCAACATTCCTTTTACCAGCGTTCAACTTGCGCACGTTCAAATAGATTCTCTCGGACCGCAAGCAAAGCCTTTGGCAGAAAATAAGGACAGTATTGTCGTAATAATAGGGCCGAACGATCAAAATAATGCTCTGGTATGTAAATTATAAATTTTTTTTTTATAGACGCTTTTTTTATATACATATAACTTATAAAATCTTTTTTTGTAGTTTGCAGATTTTCTTATGAGTTGTCAAGTTTTCGGAGTTTGCTCATTACAAGGTGGAATTTACTCGCTGCGCTCAAAAGCTGCTAATATTTTACTGCCTAGTACAACACGTTAAATTCTAATTAAAAAAATATTAGTAAAATATTGCAGCTATTTATTGTGATAAATAATAGAGATTAATTTTTATTATTTATACGCTTAATTATACATATTGTAAATATCGTAAGTGAAATAAATTTTTTTATATTTATTAGTCCAGGCCTCAATTTTTTCGACACATTTGAATTTTCCACCTGTCTGCTCGCGTTAGTTGCCATGGTGATAAATCCCAAACACAACCCGCCTTTATTGAATTTATTTTGTGCAACAGTAGAGTGTATAGGATGAATAGAACCTGTAAATAATTATAAAAAGCAACTATTTTTCAAAATGGAACCGTCAAGCCATCTTTCTCCCAGATTCAAGAAATGGATGAGGAAGTGCCTGAACGATGAATTCTCAAGCACCATCGATGAAAATCTCAGCGGAGATCGCGACCCTTACGACGTCGCTCAGAAGATCATCAATTCGCGAGAGATGACCGAGTTAACCAACGCAATCAGAAATTCTTTCGTCGAACAGATCGACGCCTCGAGAGCTGCGAGCAGACAAAATTCCGCCCTGAATTCTGCTGTGAACTCCCGGCCACAAACTTCGCTTTCCTACGTGAGCGACCTTTCAGGTGACGACTGGTCCCTTAAAGGAAGCACGGACGAAATTGGCCAGATCGTCGATCAAATGGGTTACGAAAAACCAGATCACGTGAGACTCGCTGGATTCGAGGCTTTGCTGGAGAACGAGCTGGCTAATCTTTCTGTCAACAATTCCTGGGAGGCTCTGCTGAAATCCTTGAGAGATGGAATCGTCGACGGAAGCAGGTCTGTCTTCGAAGCAAGTTTGGTGGTCCAAGCCAAGCTTCTGAACTGCACTCAGTTCTTCGATGCCTACATGAATGTGCTCAATGCTTTCACAGAGCTTTATCATTCGAAGAAGCTCAACGATACACTGCCTACGATACTCAGCGGTGTGAATTTCAAAATTTTCATCCACGAGAAGCTTTTTAGGGTGATGAAACTGATTATAGACCACCACGAGGAGGTCCTGAAGGGAATCAGAACAGTCGACAAAATCGTCGAAGACATGATCGATCAATTCATCGCGTTTTTGTGCTCGCACTCAGTCATGAACACATCTCAAATGAAGTCTCTAAACGCGTTGCACATATTGTCGATCATCGAGCCGCAAGCTGGCTGGAGCAAAAAGTGGACGCACAGCTTCCTAACCAGAAAGACTTTATGCACTGCCATTTCCAAATCGCCGAGTCTTCTCCACAGTGTCATTGCGACAGTGAAAAAGGGTCTGGAAACTCCACCGAGCGGAGTGACGGTTTCCCTCTCGGACGAGCCGCCGGACGTCTTCATCTCCGGAGATTCGGTCGAGACCTTCAACTTCCTGCACTGCCTGAACCTGGTCACGCAGCTCTGCAGCAGCTCGACCGGGCGAAGCTTGCTCTCGGAGACGCAGACCGAGGACGCCTTCTCCATACCCGACTTCCTGTCGGCCTTGCTGAGCTGCCTGAACGTTCTGGCATTGTCGGAGGCGTCGAACGGCGTGTACAACACCATAAGAGCCGCCCTGTCCACTTTGCTCAGAAAGTCGGCGGTGCTCTACGACGCGAGATTCTGCCAAGTGGCCCTCAGTCCCCTCGTCCAGTCCGACACGAAAATGTGGCCGCACACGCTGGACGTGCTGAGCCACATGCTGGACACGCCGGACGGGCCGAGCTTCCTCACGACCGAGTACAGAGTCGGCTCGGCCTCCCTCGACAGCAAGAATCCGCACTACCCGGTGGTCACGATCCTCGCTTACGCCTCGAATCTGCTGAGGCAGCCGCTCGCCGTCATGAGCATCGAGCACGTCACCGATCTGTTCAGGTTCATCGGGAAGCTGTTTCACGCGAGGGAGATCTTTTACGTCATCGAGGAAATCGTCCGGGAGAGCTTTTACCCCGGCGTCACGTACATGTACAGTAAGCTGGACAAGTACTACGCGGAGAATGAGAACAAAGCGCAGCACCTCGACAAGTAAGACATCGCCTTTTTAACCTCTCGAAAAATAAATGCTAATTCAATTCTCCCTCTTACTCCACGCGTTTCGAATCATTACAGAGCGGCTAAAGAAATGTTGCTGAACGTGGTGTCGATACCTCTGGGCCTTCAGATGCTCTCGAACGAGCCTCTCATCTTCGAAGAATTAATCCGAGGCTCGATAGTTCCCCTTCGAGCCTCCTGGAGCGACTTCAACGTCGTCAGCTTCGTCGCGAACTCCGGCTTCCTGTCGCGCGGGACGGAAGTCCTGTCGAGTCTCGCGCCTCACGTGCTCTCGACGCTGCTCGTCGAGCTCAGCAAGCTCCTGGAGGATCCCCAGCAGTTTCACGATCCCTGGGAGAATGCCGACGTCAGGGTCTTCCTTCACGTGCTGGCGCTCTTCTCTTTGAATAGTAACTGTAAGCTCGGCTCGTATTGTGTGCGTTTAGAACGAAGAATTTGAGATGTACTTCGTTTTTATTTTTTATTTTATTTTTTTTCTTTATTCGAGCGCCGAAGTTCGAATCGGTTCATGAAGATTAGAAAAAATTTACAGGTTTTATAGCCTTCATGACGACCGACGATGAGATTACCAAGAAAGAAGAAGAGGAAAGCGAATACATTAACAATCTCCCCGAGCTTTTTGACTATTTCGCAAAGGTCGATTCTCCGTATCATCACCTGAGCCTGCTGTCGCTCAAAGTCCTCATCTGGAATCTCGACATCTACATTTACTTGATCAACCTGCTAGACTTCCAGGTAAGCAAGACCCCTCCCCTTCGCCTCGTCTCCATTCCACTCACAATTCACGCGCCTTCAGAACAAGCTCCTGGAGTTCCAACAGCTGGTCATCCTCGAGGAGCAGAGCAGAGGGAAAGTCAGCGGGGAGGACGAGCACGACCACAAGCCGGAAGCGTCCGCGAGCGAGCCGTCTTACGTCGTGGACGAGTGCAGCCTGCTGAGGCACTCGATCCTGCTGAACGGCTACTACGTCCGGCACAAGCGGAACGAGAACTCGGCGAGCCCGGAGGAGAGCCAGCTGTTCTCGAAGCTGCCACCGCCGGAGGGCATCGACGACCACCGCGTTCTGCGCAGCTCCTCCGAGTCCGAGCTCACCGACTGGCTGCGCGAGAGCGGCCCCGGGCTCAGGGACAACAGCTGGGTCCTGCAGACGCGCAAGGCCCACCGGGCCTCTTCGGGATTTATGAAGGTCTTTGACGATTTTTCGTTGGGAAAATTATGTTCGTTGTCACGCCGTGGAATAGCCGCGTTGAGAAAAGGTTATTGGCTCCTTAGTAAATCTTACAGCTTCGATAGTTGATTCTTGTCTTTGACGTCTGGCTTATAGCGATTCCGCCATAAAAAGAATTTCATCGGAGAAATTGGATAATTAATGATTAAGCAATTAAAAATCAATTAGGATAAAAATCAGTAATTTCGTAAATCGTTTATTTAAATAGAAAAGAAAAAACTATTGGTGCATTTTAAATTGCAGAATTCGGTACTGCTGGATTTACTAAATCAAATGGAACAAGCTATTCCAACAGTTGAATGGGTGGACAGATTCAAGTGGGATTCAGAACTGCGATGCAGCGACGATTACTGGCTTCCAGAGGAAAAATGTGGGATCGACCTGGTTATTCATTTTGGTGTAATAAACGGACAATTAGAAAAGACTGAACACACAGAGGAAGATTTAAAAATATTTATTCAATCTTCGCATCATTTTATAAATTACAACAAATCTGTAAACTTCGAAGGCTTCGATTGGTTCTTATCTACAGTATTTCTCATTTGCAACGGTGACGTAATAAAGTTAGTACTTCTTATTTAGTCTAAGTACGTAATCAAAATTAGCCTCAGATGGCCGCGAGTCCAACGTACCGACGATCGGAGTTCGTTTGGCGAATCGTCAAGGGCGACAATAAATTATCGATTTTTGTTTCATCAATAATATTTATCGGCAAAAAAGACGATTTGCCAAACGAGCAACTCAACTTTCGTCTCGTAAGCCTCGAGCTGACCAATTTTCATCATCGGCCCTTGAGGTCTCAGGTTGAAAACTTAGTCATCAGAATCTAAAAGTTTAGTTACTTTTATATTACTGATTCAGCAGTTTTTGTTCATCACAGACCTCTGCTGTTTACATAAAACTGTTTAGGGACAAAAACTGTTTTGCTTTAAGATTGACAAATATTAATGATTTCAGAGCTAAGTCCTTCATGTCGCAAATTATACACTTCCCTTCTGTGATGTTTATGTGGCCAGCTTTAGCGCAGGTTATAGATGAGAATAACGAAGAGGAAGCTTCCACGAGGTTGCTGTTCGCTCATCTTCTTGAAAGTATAATTAGTCACGAATTCCCGACGATAAAGTTTGCAGTAAAAGTACGTTTTTCCAAAGTAGATAATTCGTCGACATTTTTTACGTAGATATTTTAATTCAACATTAAAAAATGAATAACATAAAATTGATCATCATCTTGAAAACTCTCACACGTAGAGTAATTCATTATGTACAATTTAACTGTTTTTAGAATGAATGCGGAATCGATTGGTGGATGATTTGTGATAGATTACTCACACAGTGTTTTTGGGGAATTCTTCCGTGGAATGAAATTGTACATTACTTTGCTATTTGCATACTACATCCGCCAGATTATGTATTATATTATTGTGCATCGTTATTAAATCACTGTGATGGTGAGATAATGAAAAATATTATGAAAGGACAGAAGTGGCCAGAAGATATGGTAAGCGAAAATCACAAATAATAATTCTTTTCTACGATTGCAAAAAAACATGAATTTTAAATTCTAATTTCAGATTCTTGAAGATTATCGGTGTCACAGTCAAATAGGATTCATGGATCGTTTGGGAAAACGGCATGGCGGAAAAGTTCTTCCACCAATGACACAGCGGAAACTTAATTTTCCAGATAATGTTAATAATGGAACAAACTAAAATAAGCTAGATTGATTAAAGAAACTATAAATTTTATAAATAAAAACAAAGTTTTTCAATGTTTAAGTAAATTGATCATTGACTCGTTATTTTTTTTGTACAGCTGCCTAAAACTATCTTAAAAATGAAAAGAAAACAATCATAAATACAAAAACTAGCAACGCAAATTAACTGTAATTGGTGTCTTTATATGATAAAGTATTAAGTTAACATTGTTTAAAGAAATTAATTTACATGAATATTTAAAATGTATATCAAAGTTACTTTAATAAAGATACTCATATATAATTTGTTAAAGCTACCTAACGTGTTAATAATTGTTTAAACTTCACAAAAACAAAGATCCAGCTAGTGTCGTTGTTTATTTTTCTGCTAAAATTCACAAGCGCCAATATTAGCAGTTAAAATAAATGCAGTAGTATTTCGTACTTTCGGCAAACAATTGAACCATCTTGAAATTTCACCAAGAGTTCAACGTTAATCGGAATGAACTTAAGAAATTAAAATAATGGTATAAATACCAATTACCTCTTTAACGTGATTAAGAACGTTTCGAAAATACCTTCACGTTCACTTATATACAAAACAATGATCTAAATATGTTCATATAATTCTGTTCTTCAGTCTGTCATTCAGTCCTCGTGAATTGCGAACAGTTTTGCTACTTCGTTCAATTCTTCATACTTTGTGCCTCGTTTGAGCAGCTGAAAAAATTAATAAAGATAAAAATATTCAATAACTTGTTCGTTTTCGAGAAGAATGAGTATCATTTTATAAGAATGTACCTGTCTGGCAACTGTCATGCGGTTAAAAATGTTCCACAGAACAATACCAACGACTAGATTATCACGTAAGTAGAAAATTACACCTTTCGTATAGTCGTCTTCAGGTTCGTCATGTACAGCTTTTTCCGATGTCTGTATAAAAAATACATGTTTTTTAATATATTATAGAATTGATTTAAGATTTTATGCTACTAAAGCTACTAAAGTACCTGCTCAGCTGAACTCTCTGAAGTTGAAATATCACTTTCATCAGATTTTGCCTTTTCAGCTGCAAGCTCTTCTTTCTCTTCTTTACTCAGTTTAGCAAACACTCCAACGGTTTCCATATTAGAATCAATGATTCCAATTGCTTCAAATCCAACTTCTGGACCGAGATCAGACCAAAACATCGACTGATGCACATATGGTTTGCCAGCACCAGTCATATTTTCACCGGCTAATCTTCCGGAGATTACAGCGTGATCGTGATGTTCGACTCTTCTCCTACCTAGTTGCACGTCATAAAAGCACGCGACATCACCTGCTACCCACAAATTATTTCTTGCTTGCAATTCAGCATTTACAAGAATGCCACCTTGTTCCAGATCTACCTCTAATTTAGATTCTTGTGCTAATTGAGTATTTGGTTCTACGCCGATTGCTACTATTACCTGATCAGCTTCTATCTGCAAACATAAATAAAAAGAAAAAAATAGTAAAGAACGAGCTGATACGACCTTTATATTAGTAATTGACTTATAATTACTTACAATCTCCCCATTTGTAAGCGTTAGAGCTACTTTATCATTTTTTAGTGCGCAATCATGAACTTCTAAATTAGGTTTACATTGAACACCCTCGGCTTCCGCACGTTTAGTCGTCCATTCACATAAGTATTCAGGTAAAACTTGTGACAACAAATATTTTTCTTTATATATTTGTGTGACCTTTTGATCCTTGTTCTTTCCTGCACATGACATTTTATATAATAAAATCATGTATACAGACAGAAATTAATTTCCAATAACTTTTTAACTTACGATTTTGCGCAATAGAAGTCGATAGCTCGGAACCCAAAAAGCCTCCACCAATGATAACAATATCCTGGACATTAGGGTTTTTAATGTTATTTGCTAATTCAAGATAATCTTCTTTTGTCCTGAATACTATAACTTTGTCCTTAATTTTTTGTGAAGCTGTTTCAAATATAGATAAACTTTTTGGTGATGAACCTGTAAAATGAGAAATGGTTAATATGTCCAACAGCATGTAAAATATAAATTTAAAATGTACAAAATATATATGTACCAGTTGCAATAAGGCATTTCTTATATTTAATTTTGGCACCATCACTTAAATAAGCAATTTGTTCAACAGGATCAATTTTACTAACTTTCCATCCAGTGGCTACTGCTACACCTCCTTTATCTGACTTCTCTATAGCATGAACGGGTACGTAAAAGTCTGGAGGTTCGTAGAACAAACTAAAAATAAAAAAATATTTAATTTTCTGTAAAAATTGTAAAATTTGAAATCATTAAATAAAAATTACCTTCTTTTTGTACCATTCCACTGTCTAAAAATTAATTTTGGATTTTCTTTTTCTTCTTTCATGTACCAAAGTTCTTTTGATAAAGGTGGCCTCATATACGGTAAATCTCCTTCTTCAGTTATTACTATAACCTGAAAAGTTTGATAAAAAACAGAAAATTTTATTTATTAAATTATATAATATATTATCAAATAATTAAGTTTACTTTTGCTGTAGGATCACTAGATTTTATTGACCGAAATGCAGAAAAAGATGTTGTGCCACCACCAACTAACAAATAATCAATTTCATCTGGAAAATCTTTACTCTGTTGTGGATTTGGAATTATTTTTGGCCTTTTGTATGATGCTAACCCCATTTCTACAAAAAATTAATAATATTTAAGTTAATTCTTAAGAAAAATATTCAATAATATATTTTTATTCATAAACTCACTTTTCTTCTTGTCAACTCCTTTTTTTGAATATTCTACATACTATTAAATAGAAAAAAAATTGTCAAAACATTAATATAAAATATATAAATTAAAGTGTTTTAATGCAATATGCTTATAAAAACAAATACTCACTGCATAAGCAGAGACACCAGCTAAAATAAGTGCTGCAATCACCTGCTTCCAATATTTAAATCCTACATCTCTGTTACCTCCTCCAGGATCTCTAGGTTTATAACAATCTTCCTGAAACACTGGTGGACAGTTAGGTGGGCAAGAATAAGTTCTGTCTTCGCAAAGTGGGCGAGCACGTTCTATGGGTGGTGTTGGCACTGTCTGTGCATGTGGGGGTGGTGGAGTTGGTGGTAGAGGAGGAACTTTTTTGAATGTTTTTGTTTTTGGAACACATTCTTCTACTTTAACTGTTGTGCCTGTTTTTGATTTCTTAATTTTCGAACTATACCTTGCACATCCTATATAAAAATCTGAAAGAAAATTTTTTAAATGTATTAATTTCAATGATATTTAAAATTAAAGTAAAAAATAAATATATTCTTTAAATTATTTCTTGAATTAGATCTTGCATTGTAATAATGTATTTTGTGGAATTTAAATATACAGATTACACTAAAACATTCTATAATATAGTTACTATTAATATGTTAATTGAAATGTAAATAAACTAGAAAAATTGAATGGAAGAATTTAAAACAGAAAATTAAATTCTTGTTCGTGAAAATGCACATTGTACGATTTAAATATTATAAATCAAACATAAAATCTCAAAGTACAATAAACCTTTCAAAATCCAAATAAAAAAAAAGCACAATTAGAGGTTATGTTTCCCAACCCAAATTTCTTCATGCGGCTTTATTTTTTCTCCAAAAAAGAGATTGTTTTTAAAAACCTTCTTCACCCTCTCAACCAGCTAACCATTAAAATTCTTAATCCAGGTCCAAAATCCGACCTTTCTGTTTCATCAGCTTAAGAAAAGTAAAAAAGTCGGCGATTGTGCGGGCACGAATGACGAAATCTCCGATGCCCGCCCGGTAGCCCTTTGAAACGAAGTCTCACTCACCTCGGTAATTTTTTGCGTGCGCTTGCCTGAATACCCTCGACAGTTGCCCGACTATGCGGCTGTAACCAAGCATTTTTAGCGGCGTCGCGCAGGAACCACACATGCGACCACGGCACGCTACGGGAAAACTTGATGGGTCTGCTCGCTCCTCGCGGCAGCGGCGGCTACCCCGTAGGACAGGCAAACTCTCTTATGCAATGTGGTGGTGCGCAGGCGCCGCCTACTTGTGTGCCGATGAGCACGTAGCTCCTGTTCTCGATTGCTATTTCTCTGCCAGAACAGCCTGATTGTCGAGCCTGTCATCCTCTCAAACTCATATGGTTTGCCATGAACCGTTGCTGCCACGACTCCTCCGAATTCTCGGATTGATGATTTTGAATATTTTTCAATGGAATAGTTTTGCTGGGATATGATTTTTAATTTGTTGGGGATAAGTAAGAACTTTAAAATTAATGATTTTTTTAAGGTTCGAAACTTTTGGAGTGATTAAATGTGTCTGTTTATGTTTTGTTTTTCGTTTTTCGAGGTTCTGGTCTCTGCGGTCATTTTTACGGTTACATGCAAATGCAATTATTGCGATCTCATAAAGCAAAGGAAATTTTACAAGAAAATTTGTCACGAAAACGTCAAAAACTAGTTTTTCATGAATCATAAAATTATTTTCAAAGTTGTTAATTAACAAATGAGAAAATGTTGCATATCTATTTATTTTTACCCATCTCTATAATTCTAAGGCAGTAAACAGAGATAGGAAAATTTTGTTATGAAACGAGCAAACATTTTCCGTTAATTCTTTCGAAATTAATTCAACTTTACTGAATCACATTTGGACTTACATGAAAGTTTTGAAAATCAAATGATATTTCATTTCTCTTTTAAAATAAAGAACATTATAGATCAATTTAAATATGTTCAATATTCGAGACTTACTTTGCAATCTGGTACTTTAATTTTGTTGTAAGTTTTACCGAGGTAACGGTAATTGATATAAAACTTTTTAACAATCTGTTTTATTTTTAAATTATAAATTTCTAACTTACAGTTTAGTAAAAGTATAACACACTATCTCTAATTATAATTTTTTATTAAAATATTTACTCTTTGATTGTATTCGGCACATATATATGCATCTTTATCAGAATGGAATACAGAAGTCAGTTTTATACAAAAAAATTCGACGCAGTGAATAATGATGTTGATTATTATTTGCAGCAGTTTTTTTGAGAATGAAATTGAAGATCAATGAACTCATACTGTCCCTGTTAAAAGTGACTTATAAAAACCGATAAAATTGAGTCCGTTTAAAGGGTTTTAATGTGTGTATTTGCACCCGGAATAACCCCATTTTATAAGTTTTTATAAGTTCTTTGTACTAGGGGTGCTTAATCAAATATATGTGATAAAATCATTAAACGATTCTTTCTCTATAAATAATACTTTATATTTTCGAAAAATTTAAAATACTTACGAACTGACTAAGTTTAATTTTACAAAGAATTTGTATTTAAACTCTTTGTACATTGATTTTAAAATTGTAAAATATTGAAATCTAAAATAATTTATACAAAAATTGAAGAAGTTCCAATTCACAAATTTAATAGTTTCAATTGCTTACTTCCCATTAAAAACTAAAAAGATTTTTAATTATATTTTTACAAATTAATACAACAATCATATAGAATTTGTATTTTGTACCTGTAACGCTTCGGCATTTTTACGTAATTTCTAATCTCACGTATGTCGATCACGCATTTTACGTACTTAATTTGAAAACTACTACTATATTTATTTATGTAGCTTTCGAACTTATTGGTTACATCTATCAATTCACAATAATTCACCTTTATAATAGTAGAAAACTTGAATTTTGAATCAAGTGCGGTTGTTCAAATTCAGTCTCTACACTGAGCAACGTAGTATTAAAATAATAGTGAAGTCACTACATTCATCAAATTGATGTCGCGTCCACATCGCCCCCTTTCGGCTCTTTCATTACGACGTTGTCTTAAGAGCACAATGGTGAGTTTTTGTTTCTAAAAAATCTTAAAATATCTTAATAATCCTTAAACTTCCAAAACTTTTCTTAGCAAAATCGATTTCCTCTAATGTTTATTTATTGTTTTTCATATTTCAGTCGGCCCACAAGACGTTCATCATCAAGCGAAAGCTTGCTAAAAAACTTAAACAAAACAGACCCATTCCACAGTGGGTTAGGATGCGTACTGGAAACACCATTCGGTAAATATATTAATTGTGTAGAACCGTTCAATTCCAATAATGAACTGATTTTCAACTACTTGAATTGTCATGAAAATTTTTTTGTTCTTAAAAAATGTTTGTAGTAGCATTGTTTTGATGTGCTTGAGTTTTAGGTTTTATCTTTATCAAATAGAGAGATATAAAGTTTATACAGATTTTTATAATAGTTTACATAGATTTTTCAGTTAAAACACGTTAACTAGTGTTTGTATAATTTTGGGCAATAATAATAATAATAAAAGTAATAATAATAATAGTTTAGTACTACTTTGATTATGATAATTGTATGCCTTCAAGTAATTATTAAATACTAGAGAATAATTTTAGTTTTAGAATGTAAGAGTATTGCTTTTTTTATTTATAATGCTCATACCTTTTTCATATTTTGATGTATTAAATAAAGTTATTAGAATAAAAAAAAATCATCTAAGTAAAGCCTTGTTCTAATAGTAATTTAAGTAATTTAATTATTAATTAACTTTAAACAACTAAGCATTTATTTTCTTTTTTCAGCTACAATGCTAAGAGGCGTCACTGGAGGAGAACTAAGCTAAAGTTGTAAACACCAACATTTATACTTATGTTTTGTTGGGTGGAATAAATTTTGATTAAAAAATCATTTGTACAAACTGTTTTTTTAAGAACCTTGTGACCCAATTTTTATCTTATTAAATGTAAAATGTAAATTTAAATAAATTATTTAAATAAAACATTTAAGTAACAATATTTTTAAAAGTTTAAATATTTTTTATTTTTGATAAAAAAAATTACAAAGAGTTAGGAACTTTACGTTTACGCATTTGATCCTTCCAGTCTTCCAACATCTGATCAGGAGTTCTAGGATTTAGTTTGTAATAATCTTTAGGAGGTGAGCCTTCTTCAAGTCTAACAAAGTAATGGCAGAAAGTGTATCTTATTTCGCCTGTTCTTCCTTTAGCGTGTCTTCTAAGACCCTTGATTACAAAAGCTTTGGAGCAAAAGGATTCCGCTAAAAGAAATTTAAAAGTAAAAATTTGTGTTTTAAGAATTAATGAAAATTTTTTTATTTATTCATTAACAATTATAATGTAGATTAAATAAAATATCATTAGATACTACTTTTTATATCTACGTAATAAAAAAGATGAATGTATCAAATACGATTACTTACCAACCCATAAATTACTTTTGAATTCAACATTGTGTTTTTCAACAGCCAACTTTTGAGCTTCTAAAATTGTTTCCTTAACAATTGCTCCACCTTTTTTTAAAACAAAACTCAATTGCTTTATAGCCTCATCTACTGTCATACCTCTAACTAACCAAGCAACGTACAACATTTTCTTAGGTGTATATCTTATGTTACACTTTTGATGGCATACATACTAAAAATTTTTATAATATTTTTCAATTAAACTGAATATAAATAAATTACTATTTCTATTATTATAAACTTACAGCAGGCCTTCTTTCCTCGTCAGGGCTTTGAATTGGGTAAAATTTATTATTGTAAGATAAAAATTTACTTGGTTCTTCTGTTTCTCCCTTTTTATTATTTACACATGACGTATGTACCTTACTTTGATGAATACATTGGTTTGATTTTAAGTAGTGCGAATTTCCAAGTATCGAAGTGATAGATTTATTATTCAATGTTAAACGTTGTAAACGAGTTGCAAGACTTTGAATCATGGTGCTTTAGACATAAAATTACTTTATTTAAAAAATGTCATAAAATATATTTAAATTAAATCAACATTTAAAGATCTAAGCTTACCTTCAATATAAGTTTTTTATGTTTCATTTACAATATCATAGTTTGTTGTTGTTTAAACTGTATATCGAATTTATTTCACCTAACCTTTGAAATAAACAATAGTATAGTAGGCTTTTGAGTATTCATTATTATTATACTCTATGAAAAATTTCATTGACGAAGAAAAATTTGGTTATTACCTTTTTGACTAAATTCAAAAAATGAAATACAATTTTGGTGTAAATTAAAACAAATTCGGCTTTTACATCACACGATATTTAAAGCACATTCGTTCTGATCGTGTAGAACTGTTATAGTTATAGCAGACGAATCGTGTACGTGGGGGTGCTAATGCTACGTACTTTAACATGGCATCTCTCGTAAACTTTTGCCGTCTTTTAAGAATCGGAGCTCATTCCTGCATAAATGTAGCGGGGACAGAATTGTTAGCTAAACAAGCAACCTTAGGTAAGTATTTTTAAGTTTTAGTTTTTGTATGTCAAGTTTTTAGAGTAAAATAGTTTTAAAAACACGTGAACATAACCTACTTTTCCGGTAAAACGTAACACTTTAAATTTTAAATTGCGATATGTTTTATTAAAAAAGTAAAAGTGCATTTTAAAAAAATCTTGAAAATTACACATTTTATTACGTAATTTATTATACGAGCAACGTTATTCAAGACTGGTTTCTTTAGTAATAAAATTATTAGTAATTGTTAACATAAAAAGTAAATCAAATATAAATTATACTTTTATAGCTCAAAACTTATGGAACACACAAATAAGGTCATATAGAAAACTAAAAGGGGTACCAAGATCTCTTCCATGGTTTCCAAAAGTACCAGATTACCAGAGTGAAGTGCCTGATCCAACCGTGGAAGAGGAGAGGCTTATCACAGGTTTGATTTATTTGTTTATTTAAATAAATTTTTATAAAAGTTCTACAGTATTAATTATCATAAAAACTTATCATAGATGTATCTACGGAAATAAATAAGCAAATTGCTGAAGACAAAACAGGAAGATTATTTGCTATTATACATGTTGCTGGTAAACAGTATAAAATCACAGAAAGTGACATTATAATTATTCGGGGATATTGGCCTCCAAGCCCTGGTGATCAAATAAAATTTGAAAAAGTGCTTTTGGTTGGAAGCACAGATTTCACATTGGTTGGCAGACCATTAATTAGCAACGAGACAATATCAATAGAAGCAACTGTAATTGATAAAACTTTCTCCCCTACAGTAACACATTTTAGATTTAGGAAAAGAAAACAGTACCGTAGAATACGATGTAAGTATATTTTTATTAAATAGGAAATTTGTTCAATTATCTAGTACTGATTTAGATTAATTGTATAAAAACAGACCATTTAATTTTATGTTTTCCTTTATAAACAAATTAAACTATTTAAATAAAATCAGAATTTTTTTATAGTTTACAGAATTCAGCAGACCATGGTGAGGATTAATGCAATTACATTAACAGGAAAAGTTGATGAAAAGCCTGAAGTTGAAGGTTTAGATAGAATTTATTAAAGTTAAATAAATATTAAGAATTTAAAAAGTGGATTTTGTACAATATAAATTATAATATTAAATACATTGTAATAAAAATAAAATAAACCACTTTGTATGAGAAACATTTATTCAGCAACAATGTGTAAATAAAGAAATTTTTTCGTAAATTGATTGTGTTATGATAAACTTAAGTTTTCTATTAAGTTACTGAACTTAAAATAAATGTTTAAAGATTGCAAGACAATCGCTGTATACATATATATTTAAAAAAGATATAATCATTAGTTTTTTAAATAATATAATTTATAAGTGTATTATAATTAGCATCAGTGATTTTTTAAAAAAAAACCTATTTCGTCGAATATAAATGCATAAAATATAACTACAAAAACAATTAGTATTTTGATAATATAACATTATAATCTATTTTTTTTTTGCATTTATAATAAAATTTGAAATAAATTGTTTGAATTCATCATTTTTAACAGTCTAAGCCGAGAGATCTAACAAAAAATGCTTTGGTAAAACAAAAGCGATTTAACTTTCCCTTAAATCTAGCCTGCTGCCATAACATTAATAAATATATCCATATATGTTTTTCATATACATAACGCATAATAGTCACGAAAATTTTTTCATAATATATATCGCGATTTATAAAACATGTACTTCTAGTACACGTTAATTCAAAAATTATTAATACGTAAATCTATAAAAATCTATATACATAATTTCTTTTCTTTCGCTTTTGTAAACATAATTTATAATCTAGTTCTAATAGAAATAATAGTTTATGAAATAGAAGGCACAACCTTTTGTCAGCTTATTGTCAATTAATATGTAGCGCTGCTATTATGTACTTGTTTTCGTATCACTTTTGTGCTCTATTGGAACTAATTGAAAAGTATTGCCTACTTTTACAGCTTTAAAAGTATCACCCGGAGAAATTTTTTTAGCCGGAATTTGTGTTAGTATTGTTATATTTGGTTTGTTAGAATTTGTCGTTTGACCTGCAGAATTTGCAGAAGATAATTTGAACTTAATGTCTTCTCTTGAGACAGGCACTAATTTCTTCATGTCGAAATTAGTAAGTTTTACAAATTTAGGAGTGCGTTGTTTCATCGCGAACGGTGTGATTTTCAGTTCCAACGGGACGTTGATTCGTACTGTACGAACCGGTGTAACAAGATTGCGTTGTTCATTGACTAGATTTTCTTTACTAACTACTGGAAGAATGTTCGGCGAAGATAGGGAAAGTAGTTCGTCCGAAGTTGAGGCAACGTTTTGCGTCTCTGAATTTGTAAAACTCATGTTTGTTTTTAATGGAGAAATGCAAGAGTCTGAATTATGTCTTGGAAATAATTTAGTGCAGACTTTTGGTTTATTTTCACTAGATTTCATTCGTTTTAATTCCATTTCTACAACTTGTAGAATTGAATCATCCAAACGATCAGAATTATTGCGTATTTGTGATGAACTTAAACACGGAGAACTTTTAGTTCTTTCAAATTTCGAATCTATAATTAATATGGTTTATACATTATTAAAGTAAATAATTTTTTTCTTTGAAACAAAAATAAAGTGATATAATTCTTTACCTGTATCAAACAGTTTTCTTTTTCTTGTTTCACGTTTATTTCCAATTGGAGTACTTGAATATAGTCTTGAAATTCTACTTAAAGTACGAAAGCCAAGTGAATCAGAAGCTCTTTTACTTGGTGTTGTCATTCCCACTAATGATTGACCTTCTTTTACGGTAGATGGAGTTTCTATACGCAAATTAAATGTTAAAATTGATTTTCGAAAAAGTAGTTATAAATGAATATTTCAGTTTAATTACCTGCATCAAAATTTAAACAATCAACACTTGGTCCTGTGTATCTAAAAATAGGTTTTCTTATAACACAATTGTATAAGTCAACTTTTTCTATTAAGCCAATAGCTGATAAAACATTTGCTATATCATAAAGTCTTCTAACTTTTGTTTTAAATCGAGATTGAAAAGTGCTACTTTTTGTGTCTGGACTTTCTTTTTCATTAATTAAAACTTTTGCTGCTATATCCAAATTTATTACACCATTCTGAAAAAATAAAATATAATTATGAAACATACTTTTCTGTGAAGTTATATTTTGAATATCAATAAACTGTTAACAAATCTTAAAGTAAACTATTAACTTGACTTTAATTTGATGTATATAAAATACTATCTTATTTACCTGTAATGAAACAAGAAATAGCATAACAAACTTTCTACACATAAGACCTAAGCTTTTATCTTCTTTAATAGAGCTATCAGGAAAGCAATAATCAACTACTGGACTCTGAGGAACCATTAAAGTTGTTGGAGAACTATTGCAAGTATAACATGAATCTTCTATATATGCTCTATTAATTTTTTGTATTTCTTGAATATGTTTTTCTAATCCGAGTTCAATAGCTGACATCTTTAATTTGGCTAGTGTCATTGGCAAACGTGACTGCCCATGCCAATAATATTGATTTTTTCCAGCCTTTGATGCCATTTCTAAACTTTCTAAGACATTTATTATGTCATATATTCTTCTTTTTTCAGTACCCAGAGCTTGGGCAGTTGTATTAAGAGAAATTTCCTTTGGAGAATTTTCTTGAACCATTAAAGGGAACAAGTTTAAAAATCTAAAAATTTAAATAATTTTATTTAATATAAATTGAGTAATGTTTTCTAAATAAAATATAGACTAATATATATTTTGAAATAAATTTTGAATTTTATATCTTGTTATCAACCAACTATAATTTAATACTTCAATAAAGAAGGTAATACAACTGTATTTGTATATATGTACTCTGGTAAATAAATAAATAAATTTGTATAAGCTTGAAGCTTGTTTAAAAAATAATTTACTAGAAATGGTACTCACTTATTGCACAACAGACTAAGTGATTTTTCTTTTCGAGGTAAAAGTTTCAGACAAGAGGTATCTTGCACTGATTGCAATTGCACAGCAGGAGCAGAGCTGGAACATCCCTGACAAGGACTATCAGTAGCACTTTTCAAACTGGAAGCCAATGTAGTGAGCAATCTGAGGTTAGCAGTGGGCGAATCAGGGTTGTTCCCTAATTCCCCAAGGATTCTTCTTTCCGGAGTAGATCTGGATTCAGTCTGCCCCGACATTTCTGAATCTACATCAATGAAAACCATTAGAATCAGCTATCTCCTTCTCACTTTTCACTCCCACACGCCCCCAGCTATCCAAACGTAGGTGAAAAAGGAATAGAAAACTTTGGATTACACCTCCAGGGAAAGATAAGCAACACCTACGTCTTGGGCGCGCAGGTGAGCCAGCGAAGCTCACTTTTCAGACTTACCTTCGCTCATGGAAGCAGTTTACACAGTAACTCGTATCCCCAGGAAGTGCGAGTTCATAGATCACGGGAGGAGGATTCCGACGAGGAGTCCATTACTAGCTACCCTTTTTTCCAAATGCGTGTGCCCTCGTAGGCACAAGCCGATATAAAAGCCACGCGAGTTCGCGCCTCCTACGTTGTCGCTGCCCCTCTCTCCGCGCCTCCCTGCGATATCATCACTTTATAAAGAGCGCTGCTCGCGAATCAGCGGTAGGTAGGTTTTGGAACTTTTCTTACTCAGGTGATAGTAGAAAACGTAAAATATTGCTCGTGGAAATGGAGATTTTCTTGTACTAATTGATATTAAAGGGTAGAGTATTCTTATTGAGCTAATGAGCTTGATAATTGACTGTTATTCACCTTTTTCACGCGTTGCTTCCTCGGTTATTAAACGCTAAACAAAAAATATGACATTATTTATGTTTCTTAATGACGGCTTTATATAATAATTATTAAAATAATAATATTGTATGATAAATTGAGTAAGTACGATTATTTATTTTAGCTAATCTAGCCTTTTTGATCAAAACTTTATTATTTTTATGTGGTATTTATTTAAATCATTAAAAACAAATTACAGATTTTAAAATGGTCATTTAAATAATAATATAAGTATTTAATTAAAATTTACGCTGTAATGTAAATTATGTTATTTTTCATTCAATGTAAAATACACTTTGTTTTCGCGCTCGTAAATGCCTTTGGGTATATTCACATTAGATTCGATTTTCTTATTATTATTATATAATAATTATTATATTTACATTTACGCATTTATAGTAATTGCGATTGATTAAATCCTAATAAATTAATTGAAATTAAAAGTAAATCATCTATTAATTACTTTACAGATTTTAAAATGATCTAATATTAACTATTAATTATAAAACTAATAACCTGTTTAAATAATTTCAGAAATTTAATTTGTTAGAAATGCTCGGAGAAAATGTAGAAAATTTTGTTTAAAATCAGATTCTTCATTTGTAATAATATATTAAATTCGCACTTTTCATACACTTTTTTATATATTTTAATGTATTTCTTTGATGGTTTTAAATACTTATTCACTTAACTCTTTATTATAATTTGTAATAATGATTAAAAATCAATGTATATATATATATATATAATAATTATTGTAATTTAACATATAATATGTTTTAAAAACAAAAATTGAAAATTCACCTTAATTTCCTCACTAAATTTATGTTTACGCCCTTTCCACATAAAGCCTCTGTCTCGTGTCTTGAGCGTTGCGAAAATAATTTGTTGTCCGACATCTAGAC
>JAWWEM010000030.1:409379-448408 GCA_035582935.1 Ormyrus thymus | reverse complement strand
CTCGTTCCGTGAGTCGAGATCTGCTTCAGCAGAGAACACCGGACAACGGCGTCTAAATAATATGCATCCTGCTAAATAGAGAAAGTCTCGTCCGTAACAGCAGACGAGATGAAAAATTAATGTAAATATTACACAAAGTAAATGCATTTTCAAAAGGGTACATTGTTTACAAATAGTTATCGATATTTCAGTTTTCCTATAATTTTAAAGTTCCATTTAAAAATTTTTCAGAATATCGCTTTCAGCCTTTCTTTTAAAAAGATACTACAGAACCCTGTTAAAAATAAATGGATACTCCACTGGATTCTAGATGGATTCCACCTGGAATCTAGCGGATATTTTTAACCGCCAGATATTTCTAAAAATTAAAAAAAAAAAACTAAAAATTTGAAAAACTGTACAATGTCGGCGTTACTTTCAGTTTTGTAAAAAAAAAATATGTTTTAAAGCATTTTACCATTTCCTGAAGGAAAATAGTATGGGAAATCGCTAACGCAAGAATTGCGTGTTTGCGACCTTGAATTAAGCACCTTGCTACGGGAGAGTACGCGAGTTTTTCTCAGTGACACGTTAAATGACAGAGTAAAGAAATTGATCACGCGTGAAGAAAATGATTTTGAAAGCGTCCTACTAAAGTACTAAAGTACTTCAGTTTTCTCGTTCGCATGTTTTCATAAAACACCTGCCTCCCGTAATGATTGAAAAATTAGATAAAAAATATTTTATCCAGTACAATCGAATTTTTTGGATTGACGATTATTGTAAAATGCCAAAATTTATCATAAATTAATATTATAATTTATAGAAGATGTAATTATGTAATTTCTATTGAAGGTTTTTAAACTTTTTTTTAGTTCATTGTGTGTTTTTAAATTGGAATTTTTCCTTGTTGATAACTGCACAGTTACGTAAGTAACATTATAGTTAAACAACAATATCTGCAAATAACAAAAAATGTATTGATTATTATTCCAAGTTTAAAGCGCATTAAAAGATACAAGAAATATTGATACCAGAGTTATCTTTGTATTTTAAAGAGTAATTGAATAGCCATAATATATTTACAAAACTATTTACGAAAACAATTTTGGAAAAATCTCATGATACCGCAAAGGAAAATATTTTTATTTAAAAGATTAACGTAATTATAATTGATCTCTTTTTTTATATACCGAGACCTATAATAGTTAATTGGGTTTTATCAAAGTGGGCTAATGTACGTTGTTATAATCTAAGATTAGTAGTAGATAACGGTGATAACAAATTGATAACAAAGTTTTAAGTTAAAGATAAAATTATTACTTGAAAACGATGTTCGTAAGGTTTTGAATAATTTTATTTACAAATCCGTGTATAATGCAAGCAAATTAGAACTGGAAAACGTAAAAACACTTTAAAGATAATAAATTTATAAATGTTGAGAACTATAAAGATATCGCAATGATTCATGCACCGTTTGAAACGCGAGAAACTAGTTTTTACGCTCAAAGCAGTAATAAAATACTCTAATGATTTTCGAATTCACGTTTGGTAACGCTTTCAGTTTAGATCATCATCTTCTCGACGAAGGTCCTCAAAATCTCGAAAAAAACGCCCAACAAAAATAAAACACTATCGAAAGCATTATTCTTCGTAAAAAGCCAAAATCAGCTTTCGTATCGGAGATCTCTGGGATTTGCAGCTAATCTCCTGAGCCAACATAGTCCGTCCTATACAGTCCTGCACACATGAATCTATACAGTCTCGCCTGAGGACTGAGGAGTAAGGAAGGAGGACTCTTACACTCGAACGAGAGACGCGAGAGAGGGAGCAAGAAAGAACTACCCATCCGTATTGCGTACGAACGAAACTATAGCGTACTCGGCTCTCCGAGTAGAATCGGGCGTCCCACAGAGCAGCAGCCTCGAGCCATGCGAGCGTGCACGACATGATGTTGGCAGGTAGCAGAGTGCAGGCGAAGGACTTTGGAGATCAGCAGCAGCAGCAGCATGCGGTGTAGCAGGCTGCCGGAGCTGCTAACGAGACGTCGACGAGCGCGTTTGAGAGCTGCGTCGGGGCGCGGCCCCGAGGCTCGCCGCCTGGACTCCT
The DNA here is from genome assembly GCA_035582935.1 of Ormyrus thymus. Classification (NCBI taxonomy): domain Eukaryota; kingdom Metazoa; phylum Arthropoda; class Insecta; order Hymenoptera; family Ormyridae; genus Ormyrus; species Ormyrus thymus. Next base: position 446,320 of record JAWWEM010000030.1, on the reverse strand, counting down.
CGGCTGGATTCCTTGGCTCGCCAGCGCGGTCCTCTTAGATGACGGCTTCCCGCCCTGCCCCGACAGGTCATGGGGGCCTGTTTAGGCCGCTGCTTCAACTCGATCGCCGACCGCTTTTCTCACAGGTCAGTTTATCCTACTTTCGCTGATTAATTATATATTGCTTTGCACCTGCTGCAAGCTGCTTGTCGCGCGTAATTGGAAGTTTCGTCTTGTACTTTGTAAGTTTTCTTTTGGAGAAGGAAATTCAATACTGATTGATGAATTTCAGGTCTTACCAGAGGCACATGGATGCATCTATCCAGGGGGACGAACAAGCTGAGGTAGGTTTTGTCCAAGTTATTTTTAAAAGGATCTTAATTCAATTATTTTTTAAGCTTTCATCAAACCATCTAAAACATTTTTATATAAATTTTATTAGTATTTGGTAGTTTCTTTAATTTACTATTATTTATTTTCTTTGTGTAAAAGTTTCTTTATAAAAAAGTTTATTTTTTTTTAAATATTTTTTTGAAGATTGATTGACAATTTAGACTGAACTAATTTTTTCAGTTTAATCAATCAGTCAACCAAAATGATGAACAAGATAGTAGTAGTGATCAATCCAGATCAAAAAAGTAAGATTATCTTTCATACTGTATAATCTTAAATAATGTTTATTATTAAAAGTTAAAATTGATATTTAAATTATTTGGTTATTTGTGCATTGTGCAATCTGGAACAGACTATTGTCGTTTTTCTCCTTGAAACAGTTCAAGGTAAAGTGCATAATTATTTGTATTGTAGGCAATCATTCACATTAAAATAGCACAAATCACTAAGAATTTTATCTATTTAAGTTTTATTTATTTACAAACATTTTTTTAGCAAAATCATAGAGTTCCTGTAGCTTTGGAATTGATTGAAGAAACAGGCTGGCCTGGACGATCAAATAAATATGCAAGACTTAGTTCTAAAAATGTATCAACTAGGTAATATTTTAATATAATTTATACTGTGCTTAGATTGCATCAGAATCTCATTAAAATATTTTATTTTTATTAGTTCTGGTCTAGATAATCCACTGCAAATGTTAGATGCTAGAGGACTTCTCATGCACCAAGGTTGTGTATCTTCTACTCCTGCATCTTCCTTAGATTTAGAATGGGAGCATGAAGGTGAGGCATAACGTCATTAATTTAAAAAAAAACCTCTAATCAAATGATTACTTGTGCTAACTTGCATCAATTGTTAGGAATGCCAATGCCTACAGTAGACACTGAAAAATTGGAAAGTCCTGATGAGTCCCTGAGTGAACCTTCGCCTCATAACAGTCAGCCTTCTAGTTTAACTGCTTCACCTTGGTCTAGAGTATCAACGCCAAATAGCTTGGAATGGGATCCAGTGGAAGCTGATATAGTGGATGTAGAGACTGAAAAACTGTTGACAGAAATTGAAAGATTAACTGACAGAGCTCTCAAAGAAACTGGAGAGTGGTCTAAATCTTCTAGTTGATAAAATACGATACTGGCCTTCTATGGATTGTTTATATTTTTGTAAAATATGAAGGGCACAAGGAAAAAGTTTTTGAAAATCAAAAAGTTTCATATTATTATACAAAAGGAAACACAGGATTGTGCTGTTATTTTCGTAAACATAAAGAAAGAATATTTTAATAATCTACTTTTTACTTTCAAATTAAGTTAACTTAGTCTTCAAAACTCTTGTAGAGTTGTAAAATTGTTTTGGATGGGATTGCTAATAAAATGAGATGTTAAAAAGTTACTTAAGATAAAATGTCAATATCGCTGTAGTTAAATAGTAAATATTTAAAAACAAAGTGAGAAAAAGTAAATTGATATAAAATATGTAAGAAATTCATGTTATAATATTAGAAGATGCTGAAACGTGATAACGTGAATGCTAGATATGTTGCCTTAGATTAGTTAAAAAAGTAATTGTAAACAGTGTTAAAAGTAATTGTTATTGCACTGCTTAAAATTTTTAGTTTTTGGCATAAAAATAAAATATCCTGGTACATTCTTTAAAATATATAATGGTATATAACAAGGTGCTAAAAGTGATAGGTTAATAATTTGAAAATAATATTGATAACTAAAAAAAGTTCCAATTTAAAAATAGTTAAACAATCTTTAGTAAGAAATGTTTCAAAATTTGTTAAGTATATAAAACAATATTTAAAATGAAATATTTAAAGGAAAATAAAAAATTCTTTATTCTTGTAAAAAACCTAGTTTCAACCGAAATAACCGTATTATGCTAGATATAAGTGTAAAAAATAATGTACTTACTTGAATTTTAAAGCTTTTATGAATTTTTTGAAATTATTTTTAATACCTATTTTATTTTGCTTAATGTAAATGTTTAACTTGTACTTTTTAATGCAAATGACTATGTTGAGTTACATTTTTCTAATTTTTCTAAAGGAAAAAGAAAGTATTGTTATTAACTGTCAGAATTCTTAAAGACTGAGTTGCATAAATCGTTAATGCGTCTGTTATAAGTCTCATCTTGCAACAGGACTGAATTTTAGAAAGGCGTCAATTGTTATATGAATGTGATTAAATTTTTTTAAGAGAGTTGTGATATTAACACATTCCATCAACAAATTCTTCATTATTGCATGATTAGAAGAGAGCACGCATGATTGGGACCAATTGTGACAGACGCAAATAGTATAAGCTCAATTATATACTAAAACAATAAAATACTTTATCTACCAGCATAGGTATGAAGCTTATAAATAAACAGGGCTAAATTAAATATACTTCGATATATTAAACTGTAAATAGATTATTATTTTATATATTGAAAAAAACCGTAAACTGATTTGTTTTTAAAAAATTCTTTTTGTAAAATTCTCACGATGTACATTTCTTACAAAAGTGTAAAATATGTGCCATGCATAATACTATATTCTTAAATATTTTACAATAAAATTATTATTTTGAACACATTACTGATTGTACAAGGCTTGTTTTAGAAAATAAATCGCAAATTTTATACTTTCTGTGATTTAATTATCAACATCCTGCACATTTCCCACAACAATGAATGTATGAAAAATAAAAAAAATATTTGGACGATATGAGTCTTCAAATATAGGTAATAGCTTTTAACTTTAAATTGATAAAGCTTTATTAAAATATTAAAAAGCAATAAAATCAATAACGATGATAAAGTAGTTAAAGGATTAATTATGTTATTGCATTAAACACGTACTATAGTTTTATAGTTATACTTATTTATTTAATTAAGTTGAAGTGAAGCAAATGTTTTTTAAATTAATATATTTACATATTTTATACACATAATTGAAGTAAGTACAAATTAGTTCAAATTATTAGTAAGTAATAATTTTAATTTTTCAGTATTGCATTTTTATTACATATTGGTCGTATAAAGCGGAACATAAATACATGAAAAATGAAACAAACTTTATTCAAAAGTGGAGTGTGAATTAATACTCATTGCACTTCTTAAAACAAATGCACAATTTATCATTAAAATTGTTTATAATGAATTTTTAGTAAAAATATTTAGTGTACAATTATAATACAAAATATTAATAAATTCAACAAACTAATTTTTTACATAGTATATACGCAGTGTACAAGAAGCTAAAAAATTAGACTTAAGGTCATGATGTAATTTTTGCGTTTGCATCTTCAATAGTTTGGCAAAATTTGATCTTTCTAATTTTTAATCTTAAGAATCTTATTTTACAGAACAATTACCTTACATCTTAGTAAAAAACAATTTATATATTCTGAAAATTATTAAAAAAAATTTGCTCATGTAGTAATTAAAAATTCATGATTAACTATTTTTAAGCGGAAAGATTAAACTTTCATACTTTAACAAGTTAATTGTACACTTATTTCATTATAATACAAAGTAAAACAGTTTTTCGTGAAACTTATATTTTTTATATATACATATAAATTTTTTAAATATTCCATATTTAAAAATTTTATTCATAAATCGTGTATAAAATTTTTTGTTCTTGGTAACACATATACTTGCATAGATTTATTATTATTTTGTCAATAATTATTCAGTTCTTTATACTAAAAAAAGGCGTCGTAAAACTAACAAAATAATTGCCGCTGATAGTGCTGCAATGAGTATACTCCAAAGAAAGTCGTTAGAAGAGGACATAACTTCTGCTTGAGGGTTTACAATAATTTCAGGTTGTTCACGTTCTGTTTCTAAATTTTCAGCATTACTGCGATGTCTCAATTCACTTTCTGCAGTAGAATCTGAATTTGGCTTATATATAACTTCATTGGGTAAAGAATCATCAGCCTGAAATTTTATTGCAAAAATAAATAAATTTTTGAAAGTAAAGAATAAAAAAGGCTTTTTTAAAAATAAATGCATACAAAATTATAACTTGTTTATAAATAATCAAATAGTTACTGAAGTATGACAAAACCAGTTGCCTTATTGTCAAAAATATTGTCATTGGGTTTTTATGCACATAAAAATTGTACACATATTAATTATGCACAATTTAGCATATCCCAATATGTCTATGTATAAATTTCACCAATGCTAAATTGCTTACAATTTTTAAGTGTAGGATACTTATGCATGAAAAACACTTACACCTTAAACTATTGAAAACACAATCTTTTTTTACATTCTTGCATTTACTAGTTTTTGATTAAAACTAAATGGTATTTTTTAAATATTTTATTACTTTGAATAAATTTTCAGTGTTCAATTATAACCCTTAATTATTTTTATAAAATATATTAAAATTACAACTTACTTTTAAAGCAATAGTTTCTAACATATGTTGTTCTTCTTCTGTTATTGGCTTTGAAGGTTTTTCTTTGGACAACAAATCTGCTATCCTCCCGCAGCTATCACATTTCCAGCTTAATGACCTAAAGCAGAACAAATTTAATTTGATTATGCATCACTATATAAAAAAAGTTGACAATTTATAAATTTTATTCATTTTATTTAATAAAAGTTTTAATATGCTTTACAACTTTAACATTGTGTAGTAAATCATATTTCTTAATGAAGATTATAAATAAATTTTATGATTCACAAATAAAAACATTAATTAAAATTTGTGCAAAATAATTATTATTATATTAATAAAATTCATTTAAAAATAAGTTACAAATAAGTTTTTGTTACTTTTTTTAAAAACTACTGTGGTCTTCACAGGTTAAATAACTTTACTTACTTCTTTGCAAGTTTTTGCCTATCCTCTGGACTATAATCAAGTGATCCAACAGTTCCATTCCCTGGAGTAGGCATAAAAGCTATTAAAGCAAGTAAAGCTGTTCTTATACTCCATGATGGTTGCCATGTCTCTGGATGGTGACCAGATATACTCAAACATATTTTTTTATTTATCTCAAAGCGACCATTCGGCTGCAAGTATAAAAATATCAAATTAAGAAATTGCATCTTTAACAACGGCAAACAGTAATAAAAATTAATATTACGAACAGTTAAAAGAATAATGTTTGGTGGTTTCATAGGATACTCTGAAGGTAATATGATTCTTCCATGGTACACACCACCTTCGAAGTCTGTAGATGGAGGACCTTGAACAGTGAAATGCCACTCGAAGAGATTCTCGTCCAATGGAAAAGCATAATATTCTTCAGTAGGATCATGCAATTCTTGAGCTTCTCGCATCAGCCGCTTTACAGCTAAAAGACAACCATTCTCTCAAAATAGATGTTTAAACGCAAAGATCAAATCCATACTGTCATCAAAGGTGTACACCTTCAATGACAGCTCAGTCAAAATAAACTCCCTGCAGATAATGATAAAGCAAAGACTATAAACACTAACCATATTAAAGCTTGTAGCTAACTCACCAGGGCTTTTAGTATTGTATTTCCCCTCAAAAGACATCTTGTCCTAAGTTTCGATCAAGTGTCCAGACGGTAGAGAAAGTGAGAATCCGAGTGATCAGCTGTGGCTGGGAGAAGATGCGTCGTCGGCGACTGGTGGGGTGTCTCTTTTCTCACTGTGGTTATCTCTTGCGCTGCGATCGCAGCATTTCAGGCCCTCGGCATCGTCGTCGTTTTCAGCTAGCGGTTAAACTGCGGCGTGCCGTAGACGGGCAAGCTTCTTCTCCCGCACTCGGGGAAACTATGAATTTTGACGTGGCCTAATTAAATTTGCATCGACGAAAGCTATAACAGTGGTGTGCGCACGCACGTATGCTGTACCGCTGTTGAACCAGTTGATCACACACAACGTAACTGAACTTAGTCGCGGATTGCCCTGCGAGTTTTTCTTTGCTCGTTTTCCTGTTTCCACCGTTAGCGCAATTTAGTGATAAAATCACTGATATCACGTAAATGTATATGTGTGCGTGCACAGGTACAAGTATGCGTAGGTAGATTACGTGTACTTTATTTAAACGTCATTGTTGCTTGCACTTCTTAAATTTGTTAATGTTGATTTTTCGTCAATAATCTTTATTATTATTATTCATAAAAATATTTATAAGGATAAAAAAGTAATAATAAGGTAATGTTTTTTTATATAAAATAAATAGTTTAATTTCTCTTTTATTTCATTATACATGTTGAAATAAAGTCCCTTAAAATTTCATTGTTTAACAAATTCTTTTTAATTGGTGGACTATACTTTCACAAAATATTAAATCACGAAAAGTGTAGAACATGTTTGTCTGAAGTAAAAAATTTATTTTAAAAAGTTATATCTATTATTGCAACTATAAACGTGTGCGAATTTAATTGATTAATTCGAAATTTAATAAGGTGGAGAAGGTACGTCAACTTACCATAATAATATATTCGTTAACGCTCCAATTCGGTTAAGTACATAATTTACAGTGAACCTTGCATCCTTCATGTGCCCGTAGCGTTTTTATAATGCAGCCGTGCGCAGGTTACTCATTTGCAAAGGATACTTCTTACGATTTATTTTGATATTTAAGAAAATTGAAACTGTATACCCTTTTATAATACATATTTATTTTGTTATATTTTATACAAATAGATTTTTTATCACAAAATAGTAAACAAATACTAATAAAAAATATTAAAATACAATGCAAGTGTATCAGTATAGCAAATAATAAAACATTAATCAAATTGCCGTGAATTGAATTAATTTAGTTAAGAGAACACATTTTTAATCAATGAATTAATAGAAAAAGATGAATTTATTTAATTTGGAATTATGAAAACAAAATTATTATTATCAAATGATCGTTCCAAAAATTTAAAATAATATACTTTTAATCTATACAGAGTAAGTACATTTTTTAAGGATATTGTGTGATTAGGACTTGACACAGGTTTCACATTGCACACATACATTTTACAAAATATTTCATTAATTTTTATTAATGTACATTGCTTTACTGAACTATTATAAATAAGAATGTCCTATTGGAAAAGATTAAAATAGTTTTGAAGAGCAATAACGGTAATTATTCATTATTATAATTTGAAGACTTATTTATTGCAAGTAAAAATATTTTGTTCTATTACACAGTAAAAATGTATTAATAACATTTTTACTTTACAGTATTTTAATTGTACATTTTAATTCTATTTTAAAGACTACACTGTACGAAAACTTTAATAGAATTTTGAAAATCTTTTTTTTTTAAATAGATTATTAAAACCAATATAATGCTTAGATATGTTTATAGTAACAAAAATTTAATTTTAATAATCTTGAGAAATCACTGAACTAAAATGTTGCTATTACCAAAATGGTTATTTCCTGAAACATTTACACAAAATTTTAGCAAAATCTTGCTTACATATTTTAATTTTTACCAAATGCATCATTTTTTACAGCAATATTTCTTAAATTAATACAAATATAAGTTTTAATAGATAGAATCGTACATCATTTTTGCAGTGTCATTATTATATCTTATTCTAATATATTCGCATGTACAAAACGCAAACATTTTGAATGTTTAGAAATACATAAATTATAAGTAGGATCAAAATACTCAAAACCAAAGTACAAGAATGTAATATAAAAACATTAAAAGGAAAAGTTATAAAAAAAATTTACAAAACGGTACGTACATAGACATTCTTTTGACAAAAGTATTTGTCATATATACAAAATAGTTTTGTTCTTTAAAAAATCCAAATTTTAAATAATTGAATAAAAGTTGAAAATCTCATTCATTAAAACATTCTCTATAATTCATATACAAATAATCTTCGCTTTATCACATGTATTTATAACAAAATGAAATTAGTTTTTGTTTATCTTCCTGGAACCCTGTACAAAAAAATATACGGAAAGTATTATTCGATATTTTACACCAAGTATGTTCAAATTATGAAAATAAAATATTATTAATAATACACAGTTGTTCATTATTGAACCAGTGACAGTGAATGTAAATTTGTACAGTCATCGCCGTAAAGTAAGCACCTCCTAATGGTTAACTGAACCAACCAAAAAGGCGAACTGTAAAAAAATAATAACTTATTAATTTAGTACTTTTGAAGTATTTGAAAAGTAGTTAAAATTGCGTATTAGTCAACTTACAAAGATATTGGGCAAAAAATGCTGCGATGATGATATCCTTGGCGTACTGTTTAATGCCAGAAGCAGAATTAGAAATGCCTCTAAAATATGGTAAATTTACATCTCCCCATTCAGGAATATCCCTTGTTTTTGTCATCATCCACCAATAACCTTTATTGCGCAATTGTTTTTTCATTTCAGCTCCTACTTCTTCTCGAATGCGTTTATTATATTCATTAAGCCAACGGCGCTAAACATCAAACAATAATTAATTTTATTATTAAATATTTATTGCGCATTATATTTATCAGAACACAATAAATTTCTTAAAAACTTACGTGAAGTGGAGATAACATTTCAACTTCAATTAATTTTGGTTCATAAGGAACAAGAGCTACTTCACGAAATTTGTAGAACTTTTGACCCCACGGTGACTAAAAATTCATAGTTTTTGTAAAAATAGTTCAGTCTTTTGAATCTTTTATAATTTGCTATAAAAAATTTACCGGAAGTTCCGCATCGACTACTTCAATCACATTTTCCAGTCGAACTCCAAAGTCATCTTCCTTGTAATAACCAGGTTCGTTTGATAAAAAGTATCCTGGCTTTAAGGTGTTGGTGCATCCAGGCGATCCAGCATACCTATTTCCCATATAAGCCAAAATAATTGGCGCTAAAAATATAAATCAAAATTACAGATATATATATATATAAAGTATTGACTTGCTGATTTGATTTTCGCTTACATTCATGAACGCATAAAAAATGTCCGACACCGTGACTGGTACCGTGCGAATAATCATACCCTGTGGCCCAAAGCGCTTTTCTAGGCAAGACGTCCAACTGATCGGTTCTAAGGGTACTTGGAAAAACTGTCGTTGACAGTTCAATTTGACCGATTAAAACTCTGGTATAGGCTTCTCGTTGAGCTTTGGTTGGTTTACCGAAGTGAAATGTTCGCGTGACATCGGTTGTTCCATCTAGACAATTGATCAATTATTTTCAATTACGAAAAATTAAGAACTCCTTCATCGATTACTCTAAATTGTAAGCTTCTGTTCCAATGAAACCTTGGAAACAACTACTAATTATTTGTCCAACAATGAGTATAACAATCAATTACACAACAATTTATATGCAACATTTAGAAACTTTTATTAAACTGATTTTCACCTTTATATTGGCCACCCGAATCAACAACGAGGGTAGAATCACGTCCAATTTTCAAGTTGGTCAAATTTGTTGGTTTGTAATGAGGAATAGCTCCGTGAGGACCATATCCAGCTATGGTATCGAAAGAAATTCCTTTGCTCTCGTTTTGTTCAAGACGGAATGAGTCGACTACTCTTACCACCTGCAGTTCGTCCCAGCCTTCGGCTCCCTGATCGATTTGCTCTTCCATGAAGGCCATGAATTCACACATCGCCACTGCATCTTTCAAATGAGCATTTCTCATTCCCTTGATTTCGGTCGGATTTTTCTCAGCCTTTAGGTCAATTATAGGCGAAGGCTGAATGAACCTTTTCTCAACTGGTATCTGTAAAAATGTTCGAAATTAATTAGCATTTAAAAAATAAGTCAGTATTAGAGATTATTAAAGCATTATTATCAACAGGGTTTATTACAGCGTTGAATTTCGCAAAAAAAGTATTTGTCATTTATTTTTATTACATCATCATGACTGCACTTCCTACAATAAGCAAAAGCTTTTTATATGAAGAAATTCACATGAAAAACCTATTCAATTTCTCTCGCCGACCGGAACGTTTATCGCTATCAAACAAAGTTCAATTCTCATCCCAAACGCCTCCGCTACCCACTTAGCGGAGCGTTTTCCGCGGCTGAAAAGCGGCGCGCCTCGATCTTTCGAACCCGAGCTCTCGCGAGCAGACGCAATATCGCTTCCTCGCTTGTATGGCTCTCGCGCGGTTCGTGCGCGCGCCCAAGCTCGCGTCGATCCTCCGCGGTTCCTGATGCCGCGGGCGTCGAGGCGTCCTGCGGCTCCGGCGAGCATGAGAGAGCGGAGGTGCGCCGAGCGCCGCCGCTCGCGCCACCACCTCGCGCGCGCGTGGCAGCGAGAGAGCTGCCACACCGGGGAAGGAGAGGGGGGCGTGTCCGCCCGTCACGCGGGGATCAAGCTAAGCTCAACAAGCTCCTCGGGCTCAGGCGAACATGGCGCCGGAGGTAGAGGCGAGTCTAGGATTATCTCGTCTAAATCGCGCGCGCGCCCGCAGCTCGGCGAGAGTGGATGCACGAGAGAGCCGCGCCGAGGACTTGTTGCGCCGGGCTTTTTTTGTTCGCCGAGAATTCCTTGTTTGTTCGGCGCTTTCGAATGGAAATTTAAGCTTTTTCTTTAGAAAAGCGCTGTTGAGTCGAATTGATTGAATTGTGTTTAAACCGATTATTTTACATTAATCGCCATTTGAAAATTTAGTTTTGAGGAATCAACCAAAACAAATACAGAAATATAAAATTATTTATCAAGATAATGCGACAAAAGATTAAAAAAATGAAAGGTTGATTAAAAATTTTTTTTTTGCCGAAACTTACGCAGTCATTGATCAACTTTGAAGCTCCTGGAGAGAATATACAGCGAGATGGTATCCACACTTTCGTCCAAAGCTGATTTAAAGTTCTTAAATCTTTGAATATTTCTGAATATTCAACCCACCTAAAATGAATTTTCACGTTTTAAACTAATATTATAAACGGAAATCCCTTCGGTAAAAAGTAAAAGGGAGCGAGATTTAATTTTTAATTAATAATACAACATTTAATTCTTACGTAACACAATCAGCATGATAGCAGCCATCCATCTTCAAGTGAATCTCCGTACTCCGATCCAGTTTGTGTTTCGGCGTATAGAGCCGTATTTTGCCAAACTCAATAATCGCGTACGATCGAAGCACGTAAGTAGTCGGCAAGTCATGAGCTCGAATATTAAAGAGCCATGCAATTTCGTCCATCGCAGTAATGACCAGAGCACTTACATTGTGGAAAAGCATCTGATCTCTGATTTGCTTAACTTTTTCTTGCCACGGCTTACCGGCGTACTCGAGTTCCAGAGGATACGCCATGTAAGTATTGTACTCCGGACGGTCGACTTGCCAGATTACGTCTATTAAATTCGTTTCTATAGGAATAAGCTTGATGCTTGTGTTGGCTGCAAAAAGAGAGTTCGGTCAGTTTTGGAGAGATTAGGAATTTTTTGTTATTTTATACCTAAATCGGTTTCCCATTGATTCCAAACGACTGCTGGTATTAACTTGGGATCAGCGCCGATGCGTGCTTTTTGATCTTTGAATTCGTGTTTTAGCCATTCTGTTAAAGTTGGAGTCTGTAAAAATAAATAAAAAAGTTAACACGATCAATTATCATTAATCAATTCTATTAACAAGAATTTTTTTTCGATTTAAAATGTATTTTAAATGTAAATGTCATATTAAGTGTATTTTAAACGTATTTTAAACGTATTTTAAAACTGAAACTCTATTAAATAACGTTTATATATAAATTCAATAACAATTTTTAAATGAACTTTAAGAACACTCGAGAAATTAGAATATTTATTATTCAAAGTTTATCTTGCTTTTAGCATAAAAATGAGAAAATAATATAATTAAATATAAAAAACATTGTAAAATATATAAAAGTAGCATAAACTAATACTTTTTAAGCAGAATATTTACTAAAAAGATATTTTTTACAGTAAGTAATGTAATAAAAAAAAAGCTCTAAATTTTAAAACATCCTTTCACTTCATCATTCTCAAGAACAGAAATTTTATTTTTGATTTAATATATAGGGCGACCACTCAGAAAACTCATCCTCCCATGCCTTCCGCACAGAGTGCAGAAGGTGAACGATCATCGATGACCGGCGCCTTGAACAGGTCAAGGCCCCGAGTCGTCCTCACGCTCAGGAAGGAGAGCTACTTCTCCTCATCATGGCTGCATCGACTCCTACTTTGGGTAGAAAGTCTGTGAAGATATACTACAGAAATGATCCTGTGAAGTATGATCTTGCCGTTCAGCCCGAAGCGCTCACCTCTTATGCTCTCAACATTGCTAGTTTGCTTGCGGAGAGCAGTTTTACTGGCGTCCATCTGGCGGTGGAGGAGCCGAGTTAACGCTCCGGAGCGCAAAGAAACGGGGAGTGGGGAGCGCGTATAGTAAGCAGTAGGAACGCAAGATATGACATTTTTGTCGTTCGGAAATACCTTATCTGCGGAATTCAGTTAAAATAAGTGTTTACAACGCGTTTTAATTAGTTGCTAAATTTTTAGATCCGGTTTTTTATTAGCAGAATTTATAGGCACGATAAAAATTAAATTTTTATTTTCATATATTAAATTTGATTATTCATTTATTTATTTAATAATGCATTACGTGCTTCTAGTCAATTTTATTTAAAAAATCGATACCAAATCAGGAAACGCGTTATCAACTTATCTATCAACTTACTTGAGGCTGTGGATGTTTCATAAGCATCCAATTGCAGTCTAACTGATCATCAGCTTGAATAAAATATCTGCCATCTGTCCAAAAGAGCGCTTTAGTTTCTGTTATTAATGCATCCCCGGCACTGCCACTAAAACCTGTAATATATCTGCGCCTCTCATCACGAGGAGCCACTGTTTCGCTCTGAAAATAATTTCAACGTTTCCAATTAAAACTTTTTTGTAAGAAAGCGTTCTTTGAATTTAAAAATAAAATGACAAATAATACTGAATGCATTTTAGGATCCTTTTAAAAGAAATAAATTGCAATATTTGCGGGTGAAAATTTATTTAGAAAACACTGGGACACGGCAATAAAAATTTACAAATATATTTCTGCAATAAGGTAACGAATTTTTTTTCTAATAGTAAAAAATATGTACTACAGTGGTGGATAAATAAAATTTTAATTTACAAAAACGCTAAATGTAGATTAGTAATAAGAAACTTTTGCTTGTTAAATTTATTAGATAAGACATTCTTATAGCTAAGGTAGCTTGCCTGATTAAACCCTTATATTTTTAAATAAATTTGAAAGATATTTTGTAAGATTGCCTCATCAGGTTCCTGTTTTGAAAAGATAATATGATGGAAATTTTTAAATAAGCTTGAAAACCTGAAAATTTTTAGATTGCGTTACATCTTGCAGTAAGTAATTTAAGCTACACGTTAAACTTGAAATAAAAAAAGTTGTTTCAAATTCTTTTTTAAATCACTTTTAATATTTAAAAGTTAATTTACTTGAGGCATTTGAAATAATATTTTTACTTTACTTTAAGTTTATAATCATAACATAATCTTTAAAAGAGTTAATTTAAGATATAATTAAAAGAAGTCGTATAAATTCACACCTGATGCTCATCATCCGACGTAACAATATACGCATCTATGGCATTAGTTTGAAGTGTCGAAATACGTTTCATTTCACTTCTCAAAGCTCTCAATCGACTCGTCGTATCCACCCGGTCGGGAGGCTGTTGATTCGGATACTTGCTGACGGGACAGAACTTCCTATCCGCTCCATTGTAATTCAGCTCGGGCTTCGCAACGTCTGGCGTTTCTCCCATCGTACTTGCAACTGCAACGCAAAAGAAAAATGTTTTTAACGTTCATTTATTAAATAAATGTATTAAAAAATGTACTTTATAAATGTCGTGGCGTTGGATACCAAAAAAAAAAGTTGGCGCAAAAAAGGAAAAAAAAATTTTGGAAGCGCCGGGTATCGATCCCGGTACCTCTCGCATGCTAAGCGAGCGCTCTACCATCTGAGCTACGCCCCCGGGTGCGGAATTCAGGCGAAATAGCCTGTCAGTTTTTGATTTTTTTTTTAACGCCTCGCATATACACATTTTACTCAAATTTTGTGAATATACATACATATATATTTAGATACGTGGATTTATGAATAGTAAAATTCACATTTTACGCGTTGTTTAAATAATAATATATTTTGGAATACAAGTTCTGGAATACCTATAATTGTCTTGTCCAAAAAACGCGTCGGGTGCAACAAATTCAAAAATGCATTGCGAATAACCTCAAAACTATCTAGGCGGCGTCGAACGACACGTCTTAGGAACGTCCCAGAAACGTCCCATGGGAATCCAGAGGGTGTGCTGAGTGGTGCGCAAGTATCAGGAGTGCACGACGCTCGCGGCGGTATATCTCACTAGACTGCACGTGCAGCCGCGCGGTGCACGCCGCCGCATTCGAACCCGCCCGCCATTATTTTCGAACCGGCGCTGCACGCTGTCGAGACCCGCGCGCGGCTTAGCAGCATAAAAGTACAGCGGCAAGGCGGTGCGCCGATAGGGCGAGAAGGAAGGAAAAGAGAGCCGAGCGCAGTTCGCGCGTCGTCGCGCCATTCGTCAGCGCGGACCCTGACAATAAATAATAGCGGCCTCGCGTATTTCCGAGAGTAATTCCGTATTAGGCTAGCAGGAGAGCCGCGTAATTCGCTTAGGCCTATTAACTGCCGATCGGTAAGACAGAACTCGACTAGCCGCCGACTACGACTGGTGGCCTGCTTGCGGATCGTGCTGGAAGATGAAATTGGAAATAAATCTTGATAGTTGGATTAAGGTTTTTTTATGCTTCACGCGGCGAATTCAGTTTTTTTTTAATGCTTCTCTGCGTGTTCGAATCGTTTAAATAACGTTTCAAGTAAATCAGCTATTCGAATCAATGACGCGGTGCTTACTAACAGCTATTTATTTTTTTCACAACTGTATCGGGTGCCTATAATTAGAAATCTTTTCCGCATTATCGCATCGAGGAAGAGAAATGTTTCGTATTGTATACTAATGTTTTCCTCGTCACTGGCATCAGTTGGATTCGAAGAAAAAACCCGAACGATTAATTTTTCGTTTCCGGGAAAAGCCCCGGCTCGAGATCGTGCGCGACGCGGTGCATGCAATCTGCGGCCTAGCAAGTGTGAATCCGACTTTCCGCGATGCATGCTCTCCTGGTGAAATTTAGTCACCTTGCGTGGCGTCACACTTTATTAATTAAAATACCTGTTTGCTCCGTTCGCGGCCTGCCGAGAAAGTAGAAAAAGGAATCGCAGGGAACGCGGCAGAGGAGCTTCGATATGCAAATGCAAGCGTGCTGTGTCGAGGTGCAAACTAGTCGGATTATGCGTACTTTGCTAAAGCGCGTAATCGATTTCAGCTGTTTTTTTTTTTGGTTTATAACGAATAGTTTAACGATCTAAAGATTTTGCCTACTATGTTTACTACCTTTCTTCCTTTTTTTGCAGCTAATTGAACAAACTTTAAATGATATAATTGAAATAGAATTTAAATCAGACATTATAGGAGGTAGACAAAGATTTAATATTTTAATTTATAATTCCCTCCAATATTACGTTTATTATAAACTAAATGTTTTCTGTACAAGTTATCAGGACAGATTTGTCCAGTGACTATTACTTTAATAGTACTTGATTTCGAAATGTGCAATTTTCTTTAGTATTGCGTGGAAGTAACAATTCACTTGAGCAAAAGACAGTTTATCTAGCCGCAATTACGAAAAACTTAAAAAACAAGAGATATACACTTTAAATGATTTTGCATGATGAGTAATGCATTACCGAGTAATCTGTTCTCGTGTAAGGGAGTCTATGTAAAAATCTAATGCACTAAAATGTGGATAACTAAATTAATTACTATTTATGCCTTCGTTGTAATAACATTGTGTGAAGAAGTTCAGTGGCAATTTCCACTTGGAAAACTTAGAGGATTAAAACTGACTACAGCCTATCAGAATAAGACATATTATAGTTTCCGAAGTGTTCCTTACGTTAAACCTGTTACTGGGGAAAATAAATTTAAGGTAGAAAAATATTATTTTCTTACTTATATTTTTACATTGGAAATGCTCTTTATCGGAAGAATTTTTTTTTTTGCGATAACAGTAAGTGTTTAACAAGTACTCGAAAAAACTTTGCAAAAAATTTTCTTTGCATATCTTGTATAACAAAAAAAATTGTATTAATAAATGCATTAAATCCTGCGTAAATTAAATAAAAAAAATATTAAAAGATTTGGTTCTTGCAAGTTCGTTATTTTTCAATTTTCAGCTACTTGATAAATTAAAAAGCATTTGATATGCGATCGGTTCCATTACACCTATTTCAGCCCTCCGAATTAATCGAACCATGGGAAGGAGTACTGGATGCTACAAAACCTACAGTAGAGTGCGTCTATTTTTGTCCAGCTCGAAAATTTTACATTGGAGATGAAGACTGTTTACTTATGAACATATATACTCCAGGACTTGAGGTCAATGCTAACAAAGCAGTATTATTATGGATTCATGCTGGTGGATTTAATTATCTATCTGGCGATGATGGAGTTCTTGGGCCCGACTTCTTGATTGAAAAAGATATCATATTAGTCTCTTTTAATTACAGACTTGGTCCGATAGGTAAGATAACTTACAATTTAGAACTTTAACGAGTCTGGTCCACGTTAAATGTGAAATTGATTAATTACAAAAATAAAACTTTAGAACAAAAATTTTTATTTCTTTTAGGATTTCTAAATACTGGCGATGAAAATGCTCCTGGCAATGCGGGTTTAAAAGATCAAGTAATGGCCATTAAATGGGTAAGAAACAATATTAAATATTTCGGAGGTGACCCTGAAAAGATCACATTAGGAGGAATGAATTCAGGAGCAGCGTCAGTACAATTGCACATGATGTCACCAATGTCTCAAGGTTCGATTAACTTTCCCACGCCACAAAATCTCAGAAAACAAAGTAAACGTCTAATCTCATTTTTATTTACTTGCAGGACTGTTCTGCGGCGGTTTGGAACAATCTGGAACGTCTTTATGTCCATGGGTCATGCAATACGACCCTAAAGAAGTAGCCTTTCAATTAGGTGAAGTTTTGGGGATAAAAACCTCTTCTTCAAAAGAATTAGTGAATAAACTGAAAATGTTCTCTGCTAATGAGTTGATGATTGCGGCTGAAGAAGTTTCAAAGTCACTTGTAAGTGTTGAGCAGAAAGTGAGATAAAAAGGAAAAGAGACAAAGATAAAAAAGGGGTATTTTACTTTTTTCTTTTAGAGTTTTATGAGTGGAAATGTACATGCTTTTTTACCATCGGTGGAAGCAGATGTAGGACAAGAAGTATTTTTACCAGCAGATCCGTGGACTTTAATCGAATCCGGAAGAGTAGCTGATGTACCTCTCATTGCGGGAATGAACTTAGACGAGGAAGCAACAATGGCGGCTAGTAAGAAATAATTATAATTACTATAATATATCATAATGATTGAATAAAAGTTGTACGTCAAAATTTATTTACAAACTTTTGCAGGATTTATTAAAGATGCTGAAATGATGAATAAGAATTTCAAAAATTTTATACCGGTTGATTTTAATGTCACTGACGATGAAAGGAAGAAGTTCGCCGAAAAAATAAGAAATTTTTACTTTGACGGAAAAGATTTAACCGCAGATACGCTTGAAGAATTTACAAAAGTAATCAAACGAACCAGATGATATTGTACAATTAATGAATTCTTAAATTTGAATAACTTTATTTTCGGTTTTAGTTACTTACAGATATTAATTTTACTTATGGTGTACATTTTTCGACCAATCTAATTAGCAAAATGAACAAAGCGCCAGTCTATAAGTATTTACTCACACACTATTCACCGGTTGGTCCACTGAAAAATATGTACAGTTCAGAAACAGGTACATTATAAGATAACAAATGGAACAAAAACTTAGTCAAGTTTAATTAAATATACTCCCATTTTCAAGCTAAAATTATTTGAACTACATATTTTTTGTATTATAAATAAATGCATTAAAAATATATTTAACAGGAGTTGCTCATGGAGATGAAATAAAATATGTTTTTTACTCTGATATGTTTAAAAATTTACCACCTCCTGGTTCAGATCAAGAGAAAATCATGCACATGTTTACAACTATGTGGACGAATTTCGTTAAAACTGGGTAAATATTCATTTTTTATTTTCTTTAAAAGATTTTCAAGTTAGTATTTTATTCAAGACAATTTTTTTAATTAAAGGAACCCGACATCAAATAAGGATGAATATGTAACAATTGACTGGATTCCAGTTGGAGCAGATGACTATTACTTGGATATAAATGAAAATATGTCTGTGAAACAAGGCTTTTATAAAGAAAGAATGCACTTGTGGGCCGAATTTGCTAATCATATTTTAGGACGATTTACATCTGAATTTTAATAAGAAGAAGCATAACAAATATTTCATAATTATTAAAATTGTAATCACACAAAAACTTTTTAGTTGTGTTTCAGATTTGTATATTTTTAATAGAATGTTATTATTTTGTATAAAATAAATCAAAATCCATATCTAATTTTGACTGAATTCATTACCAGCAAATACCTTTATTTTGTTTGGTAAATCTGTTCGCATATCCAGCCTATTTATATTGTCTTCTAGATTTATTTATTTATTAGTTATGTTGGATAGAATTAAGGTTAGGAAAATTATATTTAACGCTGCGAGATTAGTCGTTATTGATTTCTCTCATTTTTTGTTGATATTGTAAGATTTTCCAATGCAAGCAAATTTCAAAAAAATAAACGTGCACGTTTCTATGTATAATGAAAGCAAAACATAATTTAAAACAATACTTTAAAAAATTAATATTTTTTATTAATTCTTTATTCATAAATGTTTTAAATATTAAAATAAAAAAAAACAGCCATTTAATTCCACTAGTAAATGAAATATTGCGACATATTACAGCCGACTATTCCTATCCAGGAAGTAATATGCATATTACGGCGATTCAAGCACTTGTAAAATCTCATTTTGTAATTTGTTTAATCTTCAAATTGATTCTCATAAGAGTATTCATTTCGACATTGAATTCGACCATAGTAAGGAAATGAAAAGTGTACATACTTTTGTAAAGTTTGCTATATTGTTGATGCTCATTAAATTTGTAACAATCAGTAATAGCTATACTTCAAATTTTACTGTTATGGAACGCTCATTCAGAATAGACACTGAATGTCAAGTCTTTTATACAAAATGCACGTGCATTATTGATCAAACTTTTATAAATAAACCCAAAACATAATAATAATTTTTTTGAGTTATCAAAATCATTTCAAATGCAATTTTTGTTATTAAAAAAACTTTAAACTTAACTTAAAAGTGATTAAATATGGATCAAAAAAGTTTACAAAATATTGAATATATTTTAAAATTGCATTAAATTCATTACTGAGCATGAAACTTATAAGAAGATTTTAAAAAAAGTTAATGAGATTAAATTACTAGCGATGATTTTAATGGATCACCAAATACAAAGCGAAGAAAATTTTTCTAAAAAACGTAAAGTGGATGATGGGGATGCACAAATACAAAATTTATTAATTAATAAATGAAAATTAGTATTTAATATTAATATAATATAATAATTATATTAATATTGTTCGATAGTCACTAATCACCAAACTAATAATGACTCAGTATTTATAGAATTAACAAACCATTTAGATCACTAACGCTATCATCACGAGAATTGCGACGTCCAAATACGCATGTAATTTCAACTCAAGAAGCGATTGCAAAATGGTACAAAGTTTGCATGCCAAATATATCAATCTTAAACGTGAATAATGTGTGGAAACTTTATGCTATCGGTCTGAATAGAAGTTTTAAGAGGCATTAGTTTTAATCAATACTTTTATTGCAAATAAATTTCATTCGATCCAATTAATGAAACAGCGTGCTTATAACGTTTATTAAAACTTTATGTCCAGAAATATTAAAACTAGCTGTTTTGCTATTTGCATCATTGAAAATTTGCCGACTCATTTCTGAAGCTAAAATGAAGTGGGCGATAAACTTGTGTTCGTATTTGAAAAATAATGAAATTAATTTTTTTAATACAATACTCGATTCCCGAACGTCTGTTTTCATCGTCCTAACCAGCTATTTAATAATCATTAAGGAGTCCTTGTCTATTTTTCAATCGAAAATGACTTGCAATATACGGTTTTAAGCAGAAAAATGTTTGATAAACCTTTTATTAATTTATTCATAAATAAATAAGCTTTCATTAACTCAAATTTTAATTTATAATTAATTAAAATTGATCATGATTTTTTGGCTAATGATAAATTTGATATAGAAGTTGATTCACGTTATTAATTTTGATAATACGATTAATTTAAAGAAGATAATGAATCATAATATCATATGCAGTAAATTGCAAAAAATGAAGGTAACTTTGTAAAATAAACTAGTCCTGAATTCTAATAAGTTTATCAAGTTATTGAATCAGCATTGTTTAAAATACATTAAGCTTCACAATACTAACAATTTAATGAAAAAATGTATAAAATGATATGCTTTATATTCACTGAACTATATAATAACCATCGAAATCCGGAATATCTCGAGAGTCGTACGTTTTTGAACGATTTGAGCACTCGACTATAATTACGTAATTTACCTAGTCGGTTATTTGGCTCCTTCCGATTTGCGGAGTTACGCTTCAGCTTATAAAAGTCCGAAGCAAGCGGAGGATTCGACATATTGTTAAGGCACGATGCGGTCGCTTAAGTTCCTCGTATGTTTGGTCATCGTGGCCATTGCATGCGCCGATGAGGAAGTGACCCTCGACATTTCGACAGGGACCTTGAAGGGGCTGAAAGCTACCACCGTTCTTAGTGGAAAGCCGTACTACAGTTTCAAAGGCATCCCTTATGCTAAGCCGCCTATTGGATTCCACAAATTCGAGGTAAGTTAAACCCTTAATTCTTAATAGTAAATAGTATACGTAAATCAGTAATTGTTAGTTTTATTTATGTTCCATTCTAGTGCAGTGAGTACTGATGTAGTTGATTCAAATAGTAACTCGAGAAAGTATTTGTGCGAAAATGAAAAAAAAAAATGCATTTCTTATATTAAGAAAAAATATTGTATTCTTAAGTTGATAAAAGAAATGTCTTAAATGTGATTCAACAACCAGTTACTTAGAATAATTTTTTATTACGTTTATCAAATGAACATAATATTTCTAGTTTTCAAACTGGTTCTAATATTTCACATTCTTAATGTCGAATTTGTTTTGTAAAAGCTTGTGTCATCTATAATTTCAGAACAAAGAACGTTATGAAACATAAAACACTGACCATTACCTTTAATGTCCAACTTCTTCATTCGACGTTGATATTCGGTTATGCTATTCAAAGACGTCGCAGTAAACATACCCCAGACGTTCGCGATAATAAGTAGTAATCAGTATCTTTTCAGTTCGAAGAATATTAATATTTGAAAAAATGACTTATAGTCATTCTGTATTACCCTTTTTGATTTATGAAATTTTAATAATCATATACAATTGAATGAAATCTTACGATTTCTTCTAAATTTAAATTTTTAAAAATTAATTTTTTTATAAATTTTCGAGAAGTTGAATGTTCCAAAAACTAATCTTCATTTATATTATTTCCAAAGCCACCAGTATCACCAGATCCATGGATTGGTGTACTCGATGCTACACACCACAGACCGACTTGCGTCTTCTTTTGCATGATGAGACAAGGAATTGTCGGCGATGAGGACTGTCTGTACTTGAACGTATACACTCCTGATATTAACAAGGAAGCCAAGAAAGCTGTGATGGTGTTTATTCATCCCGGTGGCTTCAATGCCGGTTCCGGAGATGATGACGTTTACGGTCCTGATTTCCTTGTTGAACAGGACGTCGTTGTAGTGACGTTCAACTCAAGACTTGGCGCTGCTGGTAGGTCTTCTTTAAATTTAAATCTAAATACGCAGAGTGCTTTGAAATTGTAAGAAAAAAGTATTCCACGGGGGATAGAGAACAAAGTCTCGTTTTTAATTTACTTTTTTTTAATATATACTTTTGAAAGTTGAAATTATTCAATGATAAATAGATATAGATTGTGAATATAGATATTTTCATAAAATATTTATGTAAGTACAATTCTTTATAGAATACTGTATTATTGCTTTCAGGCTTTTTGAGTACCGGAGATGAAAATGCTCCAGGTAACGCGGGATTGAAGGACCAAGTGAAGGTATTAAATTGGATCAAAGAGAACATTGTAAACTTTGGTGGTTGCCCAAACAGGGTAACGCTTTTCGGTATGAGTTCCGGTGCAGCTGCCGTTCAGTTCCACATGCTTTCACCAATGTCTCGTGGTGAGTATAAAATAATAAATAACTATGAGATTTGAATCAGTGAATCTATTTTTATCTTATTCTTCTGTTTTCTTAAGGCTTGTTCAGTGGTGCCATCATGCAAAGTGGATCCGCTCTGAATCCTTGGGCTATGGATTACGATCCTAAGGACGAGGCATTCAAATTGGGAGAAGCACTTGGCATCAAAACCAGCGATACTAAAGAATTAGTGAATAAACTTAAGGAGTTCTCTGTACAGGAGATTGTTACTGCAACCGGAGAAGTCACGAAAATTCTGGTTAGAAGATTAATTTAAGCTTAAATATACTTTTTATGAAATATTCTATTACAATATTCTCATCTATAGAATCACATGAATGGACATATGGCAGCGTTCATCCCCGTTGTAGAACCTGATGCTGGCCAAGAAATATTTTTGACCAATGATCCATGGACTTTAATGAAGAAAGATGATGTGGCGGATGTTCCAGTTATGATTGGCACGAATCTCGATGAAACCGCTTTTATGGCTCCAAGTAAGTTTATAACATTTTTATGCATATTTTCCTTTTTTTAGTATTGCAAAGTAGAATTTGCATGGAATAAAAATTATTTCCTTCAGTGTTCTTACCGAATGCGGATATGATGGATCAACATTTCGAATTTTTCTTACCGGATGATTTGAATGCAACGGATGCCAAAAAGAAGGAGTTGAGCGATATGGTCAGAAAGTTCTATTTTGATGGAAAAGCTCTTACAACTGACGCAAAAGTACCTTTCACTATGGTAAGAAAAACTGCAATAACGATATTTAACTTTCAAAGGTCGAAAAGCCGATATAAACTTTGATTAAAATATTTTTAAAATAATGCTTAAAATATTTTGTAGATGACTAGTGATATATTCTTCGTTGCTGGTATACTTATGTCTTCTAAAATTCTTGGAGCAAGGGACAAGTCCCCAGTCTATGAATATCTATTCTCTTATTACTCTCCTGTCGGTATAATGAAAAATTTGTTCAAGATGGAAGAAGGTATATTTACGATAATTTGTTTTCAAAATATTGTTAAGTGATCAAATTTAAAAATTATTTGTAAATATGAACAGGTGTCGCTCACGGTGATGAGTTGGGTTACATGTTTTATTCCAATGTCTTTAAGAATAAGCCAGAACCTGGATCTCCTGCTGAGAAAATGACTAAAGTCATCACAAAATTATGGACGAATTTCGCTAAAGAAAGGTAAGGAATGCCATAATTTAATTAAAAATATATATATATATATTGTTTTAACACCGCATTGTAATTAAATACACTTTTATTTTAGAAACCCAACACCAAGTTTGGACGAAGATCTCACTGTCGAATGGACACCAATGGGTTCTAACGATAATTATTTGGACATCAATCAACCGATGAAAATGGAAAAGACCCTCCACAAAGAAAGAATGAGTTTATGGTCACAAATCTACAGTGATGTGTTAGGAGAGTACGTGAAATATTTTAACAAATAAAGTGAAATTCTCTATATTTTTTTAAGAATAAACGAATTAATTTTATTATTACTTCTTATTATTTCCAAATAATCAATAAAAAATTCTTGGTAACTAATCCAAAAAATTGTTTTGATGCACCCATTATTAAGTGTTTTTTAATGTGAACATTTAAGTATAATAATAAACGTAAAAGTTAGTAAAAGATTTTTCTAAGCAATTACAAGGTTTAATTTGATATTTTAGTCAATATCTAAGTATTTCTGTTTTATATATGATTATTGATTTTCTGTTTTATAATATGATTATGATATTTTCTTAATAAAAAAATACGAAATCATGTAAATAAAAGTGAGCAGAAGTATGAGGAAAGAAATAAGAGCGAAAGTAATATGTGCCCGTCCTGCTCTATCACTTGTTCACCACTCATTTTTATATCCCAAGTGGAACAGGAGTGGAAAAGTTCAAAGAAGTAGTTTAGGCGTTTAGTTTCTAGCGCCTATACGAATACATTCAACAAAATTATTTTGCATTATCTGGGTATCTCGAATCAATTGATTTTTTAAGTTTTAGCTATTTAATATCTCTGAAAAATAAGGAAAAATAAATTTTACGGTAAATTGCAAATTAATCAGTGGAACATTCTTTATTGTATAAAATGTTAATAAGGATTTCTGAAAATACGCTCTTGTATACTTTAGCATTGTTGAGAAAGAGATACTCAAGATGCTGTGCCACCAAAAGGTACGTTGAGATGATCTGTAGTATCTTTATATTAGGGAAGCAGAGAATCAAAGTAGGTCGAATTTTTTACCTTTCATCTGTGGACCAACGAAATTTCTGATGTCCATCAGTTCATTGTGTTTTTTCCTCTTTTTGAATTGTTTATTTGGCGGAAGTTTTAAATAATAAATTTCATTATCAATGTGGTAACTTAAATATTAATATATTTATTTAAACTTTAGAATTTATACTTAAGTAAATTACATTATGTAAAAGAAAAAAAATTCTCAAATTTTAACGTAAGCACTTGTTGAAATAAAATTAAGATGATAATTTTCTTAATAATATCCCACAAATGCAATTACGGTGTGATGTACACAAACTTTTTCAGACGTTTCTTAATAAACACCTGAAAACATGCTGAAATGTAACCTTATAAAACAACGAATAAGTCATACTTGGGCCTTCTAATGCCCCCCCTAAATTTTAAAGGGTATTTTATGCAATTAAGAAACAAAAAAATTCAGTACTACGAAGTTTACTCAAA
The DNA here is from genome assembly GCA_035582935.1 of Ormyrus thymus. Taxonomy (NCBI): domain Eukaryota; kingdom Metazoa; phylum Arthropoda; class Insecta; order Hymenoptera; family Ormyridae; genus Ormyrus; species Ormyrus thymus. Next base: position 420,864 of record JAWWEM010000030.1, on the reverse strand, counting down.
GTTTTAATCAAATAATAAGAATCAACTTTATTTGTTTACTACTACATTAATATATAATAACTATATTAATATTTTCTTAATTTATACACCGCGTGAAGAAATAATTTATTGCATATTAATATATCTAATAAAATTTAAAAGTAGATTTTGATTAAAAATCCAAACTCTTTAATAATAATTTTCTTAATCTCTCAAATCAAAGTACTTGCCGCTGCGTGAATGATATACTGTTTACGCATGCGCTTACTCTTTGATTGTGCGTGATTTCCAAGTCGCGAAAATACTGATCCGTCACTTGCTCAGTTGTCTAAGAACGATCAGGATTACAGAAGATGGCACGGGACTCAATTCTGGAGTTCGAAAACACTAAGATCTTTCAATTTCAGATAAAATATCAAATTTTATCGTAAACGATAACAGATATTACAAATTCAAATAAATTTTTTACTTAATCTACCCCTCGATGTTATCTTTAAATTTCTTATCTAAAATAATAATGAAATTGCAAGCAGCATATTGAGAGACATTCGTCACCCGACAGTCGCTTCAATTTTTGTTCATTCAGCACTCACTTTTACATCTCCGACCGTCTAGGCTGACATGTGAATGAAGAAGTGCACAATTTCTTTAGGCCAATATTAGTAAAACTAGAACGCGCACAGAGTAAAAATAAAGGTCGAGAGAATTTCCGCTCGCAATGAAACGTTAAAACTAAAAATATTTGGAGTAAATCATGCACGTGATGTTTTCTTGTACACAAAGAGTAAAAATTAATATAGTATTCGGCAGAGTGAGATTGCAAAAGCACTCCAAAAAATTTTGATAATTTATAGGAAATTTTACTGAAAAATGTAAGAAAATTTACCGAAATTCAATTAAATTTGATAAAAGCATAGTTAAATTTTTCGTAAAGTATAGTAATAGTTTTGGGTTCAGCTAGGAAAAATAATAGTAGTAATATGTTTCGGTTAGGGAAATAGTAATTTTCGTGTAAATTTCTTAAATATTTATTAGAATATTTTTGTCCGTGCAGTATTTCTCCTTCGCGTATCGGAACATTCTTTGAAATTAAATACCGCGCAATTGGCAGTGGAATTCCTAACGACACGAATGATCGATTTAAAATTCAAATATAAAATAATTACATCAGGATGTCACGTATTTATAAAATTTAAAATACGTCAAAAATAAAATTAATAATAAATGGGCGTTCTTTATAAAAAAGCTCTAAAATGAATATACTTAATTAATTTTCTTAAAAATAATATTTAATGTTTTTAAAGCGACTGCAGTACACAAGACAAAAGAAAATTTCTGTTTTTAAGAGTTACTTTTACTTATCAGTCTTTGTCACTCAGTTCAGTGATCGTCATGTGCAACAAGAACCCATTTACATAGCAGTCGTCATCAAGCAACTTTAATTTTTATGCTTAAATGTTGCTCAACGTTTTTGCAAAATTAAAGCTCCTTGGGAAATAAAGACGAAAACGCTTAATAATCATTTTGTTTCCGAGTTTTGTGCTTATAAACACTTTCTGCGAGTCACGTCAATACGATTGAAATCGTGAGTTCACTCCACTTGCTAAAAGACCAGAAAGTGTACGTCACCCTTTATCTAAAAAGTGAGGTTATGTATTGTGTGTTTCCGTGGACTGTATCTAACTGATAATTCATTCGAATCAAGTTTATCGGTGAAAATAATACTGATAATAATTGTTTTACAAAGTTAATACTTACTAAATATAAATTTCATAGAATAATAATAATACGGAAATTTGCTTGTGAAACTTAAACTATGAATACATTTATGATACTCACATTATTTTAAATTCAGATTCAGGCTAGAAAACTGCAGAAAATTTGCAATCACAATGATCACTTAGTGTTCCGCGAAATCCAAAATTAACAAATGCGTCTTTGTCAACAAATGAACGCATGCACTATATTTACTGCTTTCGGCGACAACAACAAATCTTCCCATTCAAATACCACAATAGAAAATTTTTTTTCGAGCGATGGTTAAAAGAAGCTCTTTTCCAAAAAAAAAGGACTCTCTCGAAATTGAAGTTTTCAAGGATACACAACGGAGCGACGGGGAGCAGGGTCTTTTTGAAGCATTGAAAACCGGTAGACTAAACAGCTGGATGCTTTTCAAGAGCAGCGAACAAGGCAGCGCGGCGGCGGTAGTGGTAACTTCTTTCAGTCCCCACCGAGCAGAGTCGGGGAGCGGAAGGCTGGAATGGTACAGCTGCTGCACCAGGACCAGGTTTCGAGATGATCTTCAGCATCTTTCTAATAGGAGCGCATGAAACGAGAGCTGCGGTTCCTTTTCGTTGGAAATAACACTGAGTTGGACCAGTTTTCGAAATTTCTTACCGACACATTTTCCTGTTTTAAACTCTCTCGCTATTTATATACATATATCTGCGTCTCTTGAATTGTTGTAGATGTTAAGCTAGCGCGAAAACGATTGCTTTTTATACATCTTCTTTACGTAACTTTGAAGGAATTTAAATTCTAAAAAAGTTTAAAAACAATGAAAAAGGTATTTGAACAAGGTCAAAATTTATTGTGTAGTTTAAAAGTAAATAAGATATGTAATTTTTGTAAAAGGTTTTGAAAAAAGATTATTGCTATCTTAAAATTTTAAAACATTAAATTTTTGACAATTGTTTTAGTCGTTAAATATGATGGCTTAAATTATCGTTTGGAGTACTTATACTTTAAAAGTTTATATTTAAACATATATGTACATATTTTTAAGCAGAAAATGCTAGTGTTTAACTTACATTGTAGCGATTCAATTCTATCGAAATAATAAATACAATTTAAATATATTTATTAAAAAGAAATGTTACCTCTTATCATTATTAAAAAATAAATAAAAATTTCGCAAACTAAACTGAGATTGGAAGAAAAAAGAACGACTAAGATAATTAAGTGTTCCCAAAATCCGCGTCGTTTCCAACGAATTCCACTTTTTAAACTCGGCCCGCCGAAAGAGGAGTAAAAAAAGGAATACAATAAAGGCTGCGAGGGGTGAAGCGAGGAATCCTCGATCAGGGAAGGATAACGCGCGGCGAGTTTCCGCGCGCGGACGCACACGCTCGCGCGTGAACTTGTCCTTGCCCTTGCCATAAAGGGACTAATTTCAAAGCCAGGATTTCCCCGAAGCAAGATCCTTGATTTGGGGCAGTTCGAGGCTTTTTGAAACAGGAGAGCAGTTCGGGGAGGATGTCGATCGATGCCGAAGGGGTGGATGGAGCTTTCCCCTCTAATAAATTCTATCGCTTCTTTCCACTGTGTTTGAACTCTGATTTTCGCCCTCTGATTTTTGCTTTAAAGCGGGAAGGAGGTGAGTTACTTTTTCGTTTTAAATAAAATACGTAATTGTTTAAAGATCTAATTAATTATACACACTTTGTAAATAATTAAGACATATTGAATTTCTCTCTAAATGGAAGGAATCTAGTAGGTTTTTAGAGAGTTTGAAATTTTAAAGGAATCTTCAGAATGAAAATACGCCGCCGTCTGATTTTATAATTGGGTAAACGTTGGCAGCCACGAAGATACACCCGGGAAACAAGAACCATAGAGGGTAGTCCGGTGTCGATCACCTTGACTTTAAGTTTGTATTTACAAAACGCTTTCTCTTTATAATACGTAAATCTTTTTCATTTTTGAGAAGTATTTCGTACTTTATGTGGTTAAAATTTGATTGCATTTAATGAGTAAAGGAGTATTTTATTTGAACAAGAATTTTAGAAACTTAAGAGTAGACATGTTTTTAAAATGATTGAAAGATCAAACATAATTGGTAAGACTGGTGTTTATTTTTCATTCTACTTTGGAATCATTATTATTATTATTAATCTGCTTTAATTGTATAATTACTACACTAGTTTCTCTGTAAGGGATTAACATATTTTATTTTGTAATATTAGTTTACAAGACTTAGAAAAAATTACAATACTGCTTAATATTTTAAAAGGCGTGCTCTCACCACTAACTTTAAATTACCCTTTGTTTCTTTTTTAATGAAATTTTTGATAAGAAAAGAACAAGAAGATTTAAGGTGTATTTTCTGAATTTAAATTCATATAATTGTCCACCTTTTTCTACTTGAATGGCACAGAGACTTGTCTCAAAGTATTCGCACATAATGCGTTCAATTAATTTAGAAAAAGTACGTTCAAAAATATTTCCCACCCAAGTGTATGAACGCGGGTAACAAATCAAAATTCTCTCCAATTACATAACGAATCGTCCATTCCAGTATTACAAAATAACCCCTCTGCGAGCCTCTGCCACTAGCCAGCCCCGCAGAGCAGCGACTCCACCCCTGACCTTCCTCGAACTCCCACAGGTGCCCGCCTCCTTCCCGCTCGAAAGCACCAGCAAGACCCCAAGGATAAAGCACCAGGCTCGCATTCGCGAGCGAGTGTACCAGTGCATGCGCTCTGCGTCCCCTCGCGGCATTGCAAATCGATATCGCGCGAATCGCGCTCGCGACAAAGGGATACGAACTCGCGCCTCCCCCTCCTTTCCCAATCCGGCCAGTCCAAAAGCGCGCTCGAAAACCATCCCCACCTCGGCTCTCTAAAAAGGGCCGAAACATTTATCCGTCCCCTCGCTCTCTCTTTCTCTCTCTCCCTCTCTCGAGCGCGCGCAACCAAACAACGCGCTCGGCTCTCTCTCTCTCTCTCTCTGGCGGAGAGTAAAAAAAAAGGCCGGCTCCTACCGTCGGGGGTGGATTTCTGTATGGGCCGAACGGGTAGAGACCTGCTCGCGAGCCATGCGAGCCTGTCCGTAGTGAGACGCGCGCCTGCTTAAGTGGCTCGGGGAAGCCGGGCGCCAAGGCCGGTGGCCTGTCTCCAGGCGCCTGCCGCCGAAAAGTCGCGCCCGGAAAAAGGAGGCCGCCGCCGTTTTTCGCGGCTCCTTCCGAGGGGCAAAGCGTCGCCGTAGCCCGCCACTCGACCAGGAGCCCATCGCCACGAGGAGCCGAGCCGTCGCGACGCCCACCGGGGCGCTCTTTCTCTCCCCTCGCGCTGCACCGACGCCGACGCTTCTGTGTGCGTGTGCGCGTGTGTGTGTGTGGGAATAAACCGCGGCGATGCGCGGTTTCGATTCGCTCCTGAACGGGTGTTCGAGTCGCGATCGACGCCCAGTACGTCATATAGGGAATATGGGTAGGGAGCCGGCAAAGGCACCGTTTGCTCTGGTATCGGGGATGAATGCCCGAAGCTCGGCGGGCTTTCAGCTTTTTAGCCCCCTATTTTTTCGGCGAAAGGCGGATATTAATTAGGGAGAACGTTCTGGTTTTTCTCTGATTAAAAGAAAAATACTGCGGTTCGTTTATTAATGGAAATTCGTTTGAAAAATACAAAGTTGAAGTGAAATGTTAAATGCGCACAAAGGGAGGAGTGTCGCCTTCTCTTGATGATTGATCGACAGAAATTGAAAACTCATCGAAACAGTTTTACAGAATACCTCATAGTCATAAAAATAACGCGTATATTTCTACCTGAATCAGAAGCGCCAAAAGAGGGAGAAACTTGCTACTAAAGCATTTGTTCGTAAAATTATTTTATTCTTATATTCGAGGCAGGTGTCTAAAATTTAATTTTTTTCTTAATTATATGTATATCACAACAGGGCTGAGTGAAATGGATTGGTTCAGGTTTTCGGATATTTTAAAGTAATAAACATTTAAGTAGTATAAACAGGGTGAAGTATATTGTAAAGAATATGATTGCTAATACAAGCAATTCTTGTCATTACCTTTTGTACGTGAATGAATAAAATTCATTGGTTTTCCAATCTGATCAGTAATCAGTGAGATAAGATTGGAAAGACTGAATTTCGTGAAGCAAAAATTTGGAGTCTATTGAAAACATAAACGCTTAATTATATAAAAATTAAAATGTAAAATAATTCATCGACACCTTTTGTTTCAAGAAGACCAAACTTGAATGAAACAAGCAATGAAACAACGTATAAAACTTACATTTATTTATCAATTAATTCACATTCACATATTCGGAAATCCAGTCCAGGTATTTGCGAACGGCCGTGAAAACGGCAGGAACGTCAGTGGTGTCGCAGATGAACCCCGAGGAAACTATCCCGGCGAGTCTCCCGTCCATCACTCCCGGGCCGCCGGAGTCGCCGTTGCAGGAGCCGTCGGTACTGTTACCAGCGCACAGCATCCTATCGGTCACCGGGTCCAAGAAATAATCGTCCTGACACTTGGCCAAGCTCACTATCGGCAAGTGCGCGGCCTTCAGCCGCAGAATCTTCTGCTCCTCCTCGTACTGGAAAAGCGTTTCGACGGCGCGTCAGTGCATTTACCGATCGGCTTCGTATTTTGTGGCAAACGAATACTCACGCGCTCCTCCCTTCCGAAGCCAGATATGGTCAGTGTTTTTCCAGGTATCGGCTCGTCGCCGGCTCTTGCTAGAGCGACTGGCTTCTGTTTTTCATTGGGCTCTATCGGTTGCGCAAGCTGACGCGCCGATTATCGAACCGAACATTGGGCAATGAATATTTCGATTGTCGCACGAGGAAAAAAAAATGAAGGTTGCTTTTACAAATACCTCGATGAGCGCGATGTCGTCGGTGATAATGTAATCGTGCACTTTGAATCCGGGGTGAACGATCGTGCGTTTGATCTCGTGCTCCTCCCCGTCGTCGTACCTCTTGGTGGCACCCGTTCGAACTTTCAATTCGGAGGTCGACATTTGCCTGCCGGTTAAGGTTAATTAGGTCGAAATAACAGAGCGACGAATTATCGAGTGTTTGCACTTACTGCAGACAATGTCCAGCGGTAACGAGCCATTTGTTTGTTATTATAGTTGCGCCGCAAATTGGCTCGTTATTCGTCGTCGCTTCGGCGGAATGGTGAATCAGAGCTGCCTTTATTTTAAATTCTCTTTTTAGTTTGATTACGCAGAGGGGGAGATTTTAATTATTGCGAATAAACAATTTGACGCAATAAAATGTGTATAATTGATTCATTTTACCTGATACGGAAAGTCTTGAATTTTCACATACTTTCCACCCGCAATTCTCTTTCTGACGGCCAAAGCTTAAATAATTTAGAAATTTTATGAATTGTTTTAAATATGATGATCATAAATAAGTTAGAAATTAGAGTTTAACAATTTTAGAATGTTATTGAATATTATAAATTAAATCTATTAAGCGAGTTAACGGTTAAAAATTTAATAAAAATTTGTAATTTAAACATTTAGTCTTAATCTTTTAGTCTATAAAACTCAATTACAACTATGTAAGTATGCGAAACTGATGAGTAGAAGTACAAACGACCTCATGATTACAGTGATACAATTGTACTAATTTTAAACTTCCGAAACTTTGAAAATATACTTTTAGTCTGCACTAACGTCACGTTTCATGATTTATTGAAAAGATTAGAGTTCTATATTAAGTAAATTTTGATTGTTAACTCATGTAAAAAAACTTAACTTAACTACGCACGATTCAAGATAAGATTTTTGTTCACGATTATATAGTACAATTGCGCAAACGTATTAATCCATTGAGAAAATTTAAAGAAAAAATATTAAAAAATTTTTCGACGAATGGTTTGTTTACTTTTATTTATGAAAATAAAAGCTGTTTAAAAAGCCAATAATTTTGATTAGATTACTTGAATAAATTTGATAACCTACGCTAAGGCAATATTAATCAAAGTAATACTATTTATATTTACTAGCTCCATATCTCACTATTTTAACTTCAAAGTTAAAATGTGTACAGACACATATTTTTCAAGTAATTAAAGGCGTGGCTCGACAGACTCGGTAAAAGCAAATCATGTTTGCTCTAGAAGAAAGTCATTTCGAAAGTCAACTTTGTTTACATTCGACTTACGCTCTATCCTGTTAAGCATGTACTTGTCAAATATTTGTCGAGCTATATTTCATTTTCACTTTAAATTACTTATTAAAAACAATCTACATGTAATAATCAACGTGTAATTATTGCGTTCATCGAAGCACTGATAAAAAATGTATCTCATAAAAAAATTGGAAGAGAAAAAATTGAAAAACAAATTCGCTCCACCGACAAACTTGAAACCCCCGCAGAAACATGTCCGTCAGCTTCAGCCGCGCTCGCCGCGCGTTCAAATCAATCCCGTCAGTTTCCGCGTTTGCGCACAGCCGATCCCCTCGCCGCCGAAATCCCGCTCGCCACACCACACCCTCCGCATCATCCCCTGATCGCGCTGGAGCACTCGGGAAAGAAACTCGCAGAAATGTCCGTTAAATCGCGCGACAGCTGCGCTCCGACATACGCATGCAATAATTGCTCCGCGCGTCGTTCCTCTCGCCGCGCGGTCCTTGGGCTTTGCGCCCCCGCGGCTTTCCCGACGGGAGGGAAGACGCGGCCGAGTCGCCGCCACCGCGAAAAGTGCACCGGAAATAGACCAGGGCAGCAGAGGCTCGAGGAGGCGGCGGCCCCCTCGCGCGCCGCCTCGGGCTTCGAAAAAAGGCCCGGGAATTTTGCGACGCCGCTTTGTACTTATTGGAAAACAAGGGCGGTTCGCTACCAGGGTAGCACGAGGACGGCGCCGGTGTGCCGCAGCCCCCGCGCGCGAGCGCGCGCATGCGAGGGGGTTGCGGCGGCCCGCACACCCCCCTCGCCTCGACGTGCGTGAGGCGGCGCGGCGGGTCACGGACCGGTGACACGCGTACACGTGAAACGGGGCGCCGTAGCTCTCCCTCTCTCTCTCTCTCTCCCCCTGCTGCACGGGCTTCTTTGTCGCCCGAGGCTGGGGAGATCGTAATGACGGAGTGCCGCGGCAGCCCGCAGGTTTCACTTTACGGAAGACCCACGGGGCATCTGGTGCGCCGGGGACGTCAGCTGTCGGCTTTTGGGACACCTCTTTGCGCCTGTTTATTAGGGGGGCAGTTTCTCGGGAATTCGGTGAGACGAGCTGCTTGGGCCAGGCTAGTACTCTGAAGGGAGGGATTGATATTGTGGAATTGGAAATTACAAAGAGTATCGACATTTGCATCGCGTTATGCGATGCAGCTGTGTGGAAAGAAATGCAAAAGTATAAAGAAAAAAAAACATTCGTTCGTACAAATTTTTACAAGGGAGTTATTTCCCCTTGCTTGTTTATTGTTTATTTGCTTATTATTCAACGGACGGACAGCCTTTATAAAAAGATCCAAAAATTAAAGTTACGTAGCTTCCCTGGTGGAAATTGCCCATTTTTCCCATTTATGAAACGCTTTTTTCTACATGTTTTAACCATTTTATGGTTAATTGTCTAAAATCGCTAGGAAATGGTTAAAAAAGCGTTTCATAAATGGGAGAGAAATGGGCGATTTCCACCAGGGTTATGATAACAAATGTAAAGTAAATATATGTTACGCCAATACAATAATTATATACGAGAGCACTAATCTTACTGTTAAAGTACTATAAGGGTTGAAATGTTTCGAGTTAAAATTAGTAAGAAAAAAATTTCAAGTGCTTTTTAATCTGTTAACACACGAATAAAAACGAAAGCTAGAGTTAAGATTATTTGCAAATACTACTCGATGACTATGAAGTGAGTTAATTGCCCATGTTGATTTTAGGTATAAGACCACCTCAAAGAAAATGAACGAAGAATATTACGTGAACAATTACAATTTTTGTTTTTGCAGTAATAGTTATTAAAACAAATCATCTTTACTTAGAAATACTTTTTTTCAATATTACTGATCTAAAATCAATTTTGAAAATTTCATGTTTAATGAAATAATAAAAAAATAAAAATAAATGATGGTACATTCATAAAAGATTTTCAGTATTGCTACAGTTTCACTTAATTAAAAAGCTTTTTATTCAGCTATTTGTTCATCTAGCAATTCTTTATATAAAAGCTTTTAAGCAGCCAACGTTTCCCTAAACATCGTGCAAGACATATGCCTCCAGGGGTACTGTAAATAATGTACGGAAAAGCAGCAAATTGAGACTTTGAACAGGTGCTTCGCTCGTAAAACACTGTTGCACCTGCGCGATCCCAATACACATTATTTTCAAGAGAAATGATCTAATAAAGCAAGTTTATCGGCATTATTTTTATATAATTGTGTAATCAAATTTGTCAAAAACAAAAATTAGGATTAATTTCTTAAATATAGAATTATAAATTATAAGAAAAATGCACGCTTGTGGTGAGTTGCGATTGCCTGCTTTCTCATTTCATTATTTTTCTAGCAGATTTTGACATCTATTTTTTTTTTTTTTATTTAGCTAATTATCATCAGTAAGTTTTGATACACGTATATTTTTCTGCAAAATGATTGTGGTCAACGAGTTCGATTCCTGCCACCGAAAAATCCAGCAAACATCTATTCTGCACTGAAAACATCCTATAATATAATTTGTTGAACAATAAATTCCATTGTTAATCGATTGCGTTCCTCTGTATCAAAACATTTCTTTCGTAGCGCAATAAAAAGAAACATCAGGCCAATAACAAAAATTCCACGGAGCAAACTTGATTCTCCCGAATGCAAGCAAGCCCGAGCTCGAAGCTTGAAAGCAAAGTAAAACGGGTCGAGTGCTAATGCGCAGCTCGATCGGTAAGGCTTATCGACCAGCTGCGGCTAAACTACGCGCGCTCATCAAATCATCGCAGAGATTAATAAGGAAGGAGGTGGTGGGCTCTCGTTTGAATGATATTAGAGCAGTATCAACATCACAGGTGTTCCTTTCGATCTTCGCCGGCCACGTCTCGGTCCGCGACTATATATCCTGCCCCCCCACTCCTCTCTCTCTCTTTCTCTCTCTCTTTCTCGTCGTGGACGTCATTATCAATCAGGAGGCGGAACACCAGGACCGAAGATACGCTCGCCTGCGAACGAAATGCGAACGTTGGCTTGGGAATAAAATGTGAACGTTCGCTGCGAAGTAATGGGTTAGAACAGACGAGCACGGAAGATATCAGGGAGGCAGGACTGATTCAGTGGTCTTTTTACTTGGCGCATGAACTTTCGTTTAAGTTTTTAGTTTTTTTTTTATGGTATGCATAGGAACCTTGTATTACAGGGCATTTGAAGGTGGATTGTCTTACTTGGAAAGCAATTGTATATCTGTGAACACATTATTTGTGGTAGTATACGACTATGATGTACATACGATTTATTAAAATCCAAATAAGGCGATTGTTAATATGGATTTAGAGAGGAATTTACGGTGAGCTTGTTTGGAATAATCTCAAATATTCTAAGCAATTTAGTACCTTATTACGCAGTATACAATAAATATTATTTCACAAGGAAGTTGGGAATGCAATTATGCATATGTTGTTACTAAGTGCTCTGGAATTCAAAGCATAGGCTGAAATATGATACTGGAGAATCATTCAGCTTTGATGTTATTAGATACACTGAGAGAAAAAAAGGAGTAAAAATTACTATTCTGTATCGTAACTTGAGATATGAGAAGAAAAAAAAGGATT
>JAWWEM010000030.1:393444-404824 GCA_035582935.1 Ormyrus thymus | reverse complement strand
GCACGTAAAGTAATAATCCGTATTGTTTAAGATTTGTATAAAGAAATTATTGGTTATAAATTAAGGAACTTTATATTTGAAATACTATTAGCTAACTTATATCTATAATTGAACACATTTGTTTTAAACTTTTATTTTAAAAGTGTCAGCTTCACTCCCTCATCTAATTAGTATTTCTAAAAATTATGACAACGCGCGTCCTCCACTTATACCTCGCGATTCCCGACATTTTTTACCGAACGCACCACTTCCGGACGTTACGAACCGAGCGGTGGAAGGAGCTCGTCTACTATATACAAACTCGCGAAGACACACGTGTATCACGCATATTACGTCGCCGCAACGGCACACGCGATACTAGGATTGCATGGCCAGGCTGTCTGTCAACCTCGCGCAGCAGCCTCGCATTCTCTTACGCGTTATCGTCTATACGCAGCGCGCTTGGTTTGCATGTACGCGGGCACTTTCCGCGCGTGTTAACCGCCGGCAGTCGCCGTACGACGCGTCCTTGGAGGAAAAAAATGGGGTTTCCAGTCGGGAGATTCGTTAAGTGCAGGAATACAGCTTTTATAGGTAATTGTCGGGGTAATTAGAAATGTATGCGAAAGAGCGAAAATCGTCTTATGAAATCTATTGTGTTTTATCAGAGACGTCGTTGGTGCAGGAAATTATTATTCGCGGTAATATCAGAGTTTGAATGCAGCTGCCGTTGGCTTTTTTATCTTGTTTTTCCGTTTTTATTCTTAGTTATAATTCGTTCCATTAATTTTATCAGAGTTATAAATTACAACATGGGCGTTGAAAATTTTAATCACGGATTATGACTTTTGTAAAAACAATATTGTGCATTGTATGGTATGAGGTACAAAGTAATACTTTCTCATTAGTGATTTTTTTCCAACTAATATTTTGTGACTAAAACATAAATTTTATTAAAATTACCTCAAGTTTGTTCCATCTTCCCCATCTTTAATTTTGATCACAAATAAAAATAATGTACTTTCTCTTAATTATTTTGTTTTTTATTATTTTTAAAGTTTGAATAAATATTTATATCAATAATTCTGTTTTTTAATAAAGTATAAATAATTTAATAACTTCTTAAATAAATAGCATTCAAGAGTATATTGATATATATAAAATAGTACAAAAAACTATTGATCTATTCAATTTATGGAACACAAGTTTTCAAAAGAACTGAAAAATCGTCACTACTTCGAACGATTATTAATTATTTTATTAACAAAAACCTACAGAAATAACAGCAGGATGCCCCTCGAAGCGTTTTCCACCAAAAAAAGCAACTCCCATCGATTACCCAACTGTTTTAATAAATCGCTCCTCGCCCGATAAAGCGATTGCGCCGCCTCAGCACTTTCAAAACTTGGCGCGCTTTCCCAAGCCGACCAATCGCAGGCGTTGCTCAACCGAACGCACACATCGAGAGACCACCTGCGGCTCGTATTTTTGGCGAAAAGCAGCGAATCGACGATTTAGTTATTTTATTAGTTGTATTATTCGCATTCACGGGCGTCAATCGCGTGGGCGAATCATATGTGGAAACGTTGAATAAAGAAAAAACATGTAAGCCAACAGGAGCACAGACGAGTCGAGGGGCTCTTTCGTTCCCGCTCGGAGAGAGAGAGAGAGAGAGAGAAATCATCCTTCCTGTTCGTTCGCTGACCCTTGTCTCCTCCCCCAAAAAGTCATGCCAGCCAAAGGAGATTTGGTGACTATGGCGCCCAACGCCCGATAAAAATGGCGCCCAACTCGACGATGCATTCGATGCATTCTCTTCTTGTGTACATCCGTTTAATTGCATATTAATTTCGTGTAATTTTATACAAATTTTATTTTCGAATTTCGAACGTTTTATTTTTTTTTATAATAAATTTTGAATTTATTTAGTAACTTATTTTGAGCATGAAGCTTATAAATTGGTTAATTTTCATATATCTTCGTATTTCTCTGTACTTTAAATTAAAATCCACTTGGTAAAAAAACATTCTTTTCTCGACAATCCCTGAAACTATTACTTGCTACGAATATCATTGACAGCACAATTTATTTAATTGCAACGTAATCGCTGATTCAAAATCTAATCGGATCTAAGTGACGCAAAGCGGAAGCGCTCGTTCCGCACGGGAGTTCACGCACTGAATTAGTGAGCAGTTGGCAAGTGTCCTAAATTATAAGCTGACCGCCGCTACATGAGAATTAGCTTCTATATTTATCTAAGAATCCATGTATGCACCTTGTAAATCCTCGGGCCATTTCTTTGAACTGTTTACGCGTTTAATTTAATCTAAAGTGCACGGGTACCACTTAATACCGCAATACCGGTTCAAACTCAACCAAAACAAACGTTTTCGTGTAATATTAATACTATACTCTTCTTCTATTAAAAGAAAAACCAGATTTCTATAGCTGCTCTAAATATTAATACACTCATTAGCGATCGCGTTATAATCGTTCGCGGCTTTTAAACAATCGAAACACCGCTATAAAGATCTCCATTTGCGCTCGAATAATGGCGAAATGAACGTGCGTGTATCGTCGCGTGGGTTCCAATGCGGGAGCGCATGTTTCGCGCTCTTCACAGGAGATTAGGAGCGCTGAATTAGTATACTGTAGGTGTGTTTCAAAACTAAAGAGATTAGACGGAAGCGTGGTACTATTTACGTTCTTTTAATCTCGGCTTAGCGCGTATTTATCGCGCCTTTGGACTTTGTGTTTTAATTCTTTGTGATAGTTTTTTAATCTAATATGAAAATATCTAATGCATATACATACAAATATTATAAATATAAATAATAATCTATTAAAACTACTCTTGGAATACATTTTTTATAGTACTATTTTGATCACCAAACCTTCTAAAAACTTTAACATACCATTATTCGTCCAAAACATTGCAACAATAAAAAAAAAAGTTTTTTCTAAACAATCTAATCCAAACCTCTCTCCACTGGCAAAAAATCCGCCCAATAAACTCCCGAAAAGGCCTCTCCTTAGCGTCTAACCTCCAGCTCCCAGTCTCCGCCGCCTCAATTATGTGCACGAAAAGCGAGCCTTAGCGGAATTTACGTCGCTCAGCGGTGCCAGTTGTTGGTAAAGCGCTGTTTAGAAGTGCGCGGCAAGCAGGCGACCGGAGGAGGTGGCGCGTTGAGCTAAGCGCGTTTAGGATAGTTCCGCTCCCTCTCTCTCAGTCTCTCTCTCTCTCTCTCTTCTCCTCGCAATGACTCTAAGCGTATAGAGGCGCGCTCGGAGCGCCGGGAGCGAGAGAGAGGAGGCAGACCGGCTCGATCTATATACCTGTGCCCGCGCCTGCCTCGCGCACACGTGGATAGATGCACGCCTCTAGCGGAGGAGAGCTACCGATCCGCGAGGTCGTTGCTCTCCTCGAGGAGGTGCTCGCCAAGGCGGCGGATCGGTTGGAGGAACGAACCATTGGGGACTAGACTGTAGAGAGGAGGTATAGTCGGCTGGTCTATTGGGATTCGCCGCGGATAAGCGGATGGAGAATTATGGTGTATAGTCAATCGATTGAGGAGACTCGAGGAGTGGGCGGTTTTTGGATGGTTAGAACTGCACTGGTATTAGATTTGGGTAGTTAGATAAGTGATTAGTGTGGATATCGATTTTGAATAGTCGGGGCTGTTTTTTTTTATTTTTTTTTTTTTTTTTGTAAATGAAAACAAGTAACGTATGTAGTTTTATAATAAATTTGAAAAACAAACGATGAACTTATAATTGATTAGAATAAGCATTTCTTTTATTGATATAAACATGTTTTTTAAATATCAGCAGCCGGCTGATATATATGCCGTATATCTATGCATTTTAAGTATTTACTCGAAAAACTCAATGATATATTCAATATTGCATTTGAAAGAAAATTTTATTGGAATAAATTATAAATTAAAGTGTCTTTAAAACTGACAAATAAATAATAGTTTCCCATTAATATATTATATTTTTATGCGAAAAAGAAATGGAAACTGCCTTTACTATGCATCAAGTAATGAAACTCAAAATGGACGATGTAGTCAAATGAGTAAGAGTTATTCATTTTTCAGTAAAACTATCTATAGGCGTAGAAAAATATTTTTTTATCCCAAAAAATATAGTGTTTTCAGATTGAGGAGTTTGTCCAACGATTCCAAATCTCTGACAGTTTTCTTATCTGAACTTACAAAGCTTTTTACACTGTTACTATGTTGGTAATTTATGTTGTAGGGAGTCATAGTATTAAATTCAAACTACTTTCTAAAATTAATTATTACTATGATGACATTTAAAGTGAATCTCCCACAAAATAGTGATAAATATTATTATTAAAATATTTTAGAAAGGATATAAAATTGGTAAAATTATTACAGAAAATTTTTTAATTTCAATGCTTAAAATACTTGTAATTTTCCACAAGTATAGATATTAATTTTATTTTATTTATCTCTATTTTATCTGATATCTATAAAACAAAACAAAAGTTAAGTAGCGTTATTATATAATAAAATTATAAAAAATGAAATAAGAAAAATAGACGTCATTCTTTTTATCAAAAGAGTCCAGATAAAAATCTTATAGATCCATTCGATATTTAGCTTGAACGACTTGATAGATTTTGATCAATTTAGATTATATTGGTTTTAGAGGAAGCAAGTTGAATGCAGGTAATTTTAAAAGTATATTTGTTTAAAGTTATCAGATCCTCTTAAAGTATTGTTAAATCATATTCAGAATGTCCAGTGTAAGTTGAAATAAGGCTAGCTAGCACTGGAGTTTTTACGACCGTTTACTACACAGTACACCTGGAAATAAAGTAACGGTTTTGCAAAGTTTGCAAGCTCCGATCAAGCACGTAAAGAAGGTGAAAGAAGCTTACGATTCGAGATCGCCGGTATAAAATTTACGACTCTTAAGAAGTTTTCTTAAGGGGTACTTTACGTCCATCAGTAAACGTACCGGAGACGATAAAATTCTCAAATCTAAAGTTTCGATTTTACGTTACATCGGAAAACTACTTTCAGTCCCACTAATGCATTTCATTAGTAGAAGTTAAGATGGATTTTTTAGATTCAATTAATTGATTGATTTCAGATAATTTTGATGCGCGATTGTTGCTAAGAAAATTAAATCCTTTTTGTACTTATATGCAATTCTGAATTTCTAATTGTAATTGCAGGGTAACACGATCAGTGAATATCAATTACAAGAACCACGATATTTAATATAAAATTCCATTTGATTTTGGAAAAAATCAAGTATGTAGTATTCTTTGTCACTTTAAGAAGTGCTTTTCAGTACTCTGTACAATCTGTATACAATCTGGATACAATCTGTAGTTACCGAGAATCACATTCCTGGTAGAAATGTTAAGCAATTTTTAGTCAATTCTTAGCTTGTTTTATAATTAAAAATGATAAATTTCTATTATTCTTTGCCATTATTAAACAATTAAATATGTTTGCTCATGAATATTTCAGCGTAATGAATATTTTATCTGTTAAAATGATTTTCCAATTGTTTTTATTTAATTTAGACATTAATTTTTAATGATAAAAATCAATTTAAAATTGTGTATTACGTCATACACTCCCGCGGAATATTAAAAAACAATTCTTTTAAAAACTGTTAATAAATATTCTACACAAGCTAAATCAAAAAACAAACTTGAAATTAAAAAAAAAAAATATTGGAGGCGCCGGGTATCGATCCCGGTACCTCTCGCATGCTAAGCGAGCGCTCTACCATCTGAGCTACGCCCCCCGATGGACGAGAGAGTGTTTATTGCCAGTCTCAGGAAGAGGGTCCCCTTCCCCTCCCCTCTCTTTTGCTTCCTCGTGCCTGCGAGTATCCACTCCGTACTGACGCTCTTTGCACAGGTAACCAGAAATCACTAGAAAGTTTTATGCGCAACGGACTGATTGTTAAAGATGCAAACTGTCCGAGATTTGGGAAAAACGAATTTCGAGCATTTTTTATAGTCTACTCCAGTCTTACTTGTAATAGATTTTTTAGTTAAATGTAACCAATGTAACATATTCTTTTTTAAACTATAATTAATTTTACCATTATTAAATGATAATTTTTAAGCGGCGAGTCGCTGGATTTAATAGCACAAGCACAAGCGTTCGAAACGTCGCTCGCTTCCCGAAAAGATTTTCACCGTTCAAGCGGAGCGATGCATAATATGTGTCGCAGCCGCCGCGAAGTGTCGACGCGAGATAAGTTGTTTTGATACACATAAATTGCTGAGCTCCTGTGACTTACAACTTGTGCGGCGTATGTATACTCGTGTGGAGGAATATCAATAGCCTCGGCGGCTTATGAATTAGGAAAAAATAGAACGTTCGAACAACGTATATGTAGAATCGCGAAACAGGAGAGCAGTATCCGGCAAAGCGTGTCGTTCGCGTAAACGCGAGGGACCAAATGCATATAGTGCTTAGGAAGTACAATGTAGACGCCAGCGTCTGCGTGCTCCTTGTCGCACAGAAGAGCAGGAGCGACGAGGCGGCGCGCGGGCTTCCGTTTTAAATGTGTCACCTTTTTTCGATGAAGAGTTCTGTTTTTTTTCTTTTTTTTTTTTGCTTTCTACATTTATTTAAAGGTCAGTGGGATGAGAGCTAATTTTAGAGTGATAGAGACCGAATGAGATTTAATTCAGTCGCGTGTCGCGTGAGTGAAAAAATCTTTTCAATTTTTTCTTTGAGACCGGGTGATGATAATTAATAAGCGTTTCTGTAAATTGCGGAAAATTATTTTAAGTGAAAATTAAATATATTAATATTATGAAATTCACCGTGGATTATATACATAAAACATGTATAAAAGATTTTATAATTGTGCAAGTTACGTTTTCATGTGTATTGTAAATATTTTATTAACTTCGTTCAGTACAGTGCTAAAATAATAATTCTCTAAAGTTTCTTATGCATGAAATTTCTCAGTTTGAAAAGTTAATTTACATCGTACAAAATGTTCTTTGCTTTTTTATCAAATTGTTTTCAAATCATCAAACGAGTGGACTGCTGTGAGAATAATAGCAATCAAGGAAGTGGGATTTATTGTACGTTTTATTCTTGCACTTTTCCATTATATTAAGAGTCACTTTCATGAAAATTAAATCACACAATTTACGAGACAGATTAGCAATTAACGCTACTTTCTATCTCAAATTCATCGAAACCATAGCTCCCACCACCAATAATCCCCTGCAGCCACGGGTACGCACTTTAAATACTTAAAAAAGTCCTCAATTTAAAAGCCGACCAGATCAATATATCGAACAAAGCATCAGCCCCTCGCCAAGTCCCATATCCCATATCGAAACGCAACCGATTACCACTCTTTCTTTCCGCCTCTCCTCCGTTATTCTTCTCGCCCCCACCCTCGACACTATATACACTTTCATCCACTTGACCGAACACCGCGGGGGGGCCTCCTTATACACTCGCACTTTACCGGGCGTCAGGTGACGCTGCCGGCAGTCGAAATCAGAGAAAAGCGGAGGTTACGCCGCGGATGATACGCGCCCCTTTGGGGGAGGTAGGAGAGACCTCCAGGCCCGGATGAGCGCCTGCTCCGTGCGGGCGTCTCTTTTCCGATAATTTACCGCTCATTAACGCACTCGTCGCCCGCCGCTTCCGCCCTCGAATTCGCCGGCGAGCTTCGCGGGCTGTCGGTGACCTTTGGGCGTTCTACTGACCGGCGGAATGAAAAGTTGACGAGGCTCATATAGTTGTTTTTTTTTTCTGATTTGCGGTGCTTTGATTGGAGAGTCGTTTGGGTAATTGCTCTGCTGGGCTTTTAGAGGGTAGTATTGAAAGTACGTTGACGAGGATATTTATTTCTTTGGTGGGTTTAAGATTTTTGCGTTGTCGTCGAATAAATTGATGATAACCTATATACTTTTGCGAAAAATACTTGAAAATTTCTTTAGAATGATCACAGAAACGTTTAGAATTACAATCTTGAAAAATTATTTTTTTACACAACAGAAAATAAAATAATCGCTTGTGAATAAGGCTAGAAAATATTTTACAGCATTATAATTGTTTTTTGCGATGTAGAAAATTTTTCTCACTTGTAGGCGAATCGACAAGGCGCAATAAAAGTTAATTCTAGTATTAAAAAAAAAACTTGGTTATTATATAATTCCAAGTCCTTCTTTAATGTAGGACAAACAGTTTTGAAATTATTTTTATATCTATCGCGTGTAGTACCATGTTTGCCAATACTTTTAAATTATTCGATGCAGTACAGTTTACGAAATAGCAAAGGTTCTACAAAAACCAGAAAAAAAACCGCGAACAAACGACCGCTCCCTATCAAGCAATCACCTGATACAAAAACGCTAGAAGCCCTCTAAAACCGATTGCCAGGCTCATCACCTCGCGTGCTCCCCTTTTTGCCCATCGACTCTCGATCAATTGGTCCCGGCGAAACGAAGTCACGAGCTTTCCGCGGGCGTCGTCAATCAGGCCGCGGCGGCGATAAAGCCCGCGGAGGCGCGGCCGCGGGCTTTTTCTCCGAAAATACCGAGAGCGCGGGCCAATCGACCGCGATGTATAAGCGCGTCGGGCGAGCTCGGCGCCGGATTTACGGCCGATCGGAAAACTCTCCCGGGCGGCTATCGCGCTCGGACTCTTTGGCGAGATGCGACGATTACGAGGTCTTGCGAGGGCTCGAGAGAAGCTGAGTGGGGCGGATCGAGTTAGGAATGAATTTGGTTTTACGGTTGCTTTTGAGTGAAACGATCGAGACGAGCTTTTCACGAGTTTCGGATTTGATTTCAGAGTATTTAGAGGACAATTAAAGTGAATGATGGTTCGAAGATACATCATTTTGTAGAAGCGTCTATTTTACGATTCTTCATTCCGGATTTTGTCAGACTTGATGGACATAGCTTTGTTGCGTAATTATTCTAGTCAGCATAAAGCATTCGGCAAATAAATTAAAATTGCAATTTATTATTCAAGTGGTCAAAGTATATTCCAGAGTGGATTATTTTTAGTAATGATATACACTAATTATAGCAAAAACTTGTTGCAAAATTCGTTTCAAGATTTTAGGTTTCCTATAAAAATTTTACAGAATATGTAAAGGCTGCTGAGAAATAGCCGTTACACATATTTTGCAAAAATATATACAGAAGTGATTCAATTTCTGAATTTTTACTCGAAGTTATATAAGAATTTGTAGCAA
The DNA here is from genome assembly GCA_035582935.1 of Ormyrus thymus. NCBI lineage: Eukaryota > Metazoa > Arthropoda > Insecta > Hymenoptera > Ormyridae > Ormyrus > Ormyrus thymus. The sequence continues at coordinate 395,611 of JAWWEM010000030.1, read as the reverse complement.
ATAGCGTCTGAATCATTATCTGAATTTATTTTTTCCCCTTTAATTTTAAAATAAGTTTATCATTATCTCGAATTCTAAAAAAAGTTTTATCAAAACTTTTCATCTCCAGAGTAATCAAGAATCTAATATAAATTTACTCAGCTCGACTGTTTTAATCTCGGCGGATTGCTTTCAAGAATCTGCGCGGAAAAGGTATGATGCACACATGCTGCGAAATTGAATCTGACATTTCTTCCTTTTTATCTTCCCATTCTTTCGTTAGGCATTATTACCGTGACGATTGAAGCTTTCGGATTTGACATGTCAGTAAGCCTCGTTTAAAGCCTCGGGAAACTTGATTGACGTCACCGTTCATATTTTAGGATCCGCGTTCGTTTGGAAGGTAAATAGTAAAGCGCAATTATTAATATTAAAGCATGAAATTACTACCGTCGAATAATAAAATGTGAGGACAGTTAACGACCGTTCATTTTAGCAATTAGAGAAATGGTAATTTATTTACTCGAAGAATTTCACGTGTCAATTAATATTCTTTCCGTGATTGATTTTATAATCTGTAGAAATGAAATGGAAAGTCATGTGGCTGGGGTCATTATCGAAATCATTACTCTCGAGTCAATCTCCGCAGCTACAACTTTTCCAACAATTACAAACATCCAAAAGAACAAATATACACCGCGTCAATTCACCGATCAATGAAGCAGTCAGCTCAGGCCTATTTTTACCTAATCCAAATTACAGAACAACTACTCCTCCGCTGACAAAAGTATTTAAACCGCGCGACGGCATTCCTTATACAAACTTTCACTCTAATCGTAATTGCTCGCGCTAAACGAATTAAGGAAGGAACTGATCGCCGTCAGAATAGATCCGCGCTCTTCGGCAAGGAGCCGATACGCTTTCAATTAACGAAATTGCTTCGGGAGGAGCGGCTGTGCGAGCGAGTCGTTTTCCAATCGATAATACTCCCGCAGCCTCGCCCGCTCGGCGAGCCGCTTAATTCTCCCGATGTTACGGGCAAATGTGATTAGTAAGAGTGCCGCTTCAAACGCGCTTCGAATAGATTAATCCGAAGCGGCCGAGAGGCGGTTTTTCTTGTAATGCGAGCTGTTAGCGCGCGTCGAGAGCCGAGAAGAGAGCCGAGCAAACTTCAATACCGGATTGGAAGATTTTCCCAGTTTGTTGTCGCTGCGGGAATCCGGGGAATATGGAGGGGGGTAAATATTGATTTTTCATTTTTTTCAGCTCGCCGATTGGACAGAATGATTATTTTTTTTGAGAGATTGCCGCTTGAAAGCAAGGACTTGTTTAATAATATCTTGCGCATTAAAAATATGTATGTTTATCATTTCTCTATACGAAATCAATATTAATTCTGCATCTTTTAATGTAAAGAGGACATTCATTTGTCAATGCGAAATTGCCTCACGCTTGCATCGACATTATCAAGATAATCTTGCAACGTGTTTTTTGAACTCGATTAGAATTTAATTGAATCTTTATTCAATCTGCAGGAATTAATGCGGGATTGCAGATTTACGAAGAATTTTACGATCATTTTAATTGAAACGAAAAAGTGCTAAACAAGCAACGAAACTTGAATTTCGCAACTGGAATTCGCCGCGCGCAAAAAGGTAAAAATCAAGCCTGTGCACTTATGCTACAACTATCAAGCAATATCATCATTTTTAAGTACTTAATTATGAACAATCAACAATTAGAATGGTAAACAGGCAGCCAAGACCAATCTGTTCCAGTTCTAAATTGCCGGTTAATTGTTGCTTCGTGAAACTGATTATGTACGTTTCCTCTGGAGAAGATAAGTCACGTCCCAGAAAAGAAATTGCATTTGCATGTCTAATTGTTTTTCCGTAAGAATTGTTCTCTTCACGTCCTTTGAAAAAACAATTCATTTCGCAAGAGACTGTTTTTCTTTGTCGCGTTATTATTCTTTGCATTTTACTTTTAGATAAATACTGTCACTCTCTCTCTCTTTCTCTGCGGCGGCTGCCTATTTTTATTTCAGTGAATCAGATCAATTTCTCGAGAGACAAGTTCCGGTGAAGTTACGGTGACAGTATTACGTGTAAATTTGAATTAAATCATCGGCTGCTTTTACGAGACTTTGAGTCACATATTTCATTACTTTATATGAATAATAAAGTAT
>JAWWEM010000030.1:377534-393344 GCA_035582935.1 Ormyrus thymus | reverse complement strand
CATCATTTTATACTGAAATGCATTGAAATATAGTAAGATAAATTAATTTTTATCAATATTATTGAAAGTTCAATTAATATCAATCTTCATTAAATTATCGTTATTTTATAATATAATTGCCACTTGCCATTCTCAGTTCGCTTCCTGAAACTTCAATTATTGCTCCAATTCAATCACCAATTCATCCTTCATGCATTACATTCACTTGCTCCTAAATTCTCCCGCAGCGAGCTTGCACTTAACTAACGATCCCGCCGAAAATAGTTTAATTAAACGCATCAGAAACCCGCTTGAAAATCTAAATTACGCAACCGAAGGTCGCCAGCCGTTCTCCCGGAAGCACCATCCCGCAGAAGGAGAAGAAACTGCACGAAAAGCTCTCTCGTCCAAGGTGCGCGTCGGCATACGTTTTTCCCATCCGGAAGCCCGCGGAGCGGATCAAGCCCGAGAGGCGCGACGAGCGCTCGAGCAGCCCCGCGCACCCGGCCCCATTTACCACTTTGCCGTCCGTGGCAGCCAGTGAGGCTGTGACATTGAACTTAACTCGATAATGTCCGTTGCTCTCGAAGCTCGGCGAGCGAGGTACGACACGTGCAATTGATCGCCCGGATGTAAATAGGCGAGAGCGGGCACGGCCTGTTATTTCGGCGTTCTCACGCTTCTTTTCCTCCTTGTTCGCTCGAATTGCAGGCGTCGCCTGCTGGCGGTGGTTTACTTCTGCTCGAGTAGAATAAATTGGAAACGGTCGGTATAAATTAGTTGAAGCTTCGTTTGGAAATTGAGGAGCGATGGTATTGCGCCGCTTTCAAAATCAACTATAGTCGATTATTCGTACGTCCAAGAGAGTGCTAATGTGAAATGATTTTATGGGGATTTAATAGGTGCGGTCAAAACTCTTGCAAGATTTATTTACGACGCCATCCGGAATATCTGATTGTACATCAATCGAAAGCTCTCTCGTCAATGACATTTTTTTATTATGCACCGTTACGGTTTGTTCTCTGCAATCAGTTCGCAAATCACGGATATAATCTGCGTGCATCTATACGTTTTTTGTTATTCTGCTTTATTACATCTCTTATCACCAATCCGGGGGAGTATGTTTGAGTTTGATAACAATATTTAATAACAGAAGCAGACAGCGATATGGGAAAGATATTAATAAACGCTTAATTTGTCTTCTCGTTTTAATCAACTTAAAATGATTCTAAAAACACTCATTTTCAATAACTTCTCTACAGAAAACTCTCGACTCTTCCCGACCGAAAGTTACGCCCGCGATGACTTTGAAACCGATGCTAATTCCCGACGACGCTCATTTACCTCGCAATCCTCGGATAAGTCACACCGTTCACAGCCCGTCGCGCCTCGAATCTCCGCTTGATTTTCTCCGCCGTTAAATAACTCATTACCCGCGCGTTTATCTCCCCGCTCGTAAAGCAGCTCGTCCACGGAAAAACTAATTACACCGCGCGAAAAAGCTGTCCCCCCGAAGAAAGCTCCGCGCCTCTCGAATGCAAAGCGCCGTGCCGCGCGGGCCGGCTCGTTAATTTCTCGCGCGTAAGCATCGGTCGCGGAACGGCGAGGCAGGTTCAAAGACCCGCGCGAGAGCATAATACCCGGCGATTTGCGAGCGCGCGCCAAAACAAGGCTGCGCCTCGGAGACGCCTCGTCGTGCGGCTTTTCAAGTGCGATGAGTGAGTTATCGCGGGGAGGTTTTTTTGCTCCGGCGGCGTAACCGACGCGAAGTATGCGGCTGCGAAATGGATTCGCAGCGCTCGGTTTGAACGATATCGCTCCGGAGCTTCGCTCTGACGAGAGGGAACTAATGCGCGGACGGATGATTTAATTGCGGGACGTATGTTCTGAAATTTGACGAGCTTTTTTCTGGGGATTTTCGCGGGGGGATGGAGAGAGGGACGGTTATTCGGGGGTTGAGTGATTCTGTCTCGGGGCGGAATAAATTTTGAAGTGTGCTCGCAGAATTACATTGTACGTTTATTTAATGAATGCGTGACTGCCGCCAGGTACGCGTGATTTGAGAGTGCATTTATTCGAAACTTTATTGCGTCGTTTAAATGATGAAACTTGAGAAGCGGCGCGCGGAGAAAATATGTCATTTTGATTTAGAATAATATTGTGCGATTTATATAAAGCCGGATGATGTATTACTTTCGCTGTTATTTACTTTACACAAAGTAAATTACGAACCTTAGCGGCAATTCTTCTTCCCCGAGCGAATTAACGATTCTTACTCGACTCAGCAATCTTTCAAAACGGAAAAAGGAATAATAAAAAAGACGAAATAAAATTCTCGTCTTTCAAAAAGTGCCATTAAGCAGAATGGTGTTCCTAAGGTTTACGAACTCACTTCCAGAAACGAAATTCACAATATTTCTGGACGGCAGCGGCGCACTGATTTCGCAACCGCTCGGGCAATAATCTCTCATCGTGGGCGTGAGAATATGCTAATTGCGAGGAGGAATTCTGCAGCGGCGACCCCTGCCTCTGCCCCGAGAAGGTTGACTTTCGAGGGAAATCTGGGGTAGAACCAAGGTTCCGCCGCTCGATGCGACGACGTTTTCATTCGCCCGAGCCGTTTCAAGGTTTTGCGGTTTCGAATATACTCGTCGAAAGAAGCTTGTTAATAAAGGCTCGTGTATAACTTTGTTTACAAGGCTGCCGGTTTCCTTTTCTCAGGGATACGAATTGTTGTCGATTCGAGCGCGCAAGTCGAATGTTTTGAATGGGGATTTCAAGCGCGGTCTACGATTTTTTATTCTAGTCGAGTTGAATTTTTCTTTGTCGCAGTTTTATGAAAATGTATTGGTTAAGGTGTTATAGTACATTTCGGCACGAGTGTAGAAGTTGATTATTTCCCTCGTGAGAAAGTTTTCGCCCGAGCGAAGCGAGGAGTAAAAGTCAACTTACGCACTAGTATCGAACTTTATTTTATACCACGAGAGCCGGGAAATCATGTCAGTCGTGATTTTCAGGTTAGAGCGGCATAAAGACTTATTATGGTCACTATGGATTGTTTATAAATGTATGTATCAAATTTAGAAATCTTATCGAAAAATGTATCAATACTTTATTTCTTTCTGGCAGTTACATTCATTTTTAACCAATGTTAGTAATGAATGGTCGTTATTATTTAAATGACTAATAATTACGCAAGATTAGCTTTTCATGTTTAGAAATAAACAAATAAATATGCTTACCATTCAAAACTTAACGCAAGTGGGTACTTATGCAACGGGCAGGCGCACTTCTAAAAGTAACCGTTGCAATGTGCACTTGAAATTATCACAATCATCAACCGCTAGCGCAAAAACAAAGCTCAAACCCACTCCTAACGCCTCAATTCGTCAAGCTAACTTTAGCAACCCGAGCCGAGCCATCAACTAACCCTTCATCCAAAGCAATAAATTAAAACCACTCACCACTCAGCAGCAAGCAGACGCCGAGCAGGAATCTCCTCTGTCCAGGCTCCATGTCGTCAGCGAGAAAGGGCTCCCTCGCGCGCAACTCCTCAGGCACGTGTACCGTAACCAGCACTGATCCGCTCGCGCAGGGCGGCACGTTTGACGCGAATCAGCTGACCGACACGTGTGTGCGCGCGCGCGTTTCTCCGGAGGGGAAGGGGCGGGTGGGGTGGCGCGCGCGCCTCCGTCGGCCTCCGCGATTCAACTCCCGGCGACGAGGACGACGCGACTCGCCGAGGCACGGCGGCCCCTTCCATGATAGCCACCTCCGCGCGCACCGGCCGCACGCCGCGACGAGTATATTTTTGAACGCCGAGGAGAGGAGGAGGCGAGGAGCCGCTACCGCTGAATCGACGACCCGCTGACGATTTCTCGCGGCGGATCGTCGATTCTTGAGGCAGTCATTGCCTCCTCTTGGGTAATCGATGCTTGGGGATTACGGGGGCGATGAATGCTTCGGCGGGAGTGAATGATCGGGTATTTTTGGTGATGCGATCCGCGCTTTTGCAGTCGGTTTTTACGGTCGCTTAACTCGCGGAAAAGTAGGTCAGAGAAAAAAAATGCTCGCTCGCGGAAGGATGTGTGATGAATGAAATGGAAATTATGTGAGTGGTTTAAAAATATGATGCTGCGAGTACCTTAAAAGATGGTTGTTGAAAATTTCTGTCGTGCATCGTGAATATCAGTTGCATTTTACATTATGTAAAAAATTTAATTTCGCAGTACGCTTTAGTTCAGTTGATTGATTAAACGTACGCCCACTTCCTAGCGCGTACTTTATCTAATAACAGTTCATTAACGTACGTTATTTTTTTAAGAAACTTTGTTTTGTAAAATGTATTTACTCTACAGCTTACTGTGAACATCAAACTATGCTTTAAATTAATTTTTAAGAAATTGTTTATTTTTATCGGCAAGAAACATCTTACGTTTACTAAGAATTTTGAAAAAATCTTACAGTATTTTGCGGAAAAACTATTTTGATCCTTCCATTTATCAAAATAGAACAACTTTAAAATAAGCATTTACTTTCTCATGCCTAACACTTTTGTTTGCTAAGAAGCCTCGTAAATTACGGTTTATAATATGTTTGCTATTTTTCATTTCTAGTAGAAACTTTTAGCGTAAACGTCACTGTGATATGTTGTGAAGCTCAAATTAGTAAACTAAATAGTCCATTTTGCGTGATTTGTAGAGTACGGTAGATCTATATATAGTAAACGATCATCGGTTGATGATGTTTAGGTAGTTTATAATAGACTTAATACGGCACTAACCACCATAATTACTGCAAAAAGTAGAGCAACATTTCCGACGATGTTTCGGCTTTTGCTAACTCATTAACAAAGTGATAAGATAAAATATTTAAATGCCTGTAATTAAATACTTATAAAGGATGTATTTAATTATTTAAATTATTAAAATAATTAAGTACGTCATAAAATAAATAAAAAAACCAATAATATTATATATAATTAATTTTTCATAACAAGTTTTTTACTCAACAAGTTTTTTCTTTTGAATAAAAGATCTTAGATTAAGAAACATCTTATTAAATGTAAATAATAATACATTGAAATAGTAAAAATCCACTACAAGAATATGTACACGGAGAGAAACGCTTTAAGAAAAATTACTATACTCTTTAGTAAATTGAGGATAGTCTTCGAATTAGGGTAAGAAATTACTACAGATTAAACAATAATATTATATTGGTTTGATTATCAAAACGTCTCACAACAGATTCTTTCAAACAAATATCAAAGAAATCAAAGAAACTATATTATTTTTTTACTTAATTTACCAGCATATTTCAATAATCAATATTGGTAAGATCTACACTCGATTTTTTTTAACTATGCTCTATTATAACTAATTTATATATAATTGATTTTGTATTATTTCGATAAATCCATTTGAATAAAATAAGATAAATAAATAAATAAGTTGTATTTGTCTCGTTAATTACTATTCAAATATTATTCAAAAGATAATATTGATGTACCTTTATGGAATTTTAAATTTAAATTCATATAAAACTAGTTATAAATATTTGTACTTACCATATTTTTTTCAAATGATCTTTTGTAGGTTTCGATGTATTTTATTATCTTTTAATTCTTTGTAAAATATTACTCTCAATAAATTACATGCAAAATGAGGGCGTGCTAATTAACTAATATCGATTATTCAAACAATGACTACGATTCATGTATGATTTATTTATTTCCAACTTCCTTCTTCAAATTTTGATATCGTATCAAACGTACATTTAAAAATATAGATAAGTTGTAAATTACTTTGAATTCAGATTCTTAATAAATTCTTATTCTTCTATTCTTCTTCAGATTCTTAAAAATATGTTATATATTAAAAAATTGAATGCATCATGTTATTTCAAGCATATTTTACTTACCTTTTTCATAAATTAACAAACATTCGCGACTTTAAAATAATATTAAATTTAATAAATTAATGTTTTTTTATAAAAGCCACATTCTTTATTAAATTAAAAATATTGATTTGCAATGTTCCATTTGAAGCATGCAGAGTAATTTTAATTTTGATGGCTTGTTTACTCAGATGCGCGCTTTTTCTTAAAAAATATGAATCTCTTATTTTCGTAATACATGGATGTCTTATTTTCTAGAAAAGTAAATGTTAAGTTTTGTTAGAGATGTGAATGTACATAAATTGCTACTTATAAAAAAAACATGAATATACTTTCAATTAAAGTGAAACTTTGTTTTGCATCCTTTTAAATTGATGTGCCTAAAACAGAAACAAAAATAAACTGAATGAACGGGAATAGAGAGGGATAAAACTTTCGTACCAAGTAATATATTACCAATATTTATTTAATTCACCGATGATAAAGTAGAAATCACATAAAGTTATTAAAGTAACCCAATCATCACTACAGCGTGTGTATGGTATGTACAGTTCATTGCTATAACGCTTCTCGCTAGCACACCATGCTTCGTGACTTCAACGTGAAATATATTTGTAATATATATATGTATATTATATATATATATATAAATTTATATATATCATCAGAATATCACGTAGCTCGCGCATCGCAAACGCACGCGAGATAGCAGTCGATTTAGACAAAATCGCAGTGCGGGAATAAGGGCGAATTTGACTACGTTAAAAACTGAACGGTGAATTTACAATGACCATTAAGTTCATCCTACATAGTTCTTCCGCGAAAGAAAAACACTACCCGTTTCTTATTATTTTACAGCACGGAGTACACACGCGTTTACGTCGACGAATACAATGGATCTCGACGCTGATTGCAAATCCGCCTTTATATCTTTTTTACCTTTTTTATTTTGCTTTATATATCTTTCCACTTCAGCGTCTGGAGCAGACGTAATCAAAGGAAAACGTTAATTACCCAAAACCCCGTCTGAAGAAATCCTGATCAAAATCAAATATCTTTCTAGTTAACAATAAATTATTAAATATATCTATTCACAAGTGTACGCATAGGCTATTATCGCTATATCGTTTCTTCATTTCTCTCTTTCTTAAACGATTTTTCTGTCATCGCACCTCGAATCGATCATATATAGGCATTTTGATTTCTTTCTGTAGTTAGCGAACATATTATTCAGCGAAGTGCTTAATTAATGAGTCTTTCATAGATCCACTTTATTCAAAAAAGTAAACATTAATAAATTATCGGTTATCACTTAATAGTTTACAGTCATAAAATATTGGTTATAATTAAAATAAAAATTGATTGGCCACCGATTTACAAAATTCCTTTAGTGTAAACGAAATCTAAATACGTTATCTTGCATGATTAATTGTTTTGCGAGTACCTTTAAAATCGAGATATAAAAAGAATGTCTTATAGAACATTAGAGTTACATGTACAATTATATAACGATGCTATTCTCAGAAAAAATACTTTATACGCAAGTCGCAATTCTCGAAGGTGATACAAGTCGATAAACAGCTTTTTTTCGGCAGGACGACTGGATCGATTCAGGGAGAAAGGTGAAAGATCTTGTTTCTTCTCGAATTGAGTAAGCTTTACGTTTCTCCCCAAAGATCCCGAGAGCTTCTTACACTTGGGTACTATGTTAAAAAATTAGAGTGTATACACATTAAGTAACCTTCTGGCCATCAACTATCGATCAGCAGCAACGTTTAACTGATTGTTATCGGAAGTTACATTTGACACTGGCAGCACAATGTCGTGTCACCTTGTATGCTTGTATATGTATATTCACCTGGTCAACGTCTTTGCTTTGTTAATGATCGACTTTGGGTTCGATGCAACAATCCATTCGTTTCGTCCGGTTTACTTGAATTCTTATCAATAAACAAGTTATAATTACATCGCCCTTTAAAATTTTCAATATAACAATGCAACTACTACTTCGTATTGCATTTATTGCATTGATCTTGTTCTCTTAAGAGTATTATTCGCATAAAAATCGATAAAAATTCAAAACGTCCCGTAAAAAGTCTTTTTGTAAAGTACAAAAATATCGTTAATATCGCAAAACCGCTTTAAAAGATAATTGACTATTATTATTGTTTCAACGAACGTTAACAATAATTGTCATCGAAAGTTTGTTAACGAACACAATAGCCTCTCTTAAGAATTGAAGCAAACCGAACTCCATTAAGCATGCTGCATCGTTTTATTTAAATACATCTTTTCGTTATTTAAATAATCTCTCTCCGTCATCTTTTACATTCTCAAACCGTACGAGTGGGCAGCTCGTATAGAGTGACTTTCTTTTCAACATTATCTGCCATATATACAATTCTAATCTCATTGCAGTTTTGCTAATGTTAATCACTAAATTATTACAGCTACGATAAATTCTGACACGCGATTTTCACTCTTTCACGCATGTCCACATCAGCAAGCATTCGATTTTGTCTATATATTCTTTGTCCAATGTACACAGAGTCATTGTACGCTTAGAACAATTCTCAAAGTTATCGTTTATCATTCGGTGTGTATTTGTATGTGTGTCGCTGTATTTATTTATAAGCACGACGCGACATCGAAATGCACGAACGTCGAGAAACTTCAGATATCGATTTCGAGTCTCATGGAAGAACTTCTCTGGCTTTGCTTCTTAAGCACATCTCTACGAATAGTATTTATTATTAATATTATTACCATTATTATTATTATTTAATATTATTATTATTCGATATTTTTTTTCGACACCATGCCAGGCTCGGTACACAATGTAAGCGCTAAAGTGTGCGACGGCAGTTTATATAACTCGTGGGAATGTATGCGAGAAAAGAAAAGCAGGGCGGGTCGCGCGGCGCCCCAAGAGACAAATGCGGAAGACTTTCAGGGTATATGAAGGAATACATAACACCCCGAATGCAAAATTATTATTAGATTTTCATTTTAATCCTTTCCCCGTTTACGAACGAAAGCTTAGAGAAAAAGAAAAACAGACAGAAATCGCGTCTTCGTAGTTGCCAGAGGATAAATTCACACATACGCAAAGCAGTATACAACAGTCGAATCTCGGTGAGAGAGTCTTGCGCAAAGTGAAATGTCCCCGCGAAAAGTTTTCGCGCGCGACTCTTTGTATCTCGATCACGGGTCGCGTTTCTCGCTCCATCTTGCATGCCGATGCTCGTGTCTCTCGAGATTTAACCCTTTCAGTCACAGTCGCACGTATATGTCCCACCTTTTCGTTCTTCTTTTTCACTTTATCTTTCCATTTCTATGAGTAAACTTTCCGGTTTTTGCAGCCTCTTGACTGCATTGTCGATTTTGTCCTTCACTTTTTGGTTACAAACACATTCATAGTAAAAAAGTGTTATTTTATAGATCGAATTCGCAATTGAAAGGGTTAAAGGAGAGGAGAAAGGGAAAAAATAACCGAAAAAACGAGGTCGTCGTCGTGCGCGATAAGAAAGCGCGCGAGTTCGCGTACGCGCAGCCGATAGTCCCCGAGTAAGACGCAGCTCTGAGCCCTTCAGTTACGCAGCGTGAAAAAAGAGAAGATGAAGCATCTTTCGCTCTTGCTCACTCTCGCACTCTCTCCGCTATATAGATATATACAAATGTATCCGTCTGCACAGTTTTACACGACATTTTTCTCACCACTCTTCTCATCAGTTTCCACGCCTCTTGCTCTCTGTCTCGGTCCACTCGCTCTTTTCTCTCTCATTCTACCCTCTCACTCACACCCACACACTCTCTCTCTCTCTCTCGCTGTCTGACGATTGACTATGTTTGACACCTCGCGAGGCTACCACGGAGGATCAATGGATTGTTTCGTCGATGTACGCCCTCGGGCGATTACTTCGACGTTGAGTTACAGAAATATGCTGCGCGCAATTTCGATGCTGCCAAGGAGTGCCATCACTTGTCTAGTAGTAGTCGTAGATGCGTCTTTACTTAATCACTTGAGCCGGACTTTATAAGATGGGCGCCGGGCGGTATAGAGGGTTCTTGCCCCTGATCGGGAGAACGTGAGCCTCGGAGTTAAACACCCACTCGTCGAGGCTTATGAGGTCGTCGTCGCTGAACAGCAGGTAGAGGTACTGAAAATTGCAAATGCGTTAGTAAAGATTTTTTTCCGTGGAACTAGAATACGTTATTTTCAAATAATACTATACGTCGGTGGGAAGATTAGTATATTTTAATTAAAAAATACTTTAATAAACGATTCAATTATTCGTTAAGAAAAATTTACCAACTACTACTAATGCTTTCGGCAAAATATAACAATAAAAACAATATTCAACATAAAATAAACCAAAACAAGGCTAGCTAGAAGAAGCTATTCTAAGAAAAATGCAAAACTTCTTCCAGCCCCGATGCCAGAGAAATGTCCTCACTGACAGGAGCTATACAGTCCGGCGGTAGAAAGCCTTGCTCAAGGGGGATGAAAAATATTTTGCAGAAGTATTCAGCGCGTCGTATGCGTGTACCTTAAGCGTCTCGGCGAAGAAGTAACTCTGTTGGACGTCATCCTTTGGCGAGTCGAGCTGGTAAACGTTGTGTAGGCCTGTATAACCGCCAGGGACGCGGCAATACGTCTCCAGCGCCTGGACCGCCTCCCAGCCCCATTCCCGGTACTTCGGGTCTTTCGTCAGTCGCCACATCACGAAGTACGACTCGAAAGTCTGCAAATAAACGTTTCACTTGAGCTCTGCCTCTAGGTTTCTCTTTAAAAGCATCCGCGGACCATAAAAATGCGAGGGCTTCCGGGTGTCGGAGAGATGTTTGCTTTGTCTTGTTCTAAAGCTTGCTAATCTCCTTGCGCGCCTCGAAAGCAGTAAGTTTTGATTTCTTTATATGTACAATCGGCGAATTGCCAAGCTTATTTTTTAGATTAAGTTGTGTGATTGAATTTATTTTTCTAAGAAAAAAAATTTTTTTGTTAAAACAATTGATTTATATGGAAACTGGTAATACAAAGACAAATAAATTAGTTCCGAACAAAGTTTTCTACTTAAGCTTATTTCCAAAATAAATTTCGTTTTTTTTGTGAAATTCTATTTTTTTGTAATAAATTCTTTTTCCATTATTATTCATTTAAAAACAATTTGGAAAAATGGACAAACTTATGAGTAATTAATTAAATAAAATACTTTAGAAATATTAAAAGTCTTAGTATCATTTAGAGTCATCTGTGCATATTAAATTTAAAGCACCCTAAATTCAAGCTTAAGATCTTATCGACCTAAACGCAGCAAGCCGAAAGGAGTAACACTTATCACCCCCGGTTGAAGAAAATTAAAGCGAAACAGTTACCTCGGGCCGCAGGATGTAGTACTTCTCGCCGCTCTTGATGCTTTTGGCCTCGTTGCCCTCGATGAAGTGGAAGGCTTCGGGTCCGAGTTTCGTGGCGCTGCGGTCGTAGGACTCGTGACAGGTGTTCGTTAGTCCGGCCGCGATCTCCATGTGCTGATTACTCACTTCGTTCTCCTGCGTTTTCGCCCCGAGCGCGAACATGCCACCTGAGAAAAGTCCCACCGGAGCATTAATTGCGTCGCTCTTTTTTTTTATTACCGAGCTTTGCGCTAATTCGATAAGCCGCGGGAGGAGTCTTGGCCACGGGTTCGTTGTGAGACTCGACTCCTGCTGGTTTTCAAAAACGAATAATTGCTTTTAAGGTTTTCCGTGCCATGATGCAGGTAATGTTATATTTTTATGAGCGAAGAATTCATTTATTAATTAGTGGAGGTATTTTGTTTTGCATTTTTAAAGCCTGCTGATTAATTATTGATCTGTTTTATAATAAAGCCTTTGGTTGGTTACTCCACTTTGTTTACTTAATTTAATTACTTTAAATTTTCATAATTAAAGCGTAATAAAATAGGTATAATCAATGCAAGTATTCCACTTTATATCTTTTGATTATTAAATAATTTCACGATTCAAAAACTTTAGAAGGATAATCTAGACTGATCTTAATAAGGTCAATGTATGCAGAATAAATACAAACACAATGAATTGTTTCTCCGACATGTCAAAAAGTTTGAATGAAACTAAATTGAAGTAAATTCACCTTAGTAGGTTACATATATGCACCGACTTCAGAAACTAGACGAGCCAGCCTCATGCCAAGACCTATCTTTATATGCATCTAAGGTCCGGGAACTCGAAGCACACATACAAAGTTTTGCAATTATAATTTCGCCCTCGCTTTCTCCCCCTCTCCAGCTTTCGAAAAAAAAGGGAAAACATAAAGCTCCCTCATTATCCTCGTTAGTCTCCAAGTTCTCTCGTAAATAAGAAAAAGATGGGGAGGAGGGGGGCGGCTCTTTCATTTAGTTACCGGCGAAGCAGGCGAGGTGGCCCATCTTGTGCTCGATCCGCTCGTACTGGAGGTCGGAGGCGTAGAGCAGTCCGGCGGGAGATTTGATGATCATGTGCTTGACTATCGCGTCCATCGCCTCGTCGTACATCTCCCTCGCCTCGGAGTCCTCCTTGCCCGACTGGATCCAGGCCTTCAGCAGGTACTCGTAAAAACTGTCGCCCAGACCCCCCAGCGACATGTGATCTGCAAATGAAAAAGTTACGGCCCTCTTTACTCGAACACGCCTCGATTTCCATTAGCCTCCGCGACCGGTCCCGGGAGCGGGGGCTAACAGTGCTCGGGTAAATATATGGCGCAGCTTATGCATTTCTAGGATCGTCCGGGAATATTGATTCAGATGGAGCTCATTTTTTTTATCTGGTGGACTGGGAACTTTGAGAAATTGCCTTTTTATTGGAGGTAAAAAGGGCTTTTTGAGAAATGATGCAAAGCTGCGTTCAAATTTGAGATGCGTTGCTGCAATTGCAGGTACAATCTTCTCTGAACATTTTTCTTGAAGAAGCATTTAACATTTTTTTTTTTACAGAAAAACAGAGTATGTTAAAAAAAGGAGATCGCTCTTGATTACTTTAATAACGTTAAATTAAAATAGAAAATGTGAACAAAATCGAATCTACAGCAGCTAATATTGGATTTTAAATTTTCAGCATTTAGCTTGCTGCTCTGTTCATCGCCTCAAGGGGATTAAAATCTGGCTTTAAATTCCCAGGAAATGCGGATTGTCATCCTTAATATTAAGGCATCGAATTAATAAACGAGAAAAATGTTCCAAGTACATCATTCTGCAATGATGCACCGCATTCAATATTCAAGCCCTTAAAAAGAGGAAAATTGACCAAAGCTTTATCCCCTACGGAAACCCTAAATAAACCATTTTCCAGCCAATAAACGGATTTTCTTCATTTCAAAAACCAAAGACGGAGCCTACAGATAAATATTCATTAATGTCTCGAATTAAAAGCAAAGTCCAGAACGAGGGGGGCAGCCATAAAGCCGTCGTCGGTAGGAGATATATTTTTTCGAAAAATCAGCCCCAGTCGTTGTTTATTACGTCGGAAAAACTCCCAAACGGCAATTCAAAGTTAATCGCATTAAACGGAGAAGATGAAGCCTTTCGGGGCTCGGGCACGAAGTGGCGCGCGGAGAGAGTAAAGAAAGCGAGAAGAGAGAGAGAGGAAACGTCTGAAGAAAGAAAAAGGAGAAAAGTCAAGAGCAGAATGCAGAAGGGTCCCGGCGCGACCTGCCTTAACGATAAATAACAAGGCGATTACCTCGGCAAATTTTTACTGCTAATTTATTCAGCTACCGGATAAATAAAGACTCTCCGCCGCCTTACTTTCGTCTTTTTCCTTATCAAACTATATTTTTCTACCTCTACCTTTTTCCCCGCGCTTCCTTCCTTTCCCTTCGGCTGGTTTATGAGCTTTATAGTAGTTGCGTTCACCTACTTTCCTCTTCTGCTTAAGAATACTAAGCGACGTTATGCGATTTCATTTTCTACCTGCAACTCGTAGTGTCCAATAGTATCATCGATAAAGGACCAGATTAATGGTTTGTCTTTGTAAATTAAATTTTTGATCGCGAGGAAGAATTCCTCTGCATTGGAATGCCGGTTCGATTCGTAAGTCAACTTGTGCAAAACACTCCGGAAAAACAGTTTCTCTATTGCATTTCTCATACTTTAATTTACGTCATACCTTTTCAAGCAATAACGTTCGGGTCGCTACCTGAAAGGCACTAAAAACTGCCACGGGCACCGATAAACTCCAAAAATCCGCGCTTTCATTAAAGAAATTTTCATTACTCGAAAAAGCGATGGGATTAGCTCGAAAAAGTGGAGCTTTCATTATAGTTTCAACTAACTTGGCGAGGTGAGTTGCGCCCCCCGAAAAACGTCAATTCCCACGGAATCGCACAGCCATTCCGAGCAGTGCATAACACGTAATCCTCCGTCTAGTTTCGGATGAGCGCCATTATACCAGGCCGGCTGCATTGCGAAAAATGTGGCTGCAGCCGTCGGTGTAATCGCGCGCTCGACTCCCTCGGGGGTTGTCGCCTATCCGACCCGTACGGATCGCTTTGATCAGCCGAGAATGAGAATTAAAGACTAATAGACGAGAGAAAGAGAGAGAGAGAATGTAATGACTGGGAGGGAACTTTTTTGACCCGCTTTTTTATTTTGCGAAATCGATCCGGACGTTCGTATTGTTTTACACGAGTCGAGTTGT
Organism: Ormyrus thymus; assembly: GCA_035582935.1. Classification (NCBI taxonomy): domain Eukaryota; kingdom Metazoa; phylum Arthropoda; class Insecta; order Hymenoptera; family Ormyridae; genus Ormyrus; species Ormyrus thymus. The sequence goes on along the minus strand of JAWWEM010000030.1, from coordinate 378,794 downwards.
TGCGAGCGAGAAATATGCTTTTTGTGCAGTTTTTATGAGTTGAAATGCGATGGGAGGGAAGGATTCGAATGTACTGTGGTTAAACAATGGAATTTCTGAAATGCGACTGGTACATTTAAAACATCTACATTTTTAAAAATTTAAAAGCGGGATTTTGTCGTGCGGCTTGAAAAATGAGGAAAAATTTTGAGGTTAAAGGAAAATTTTATAGCTCAAAATTTTACTTGCCACGTTAATTTAATTAGTCAGCAGTTTTTAGCGCAATTTTTTATTGTAATCAGCAGCTTTAAATTACATATTTCGAATTGGAAATGCTTTCTGTAGAATTTTGATTCAATATCAATCGTGTAGAAATGAATGGGCCATTCAAAATACTACACTCTTTCAAAAATGCTACATCTCCACTCTGGGAAAAAGTTTTTATTTGCGTTTATAAAAGTTAACAAAGCTTCCGTAATCACCATTACGTTATGCAAGCTTTTGTAAAATCTGTTGTTTCACTCGTAACAAAACATTATTTGTTAATTTATACAATACATTTTCTGCAAAGAAAACATAATGAAAACGAATTTGAAACAAGCGGTTGATAATTATAATATTTAAGTAAACTATGTCAAGTCAACTAATGATTACTTTTAACAAATTAGATAATAAATAATTAAGTGCCAAGGGTGAAATATTTATGCAATGGTTTATCGATATTACAATAATACTAACTGAAAAATGCAGTAAGTCAAAATAATAATAATATTTTTTGCTAATTTACGAAGCCATTTAAACCTACACTTATTTTTTATTTTACTGCTTCCCTCGGAACGCGATGTAATATTTTGAAAATACTAGAGAACGACACAAAAAGAATTTAAATTAAATTCCCGTTTGGACGTTAGTCTATGAAGAATCCGCAAAAGATTGGAAAAGAGCCAAGGTAGATTTTCGAAAGCGAAGCGAAAGAGCATCCGTGCCTTTCTTTCCAAAAGGTTTCAACTTAATTTGAATTGCTAGCAATGTATTTTAACCAGTGCAGGAAGTATAATTTTTAAGGATTCGCCTTTTTCAAGGAATCCTTAGGCTTTCAAGACATTATATTATACTAAGATTGAAAGTTATTGATTTTTCTGCAAGTATTAAGTTTAAGTTTCATACTCACACTTCTGTCAGATATTGTTACAGTCTCAATTCCACCCTGGTAGAAAATAAAGCAGTCCTGCTGGTTAAAATATTAAGCACTGCCTAATTTTTTTAAGCTACTTATTAGAT
>JAWWEM010000030.1:356873-376594 GCA_035582935.1 Ormyrus thymus | reverse complement strand
CGACTAGCCAAAACTAAACCAGAAATCGCATTTCTGGCTATTCATTAGTCAAAAACTGCGTAAGATTTCTACCAGGGCAATTAAACTTTCGCAGTGAAATTCATATAACATTTAATTATAAAATTTAACGCATGAAATAATTAAAATCTGAGTACAAGGTGACTTCCTTGAATGGAAAAAAAAGGATTAGCTAACAAGTAAAATTGTTACGTCAATCGAAATTAAGAAAGTACGTCCCTTCCAGCGTCACGTCAAGAGACAGGCTAAAAGCCGTACAAAGCAACGGCCATCAGGTAAGACGTAAAAGAAGGAGAATTCAGCGGCAGAAGAGTTGATCTTACGGCATAATGAATGAGATCGTGAAGAACCGTAAATTCGCGAAAAGGTGAAAATCCACGTAAAAGCTCTCCGCCAGTGCGGCTTTACCGCACATTCTTTTGCCTTTTCTTTCCTCGCTCTTGCCGATGTAATTCTTCTCCCTTCATTCATAAATAATTTTTCAATATATTATCTGCTGCGTATGCAATTTTGGAGAGCCATATTGATTTTCCGAATGTCTACTCTGATTTTGAAAGGAACTATTTATCGTTTGAAGTATCATTTTTATTAGCTTTATTTACTTGCTTAAAATATTCATTAACGGCCGCGCGGCTGATTAAACATGGACAATAATTAACGAAAAAATTATTGGGACGTTCTAATTACACGCGCTCTGGTTTAAATAAACATGCCCTTTCAAAAAGCCAATGAAATACGGTAATTTGACATAAAGTCAGAGTAAACGTCCGCAAAATCGATAGCCGATGGCCATTTTTATCCGTCGCAGCGACAGACATTCACAGGGTCGGTCTCTCTCCCCTACTCCTCTCCTCGTTCTCTCTTCCATTTCCCGGTACTTATGAATGCGCTTTAATGGCGTAATTGATAACCGGCGCGGCTGCGGATCAAGAACCGGCAGCAACGGTATATGCGCGGAGGATTAAATAATCTATTCGCGCGGCGCTGATTTATCGCACGAAATTACAGTAATAAGTCGGGGGCGAGTTTTTCGGAATATTTATTCGGGCCGGATGAAGAAGCGGCCCTCTCGGCGTTAGCATTTTTTTCTTTTTTTTTTCAGGTGGAAGAGAAGAAGCTCTCTCGGTGCGATACGGCCGGGCGATAAGAGAGCCGGAAAAAAAAGGTGGGAGCGATAAGGGCGGGCGTAGAAATTAAACAAAGAAAAAGGAGCGGCCCGGGAGGGAAAAAGTGAAGGTGAAAGACATAAAGACAGAGTGAGCCTTATTACTATAATCCGACGTCATCCGTTACCTCTTCGGCTCGAATGCGCGTCTCTTTACCTCTCTCTCTCTCCCTCTCTCTTGGCTCTTTTCTTTGGATTCAAGAGGATTACGAACGGCCACCCAGAGAAGTTTCGCGCTGGAAGAGTGAAGAAGGAGCTGCGCGCGAGATAAAGATGCCAGAGATCGAGGATTGAAAAGATATGCACGGGAAAAGGGCCTCTCTTTTGCTCTTTTTTTTCTCCTTTTTATAACGTCTTCTTAATTCTCTTTCTTTCCCCGGCGCTTTCTTTCCATTCTTTTTTTTTTCTTTTGCTTCGCGAAGGGAGTTAAGGAAATAAAAAGGGAAATTGAAAAAGCGAGGGGGCATAATTCATGAATTCTGCGCGACATTACTTTTATTTGCTCCCCGACTGATTAATAATGCTTTTAGTTGGGCTATTTGCGAGTATCTCGTGCGATAAAGCCTCCTCGCGCCTCGTTCTATTCCTTTTCAACTAAGTTTTCAGTCAAAGGGGCCCGATTCCCGGGAGGAGATTATTTCGCGGGCGTCGCGAAGTTCAAGTGTACTTACGTCTTCCCCACTTTCCGGTTTTCGGATGAATGTAATTGGGATACAATCCCTTTGGCTTCTCGAGATTTTTCAAGGTTTTCCTGACGTGCTCGACTTTCGCTCTGAATACAGGATTGCCCGTAATGTCACTCAAGTACGTGAATTCCAAGTGCATTGTTCCAATCTCCGAAAGAATACTGCAGCCGCTGCTCGCCCATCCGTAGTTTTTGCTCGCCTGCGAAAACGGGAAATTCTGTTAGGTACATTGTTGGTTAATGCTGACATGAGAGAAATGTCAGAATAAAATTTCTGAAAAATGTAATAACAAAAAGAAAATTACTACTTTGTATAGTAAATAGCAATTTTTGTAAATAACAAACTTTAGTATACACATAATAATTTTTATTAGAGAAAACATAATATTTAATGCATTAAAACAGAAGAAAAATTAAGGTAGGGTTATCCTGGTTGCAGTTATTTCTCTATCTTTGACTCCACAGCATTCAGATTTCTCAATGAAGGTTACAATTCAATTACTATGTTACATAGTAATTTTTTCTATTATTATTGTAAAATTGGCCATAATTTGAGTCTGTCCTTTGGTTACCACAAAAAATAGTAAATTTTATTTTGTTATTTTTCTCAGTGTATATACATTTAAATTTCATTCACTATTATGATTGCAAGCATGTTTCACTTATGTGAATGTTTCCTTTTATAAAATCTTTACTTGTTTTGAAATGCTTTACATTTAATTTAATCTCTTAAATTAAGTAAATCTCTAAATTTATACGGTGAGATAAATTTTAATAAACATAATGTACAAAATCGCGAGTTGTAATTTTATTGCTTATAATTTGTACATTAAACTTTCTGCTTTCAAAAGTTAACTATGTAAGCAATTATGTAGCGCCGTATATCTTGTAGATATAAAGTTATCATAATTTCTTTAAACTTTGTACAGGTTTTTAAAACATTAAATAAACTTAGTATTCAAGCGAAAGTTAGTTTTTAAAATTTACTGTGATAAAACCTGATCCGTCAAACGTTTATTACCGAAGCACTTTTTTAGATCGCCATCATTATAAATTAATGACTCACTTTCATTTACGCACCGTACTCCATTTATTAAAGATTACAAGAAATATTCATGCCAGATGTCCAGGAAGTTAATCCCACCTGGATAAATGAAAAGAGCGCGCAGCAGCCTTAATGAAATTCGTCTCTCTCTCTCCCCGTCTTAAAAATAATCGTCAAGGCGGTCGTTCCAGCTTCTTAAAAGCGGCGGCAAAATTAGAAGCCCGCAGCCGTAATCGCGGAGGCGAAGCGCTGTGAATCGAGGCTTTGTCGGTTCTCAGGCAGTCGCCGTCGCGATAAGAGCGCGAAGACCGCGGTAAAAAAGGCAGAGCGAAGGAAGTGACAAATCCACGTCAACGTCGCCTCGGCTTAGCGCAATTAAAGCGACGGCTTTCAACGCGGCCGAAAAGACACAAAGTGTAAAGGAGCGCGTGCCAGCTTTGCGGCCCAATTATGCATAATTCGGATGGGAGCGACGGAGACTCTCTCTCTCTTTCTGTCCTAATTTGACGCGGAACACTAAACAGATTAAGACTTTCTGATTTGTTTAATAGGTGCAGCTTCCATCTTTCGCGCGCCGGAAGTACGATGCCATTTTTCCTTGCCTTGAGAGAGCCTCACTTTGCGGCGCGATTGCATTTTCCGTATTAATAAAGTTCTTGTCGGCATTAGGATTTAATATAGGAGCTTTTGTGAATGGCGCGATTCCTTTTAATTAAGCATTAACTTTCGAGATCTCGGGGAGTTTGTGGATGAGGCTCTTTATATTCCCTACTTGGGAGGAGAAGAATTATATTTTTACACGCTGACATGGAGATAAGATTCGCTTTATTCTATTGGAGACTTCCTGCTAAGGTTTTCAAGATGCTTATTTAAAAATCTGTAAGAGGATTATGTGCATACAGCTTTTGCTGTAAATTGCACCGATCGCAAGTCGAAGGTAGGTATCAAGAATGCTAAGATTAAAACATTATACAAATTAAACACGACTATATTATCATAATTTTATGTTATTATTTTGACATCTAAGAGGATTTTATTTCAATTTGCCGATTACGCAACACTTTAATTTTGATGTAAAAAGAGTACAATAAGCACACATATGTATAGTAAAAAAAAGCTTTTACTTTAAATAATTTTGACTTTGTGTCGTTTTGTTTGTAAATCCTTGGCACAGACACATTTATGTATTTTCAAATAAAAAACTGCGAAATTGTTACCTTTTCCGATGGCTATTAGATCTAATTAACGCAGTTAACAAAACGCTTACACCTTCATAATTGATAAGCGTTCCAATTTGCATATTATATTTAAGTGCACAAACAAGTTATAAGCTCCACGTACAGTACGAAAATTATGATATTCTATTCTCGGTAGAATAATTCTCCAAACACACCAGGTAGGCAACAGCAGCACTAGTATTAATTTAGATTACTTAGTAATGCTTGTTTAGTTACAACGTTACAACAAACCGCGAACCATCGTAATTTCAGCATCGCTCTATTCGTAACCCAATACCGCAGCAGCTTCTTTCGCCGAAGGAAGAAAAAAGCCAGGGTACTCGCAAAAACGGCTTGTCGCGATTTCGCGGAAGGGCTGCGGCGGCGAATTACCATAATGGGAGCCGAAAAAAAGCGGTAAATTAATAGTCGTTTCCATCAGCGGAAGTCGGAGCTAACGTCCGGCAATTAAGCGGCGAAAAGATCACTAATGCGAATCCTCGGCCATAATTTCACACCGGCGCCGAGCGTCTGCATCCCGTGGAAGCTCGCCGCTCGCACACGGCTGTACACACAGGCGGAGAGCGGCACCACACTCGCACAAAGGCGCTGATACGACCGGAGAATTCGGCACAGATGCTACTCGGTAATTAAAGCCTCTGTCGTTCACGCGAAAATGCAGCCGGGCAAAAGGCGGGGGGGGGGAGAGGGGGCGGGGCAATAAAGCTTTTCCAGGACCGCGCTAATTTGGATTTTCAAATATTCGTTTAACGCGCATTTATAATATCTCCGTGCTCGCCTCCGTTGGGATTATTTTTCGATGGGGGAGGGGAAAAAGGCAGTCGATCGCGGCGTCGAGGCGAAATAGTTATCGCGCTTACGGTAGGAATTGAAAGAGCCTGATAACGGGCTTTAAGGTCCTTTTCAGCTCGGCCTGGTGGGGGAGGGGGGTGAGGGGAGTAACGATCGGCCGCCGACGATTGCGTACAATGACTGGGCTCTTCTGGCCCACTTCTCGGTTTAATCAACCGGGGCGTACATTCCGTAGCCGACGGGAAAAGTCCCGAGGGCCCCTGTTGCCGAAGCTCTCTTTTTCGAGTTTTTCACTCCGGATATATATACACACACACACACACATATATATATATATATATATGTATCCCAACCGGCTCTCTTTCGATTTTCCAGAGCCGCGTTATGTGTGTCGTTCTCTGCGAGGGACCCCCGGGAGGAGGCTGAGAGTTACGACGGGGCGAGAGTCGTAAATGAAAAATTATTCTAATTTATTTAATGCTGCTTTTCGGCTCAATTAGTTTGGGTTTTTGGGCGACTGCGAATATTTGAGGGAGGCGGAATGGACGTAATTAGGCGTCGGATTTTAAACGTCAATCTGGAAGGAGTTGTACGTAATAGTTTTAACGAGTTTAAATATTGCTGCTATTTAATGCTTATTATTCCTTAAATATTTTTGGAAGCGTATTTAATTTATCACAATTAATTATCGCTAAAAGCGAATTATCGCGTTATTTGATTTTAATTAGCAATTTTTAAATTTATTTCATTATTTAATTACTTCTATGTTTGCTTAACGCTTCGCTGCGAGCTTAACTTTGACGTTTGTTGCATATAAAAATGCATAGAATAAATTTTAAAATAGCTAGAGAATAACTTTAATCAATTTGCACGTATACATTAATTTATTGTTTTCTGAAAAAAGCTCAAGTCTACTTTTATTTTAGCTTTTCACAAAACTCTAGAGCTAATCAAATTGTTATCTACGATCGCTTCAACGAGCGAGTATTATTATTTAAAAAAAATGGTTTACAACGGGTTTCTTTGATAACAAAGCAAATCTGTCGACTGCAACTGAAATGGCTGACTCGTGTTTTAAGAACAGTTTTCAAAATATTTTTAAAGTAAAATGCTGCTTTTCAATTATGGAATTAAGTATCACTTGGAATTGTTTTAAAAATCTTAAAAAATAGTTTGTAATAAAAGTGAAATATTTTTATTTCATTTAATTAATACAAAAAACGTAATAATTTTCCTCTTCTACAGTAAAATATGTTTACAACGCATTTTTTGTTTTCTTTACGTAATTTATTCAAGATACTTTTGACCTCTTTTAATTACTATTCTCGTAAACATGCGGTTTATCTATCTTTCAGTAGTCTTAATCAGCCGAGCTCACACAGCACAGATTTTTATTACAAAAACTACGCAGCGACTCGCCTTAACGTTAAGAATGAAGCAGCGAAAAGCGAAACTAATTTTTAACTTCAGCCTGAAAGAAACAGTAAATTTCCCGGATAAGCGCATTCGGTACAGGTGGATTTTCAATAAATCCACAAGGTATGCGATGCCGCCTTTAGTATTTTCCACATTCTGGCGGCTCCTAGCGAAAATGACGGCATTTTAAAACTTCAAATAATTTCAAATAGTTTAAAAGGCGGAATGGTTTAGGGGGAGGGGGGAAGAGGGGAGGCTAACGGTAAAGGATACTCGGCAAGTTTATTGTCGCGAAGAAAATGATCACTGCACGGGATGAGAGAAGGAAAGAGAAGCGGAAGGTCGCGCCGCCCCGTGGGAAGATGGAAGATGGGAATTTCATCGACCAAGGTGGCGAGAAATTTTCGGAATTTCGACCAGAAGGTATTCTGAGCATCTGCAACGCTTATCGGAAAATAAATCCACAGTACGCGGAGCACTTGTGAAATGAGAAATTAATGGCGTCCACAAATAATTGAGAATCGTCTTGTGTAAATCAATTTTTCCCCTCCTTTTCTGCTCGTTAGTCGGGCCCGAGTGCTTCATTTGGCATTCGTAAGGGAAGTATTTGCCGAGCAATTTAGCGCTAGATCTTCGACTGGAATTCAACTTTTTTCTATTTCGATTAGTTTGACATTCAAATTTCTTTGTACAGTTGGATATGCGGGAAATGAATCTTTACAGCTTTCAATAAAACGCTGATTGAAATAATATTTAACAAATTTAAAAATCTATTCTTAAAATACTTCTTTATTACAATGAAAACACTTTTTCCTCTAGAACAAACAAAGTGCTACAGTACATTTCAAAATAGATCTCAAAAGGAAATTATTCCTAAAATAATTATTATATTAGAAATGATCTATCTGCATTTCTGTTAAAATATCGACCAATTAAGTAATAATGCCTACTCCAAGTTTTCTGCCAAAATTAAATTTCAAATAAAGCGAAAAAGACCGGTCTTGGAACTTTTTACATTTTTCAAAAGAAAGCTCTAAAAAATTGAATCTATCACTTGAACGTTGACTCGAAAATTGAAAAAAAATCTCCTCTTCTGATAACCTTCCAAATTGAATCCAATAACTCTCCAAAAATTCGACGTCCCCGATAAGAGACAGCGAAACTTAGTTCGAAAAATGTTCGAAGCAATTGTGTCCCAACACAGAGAGACGCACAGAGGAGACCGTCGCCAAGTTGGAGCAAAGTCAACGCGAGACTCGGGGGGAGGGGGGGGGGGAGGGCTCAAGGCGGCCGGCGAGTTTGTCTTTGCGTTGACGAAAGCCGCAAGAGAAACTCGGACGGGCGGGGAGAGGGTCTTCGACTACTCACCCCGGTATGAAGGTTGATGAGGGAGTGAGGAATTCCGGTTTCCGTTTGGAAGGCCGGCAACATGCGCTCCCCGAGCTGCGCCGCCTTATCGCGGAACATCACGTCGCCGGTTAGGGCGTAACAGGCCAGCAGACTTCCCATGAAGCGGATGTTCGTCTCGAACAATGAGATTTCCGAATTCTGAAACAAAACAGCCAAGCGGCGTTAATTAGTACATTGATCGGCTTAAACGTTCATTGGTTCATTGTAAAGCTTAAAGTTTAGGCGGGAAGGAGAAGAGGGAGGAGTCGGTAATTTTAAATGCCGTTTTTTATAGCAGTACTAAAAATGATCAACTTATTAGTGTTTAGAGACTGACAGTATTATAATAGACGAAACGACTACATAAAATTGACTTCTTATAGGTATAATATTTGTTTCAACAAGTTTTTATTAACTTTAGGAATAAATTTGAAACCGTTGCAGGACGATTCGATAACAAGTTTCAGACATCAAAAAATCGTCGGTTAGCCGCCATTGTGTAATCCTTTTAGAACTAAAATAAAAAAAGTTTTTGGCATTCCTGATCCATCACTTCGTTACCTTTAAAACCCGCCCGCAAACTTTCAACAGTTTTTATCTGTCGAATTACAAAACAAAAGTTTATCGTTTCACGTGTAAAAAGAGTTAGATCTCTACAGCAGGCTCGGATTAAAGCGTCTGTCAAAATATTCGAGAATCCCCTTACTGTTGCCTATTTTTATACAAACAAAATTCATCAAAGAAACTTGCCACGTATACGCGCAAAAGCTTTGTTTAAATTAGATTATATATTTTTGCATCGCTGCATTGGTAACTTTTCTGTAAGTTAGAAGCAGTCAAAACCGGGAAGGCTATACTTATATACATACAAAGTATAATTTTTCTATTTAAATCAAACTTACATACAAATACATTCCAACCTACTTTTTAATTTCTTTATGCAATCCCTCCCCAAATTAAGGAGCTCTTGCCACTTTATTCCGCGTAACACTATTAAAAACTAGAAAACATCGCACAGCCCAGAAATCAAACGCATAACTCGGTCCCCGGCAGCAGCCTCGCCTCGGTTAACAAGTCCACTCCCGCGTAAAAAAAAACATACAGCGGGCATCTCGCGAACACGTCGCGGAATTTAGAAAAGGCTCTCGAGCGAAACCGCGCGTCGAATGTTCGGGGCTAGCAAGCCGCGGCCTTAATTACCGCGAGCTTACGCTTTTGCTCAAAGCTCGCAGGGCCATTAAGGCGTGTATTACGGTGAAACCGCATTGAGAGAGGGAGAGAGAGAGAGAGAGAGAGAGAGAGAGAGAGAGAGAGAGAGAGAGAGAGAGAGAGAGAGAGAGAGAGAGAGAGCGAGAGAAGCGAGCAGGTGTGGCTCGCGGCGTCGGAAAAGGAGCTTCTGTCGCGGCGGTAATATTTCCGGAGCTTTATATCATCCGATTCTGCGGGCGGCCTCATCGGATAAGGCCTTTATTTGCCTGCCGGCGAATTCTCTCGCTCTCTCTCTCTCTCGGCTGCTACTTTTAATTAGCCGACGTAATGCTCGCCAGATAATTGCCTTTTTGAACGATAAGCAAAACCGTATTGTTGCGTGCCGCGAAACTGCGCCGAATGAGTTTTTCGCTTTGGAGGACTGGACAGGCCGAGTTATTCTCTCGAGCTGTGATAATACTGTAGCGCCGGGAATTTGTTATGCAAGTGTTTTTAGGAGTAATTTGGTAGCGGCGTGAAAGCTCCGTGATACGTTTCCTTTTTAAGGGATCGTGAATAAATTAGTAGTTTATACAACAAAAACGAATTAAGGTAAACTTTTCTGTCATTTATTTCAAAACTTCAAGGCAGAGCGAATAAAAAAACACTGCGATGCAAGATTTTGATTGAACACCGAATAACGATAGAAAAAAACTCGCAGTTAAACGAGCTTGAAATAAAACGACAGACATTCTAATAATTGCGAGCTCAGAAAGAAAAAACTTGAAAGCCGCGAAGACGGCAAACAATCGGACAATTAATTATTCCTTGCGTGCGCAGTTGGCGCATCAAACGTCAGGCAGTGAATAATGTCGAGCGGGGCGAACCTGCCTCCTCGGTCTTGTGCTTTGCTCATTACGAAAGGGTCGAGTGCGCGGGAGCGCCGTTAATTAATTCAGTGGTAAGTTAACAGCGCTCCATTCGTTATTGCCCGAAAGAGATGGCGATGCGGCTAATTTTCCCGAAGCGCATATAGGCGCCGGGAAAAATCGCGCGCTTTTGTGCAAAACGTTTAAATGCCAGTTATATAATGTGCATAATCCACTCGGTCGGGGGGATCATTACATTTATTATTTACTCTGTTTGCGTCAATCACGTTTACTGCGCTTAATATTTAATTTTCCTCGAAGTTGTGCATTCGTTCATTAAATCGTAAAATTAATCATTAAAAAGCTCCTTTCGGCCGGCGAAAAATAAATAACATTGCATTGTTGCCTTTTTGCCTGTCGCCGTTATTAAAATGTCAATATGTTGTTATGCAGAATTGACAGCGTCATTATTGTGAAACAATTCAATTGATGAATTTTGAATTTCTTCTTTTGCTCACAATAATCGACATGTTAATTCTACATGTCGTACATTCTAAATTTGAGTCGACGAGATTCACTGACATCTAATGATAATCATAAGAAATCGATACGAGTTTTCGGCGATCAGTTAAAATAACTCAAGCATCAACGCCGGCCATCAATTTTAATTACCGCGAATAAACGTTTAAAAAGCTCGAGCATTAAACGCGGAGGATTTTATTTCGACAGCTGATTACGCGCGACGAGGCCGCCGCGATTCAAGCTCGAAATTTCGAAGCAGATATACTGCTCGGCCGTAAAGGTCCGGCAATTGAATTTTTGAGAGCTCTCGCGCTTTTACAATCTCGCCGGTATTGTCTCGCTTCGGGGGCCCGCAGGTACGGTATATAGGAGAGCTCGGGCGAGCGCCCGGCGGGGCGCCTCCGGGAAATAAAATTACGCGAAACGCGCGGCGCGGCCGTAGCTCATGCGTGCGCATATGTATAAAATACGTCGAGGTGTCAAGTATGGCCCGTCGAAAAGCAGCCAGTCCACGATTTATCTCCGGGGCGACCTTGCCGACGTGCTCAGACGCAGCTCTCGGGACTATCAATAATTCAATCATTTGCAAATACGCGCTGTTTTTTCGCGTTTTTTAAATCAGGATTGTAGTATTTTTTGATCGGGTGCTCGTTTGTTTAAAAAATTCTTGGGAGTTAATGTCGTTTGGCTCCGTTTTACTTTGAAGAATATTTTCGAGGCGTTTAAGTGTAGCATAGCCTTCGTGGGCGTAAAGTGAACTTAATAAGCTGAGTCTCCATTTAACTTAACAAACTATTTTGAGAAAGGAACTTTACGTCGATTTTACCTGCGTACCTGCTGCAAATATAGAAAAGATATAACAAAATATATTATTTATTAATCTGATGCACGGGTGTAATTAATACTACAGTTTTCTCAAACAAAATTCCCAACGACTAAAAGAAAAATGTGAGATCCGAAATATTTACTTATTAAAATTCATCACCAACAATAAAGCAGCGAAGCGGAAAATTAAATTAGTCGAAAATTTCCAGCGACAACTCGGATAATTTGATGTGCGCGAAACGAGCTGCCACACCGCCTCTCTCGGTGCCCTTTTCCACTGACCAAGTTTCCCGCGTAAAAAGAAAAAAAAAATTACCGACCGCCTGCTCAATATAAAAGGGATGCGGTTCTCTGCCCCGCTTCCGCGAAAACGATCCGTCTCCTTTCTATCTCGTAATTAAACTTCGCGCGACGGCTGGCTGGGTGCTTACTTAATTTTGCGGGTCAATTAGTAGGGTCTCTCGCGTTGCATGCATGCTTCGCCTTTTTTCTCGCATTCGCCGCGGGGGAAAAGGTGCAGGAATTGCTGAAAACTGGAGGCGCTGCCGTTTGAATGCTTCGCTGTATCTCTAATGAAATGCAGCACGTTTTGTATAATATCGAGGTAAGGAGTATTTTTTTCCTTGGATAATTGTTTGAGTAATGTATTCAGTTTGTATTATTCGCTTACGGTTATTGATCTTTAGATTAATGGCAACTGGTGTTATTTTGCATTTCTTTCTTGAGAGTTAATTTAAATTTTTGTTTTAATTCGATTTATTATTCGTGACACATCTGCTGTGTGTTTTACATTTTGTTAAATCAAATTCAGAATTCATTGTTTCGTTATTTCACAATTTTCATATTAAATTTTACGCTGAATATTCAAAAGTCATTTTTAATAAGTTTATTGTTTCATTTAAATAAAGATGTACATATAAACCCTTAAATGAGTTCTAAATTAAATCATTTTTTCAAAAGTAAATAATATTGCATGAAATCAATTTGATTTCCTGAATTAAGCGATCGTTCTATTTTAGTGCAGCATTGCAACATTGAGTCATAACACTCTAATAAAATAATCTACTTAATATTTACTAAAACGTAAAAAGGAACGTCAATCTTTTGGCTAATCTCTATTTCCACCAAGCAGCCTTATCGCGACCAGCCAAACGCCCCCATAAAAACTTCGCATTTTAAGTACCAATAAGTACCTGCAAAATGAAATTCACAGCGCGCATCGAAAACCGCGCCGCGCCTCCGCCAGTCAATTACTCTAATCCCCCCCCCCCCGCCGCGTACGAAAGCTAATTCAGCCGGTATTCCCGTACGTGACGCAGAAGTAAGCTCGGGTCAGTGCCGCGGTTAGGCGAATGCGTGGCAGGACGGCGCTTTTGCGGTGCCGTCGACGACGTCGTTAAAGCAATAAAGCCGGGGCGAAGCTCTTTGAGCGCGTCCTTTTCCTCCTCTCCTCGGGCTCTTTTTCGCGCGAGAAAGAGAGAGAGAGAGAGTGCGCCTTTCAGGCTCGCTGCTGAATTCGTCAGGGGCCGAGAAAGCGGTCCAATTCCGTAAGGATCTGCGTTTCGACTCTTTGACGCCAGAGCTCTTTTGTAAACTCTCTTTGTTTTTGCGCTTTATCCGTTACTCTTTTTTCGGCCAGACCATGTTGTATATTGTTGAATATAGATGCGAATTTGGCGGGGGGTTTTGCGAAGGAAAGTTTAAACAAAAAGGAGAGTGGTGAGTAAAGGGACAAGGTATTTTGAGATTTATTTTTTTGGGGTGAAGTGGATCTTTCCGGATGGAGATAATTGATGTTTAAAATTTTGCTTTTAGATGTAACCTCCAACGTGAACAAATGATGTTTTTACTTTTTGTTTGTGCCCAGTGTCATTGCACTTAATATTAAATAAATCCTAGATGCGTATGATAATTCGTGTGCATTTTTATAATTTATGTTTTTTACGCTGGAAACTCTAAGGCTTTTTAAAAAACTCAGAAAATATTTAATCTAGAATCCTGAGTAATTTTTTATACACTCAAGATTATCGCGCAGCCCAAATTAGCGCAAGAAGGTGCACTCAATTTGTACAGATATTTGTTAGAAAATGTTGCAAAAAATATGTGAACGAGTTTAAAGCGTTGAAAGCCTGAAAACAATTAAATAATGAAGGCTCGTACGTATGTGCAAGATCATAAAGGCTAGTGTTTGCTTTTATTACGTGCCGCAAGAGTGCATGTTTAAGTTCTATTAGGGAGAGTACTTCGTAATATATACGCGCGTGTAAAACTTCAAGATTTATGTGATGAGCTCGCAGTTCCCACTCAAAATAATATTTTATCAAATTTAAAAAACAAAAAAATAAAAAACATCATTTTCAGACTCCGCGAACGCAGCAACCAAGTTAATTATTCCCTTTTAGTTTCATAAAGCGATCTGCATTTTAGGCATTCCGGGCGAGGCCAAAGCAAAACTTCCATTCTGGGCTAAGTACACGGGGAAAAAATATTCTGCAAAAATTTGCATAAATGAATGAAAAACGTATAAATGAAAAAGTCAGCTTAAACAGAGTTATGTAAAATCTATTGAAGTTCCCTGCTGCTATGTTTACGAAGCAGGTTGTAAAAATTCAGCCGCTCGAGAGCCAGATGAAATTGCGCTCTTTTTATTTTAGCGAAAGTGTTTCGAACTGGAACTCGAACTTTTCCACCTGCTTTTTTAGATACGTTCGCTCGCCTGCTAAGTATCATTATTTTTAACGAAATTCAAAAAGAAACGATAATATCCGCGATTTACAAGATTTGAAAATTACAAAAAAAACCCAACAATTTCAAACGAAATTATCCGCTGGGCGATACGTGCTTTTATTTTACAGACTTAAAATCCACATTAAAACTGCAATAAAACTGTAATGAAAAATACAAGGTTGCAAAGCTTGTAACTGATTAAATAAACGTTAATTTAAAAATGCGCCACTTTGACCCTGCAAAATTGTAAAGCCAAACTGCTCTTTTTATCTCGGCTCCCCTCGCGTAAAAAAGGCTCGAGAGCTCGCTAATTTTCCGCCGAGTCCACAAATTCATCCGAGGCACTTGAGCACGCGTTTACAGCTCGGTAACAGGCATTGCCGATCTCCAGTACAGCGAGAGAAGCAAGCCGCCGGCACGCGACGCCAATGATCGAGCGCCGTTTCAGCGCGATTTACGAGAGAGCTGCTCTGATTTTTTGCCTGCTTAGCTCTTACACTCCCGGTCTAATCCTCTCGGCGCGTTTTTGCGCTCGCGGAGCCCCGGCCTCCGCTGGTTAACGTCGCGTTTACGCGCTGCTAATGACAGGGCATTGTGCTTGACTAATTGACGTTGACGATGAATGCGTCGATGCGCGCCGGGCGAGAAATTCCCAGAGGCTCAAAACGCCCGGCGCCGCCGTAACAGTCCCGGCGTGTTACGCGCGGCCGCTACGTTGATGGGAGCGTTCATTAGGGCCGACAATGGCGCGACTCCGTTCAATGAGTAATAAGGATAAGCTCGCGGAGGCTATTTTTAGACCGACACTTTCGCCGGCACGGCTTGGCTCTTGCACACTTTTTACGATCTGATTTACGTCGGGATTTAAGTGTTTTAGTCGCGCGCGGCGAAATGAGCTATTGGATCGGGGTATCGTTGGAACCTGTATGTGCTTCGTTTGAGTGTGTATATTCGTTTTGTTTGCTGAAACGTGACTTACTCGGCGTGATCGTAGAATATTTATCTGCTCGTTGATGAACGTTTCATCGATTTCAGTAACATTGCGAAATGAATATTTTATACGGGGTTCCAAATAAAAGAAATTAAAAACTTTCTGGATAATCTTGTAATTAGCTGAATGTGGAAGTAATTAATATTTGATTATTAAATATGAATATATGATAGAGCTCAGCATTCGTTAAAATTGTATACTACATCGTGTTACATCACGTTAGAGAAATATAATTTGGTTAAATTTCTGCATAATTATTATGATTTAGTTACTCAATTGCTGCACAAAATTTCCATTTTAAAGTAGTTTGTACACATTAATATTTAAATAAACTACCAATTTACTGAATAATTTTATTTTGAAAAATGTCCAATTTATAATTCATCATGTTTAAAAGTCACAATAAAAAATATATAAAATATACCGATTTGTTTCGTCGAATTCTCGTCAACACAACGAGACCTCGTTTTTCTTAATTCGATAGAAAGGGAAAAGGGTAAAAATTAAACTCTGCGGTTGAGGATTGACCTCGCGGAGGAGAGCTGGTCTCCGGGAGAATCGAACGCCTTAGCGTGAGTCTCCAAGACTTGTCAGCGGACAAGTCTTTTGCGAGGAGAGCAGTGTGTCGTGGGGAAGTGTGTACGGGTTTAGCGCGCGGGCTATATAGATTATTAGACCGGGTCGCGGTTTTAAATTTCAAAGTTCTCTTATCGAGAGACTCCAACAAACTGTGTGGGCTCGCGGGCCGCCTCGAACGTCGCGCCGTCGCTCATCCCTTCCTTATGGCCAATAAAAAAAAACCAACCAATGAGAATCGCGATTAAACATAACATGCTCGATTTAAACAAACCGAAGACCGTTGAGCTTTTTTCATATGCTAGGCGTAACTAGCCGCAACGAAAACTCCGCGCGTCAATAGTCAATAGTAAAGTAAAAATAAACGTTTCCTTTCGCGATAATTCAATCAACGTCCAAACACGATTACTGATTTAATTTTTAGTTTAAATTGTTTTGAAAAGCGCCCATTAGTTTCCTGCTGCACCGGCCCTCACATTCGTACACCTAATACACATCTGAATAATTAAAAAATACCTTACATTTACATTTTTCATTAAAAGGTTGTGAAAGCCATCCGAATTTATTTTCGAAACAAATACACCCTTCCACAAGATATTTATTTTGCTTTGATCTTCCAATAAACCGATTCCGGACTAAAGAAGCTCCCGGAGCTTGATTCAATCAGCCATCAGGCAGTTCGTCACGAAGCGTCCCCGAAAAGAGCCAGAATCCTGCGCACCAATGAGCAGACTCGCATGTACGGGCACTCGGCGCCCGTAAATAGCTCGGACTCGGAATCTGCTTCATCTTCGCATTCGCGTTGCGGCACACGCATCCGACGGGAAAATTGCAAAATATGGCCCGGCTCCACCTGTCGTAATGCCGGCAATTTATCCTAATACTCGCGCCTCGATCTCCGCCCCTTCTTCCGACCCCCCCGAGGCTGCCGCTGCTGCAGCTGCACCTTCCGCGGAAATTCGGATTTCGAACTCTCCGGGCTTCCTCGCCTTTTTTTGTCGCTCTTCTCTATCTCTCCTCGATGGAGTACCGGCACGCCGCGCTCCGTTAACTTGGATTTATTCCCGGCAATTCCCCGCGAATCTGCTTACAAGCCCGAGCCTTTACGGGTCGTTTTATCAGAGCCGAAAAAAGAGAGTGCGTCGCTTCTAATGCGCTTAATCAAAATGCTCCGACGAGGCCGATTTACGATCGGGGGGGAGGGACACGTTTTTCGCTAATTAGCGCGAGATTCCGAAATATGACTCGTTTCGAGATGAAGAGAATTTTTGAATATTAATTTGCCGGGAATTTTGAGTATGTGCATTTTGGAGGTTGGACGGGGTAATAAAGTCCTGAGATTATTTGTTTGACGGCGGGAAACGAAACTTTGTTTTGAAGATCTTTTTAATCCTCTTCTTTTTAGTTCTCGTGATATCAATTAAGTAATTAAGATAATAAATATAAGGCTTGGGAAAAGTATCCGAGCCTCGTTTAATGTGTAAAGTTGGGCTATTAAATAATAACGAGTTTAAAACTAAATCTGCGGTGGAAATTTCTCCAGCAAATGTTTTTGATGTTCATTAATTGCATTATATATATTTTTTATCAATCCAAAGCGCAATAGTTGAAATCATTATTTATAATTAATAAAAATGCTTGAAAAGTTTCGAACAATGAAAACTTTCCATTTAATTTTTCTAAAATTGAAATTTTCAAATTGCAATAAACAAATAATTACTTTTTTTAGGTTCGGCCTTTTATTACGATATAAATTCAATGAATTTAATCAATCTCGGTTCGGATGGCTCATATTGTGAAAAGGCAATTAAAACTCCGACATTTTCATTCGCTTCCCCCCGTATAAATAATAAACTGTTTTCACCAAACAAGTGATATTTTTTAATTTTGCCGGTGGCTTCTGCTTTAATTTATTATGTTTCCATTTATTAATTCTTCAACGTCGATTTCTCAACTCGTCGCAACTGCGAAAATATAATTAAGTATTTTAGAACACGTCAAAGCCACATAAAAGATTAATAATCTGCATTAAAAAAATATTACTTTCAATCAAATACAATTGTAATATTGCCAAAGTTTAACTTAAACTTTTAAAAATACATTATAATTTACCAAATTAATCGCGTCCTTTCTAACAACGAACAAACCCTCGCAAAACGCTGCGAAGACCCCAGTTATCGATAGATCAAAAAGCGATTTAAATCCGAAGCGAGAGTCCCTCATTTTTCATTCCCCGTAACAAATTAGCTCAACAGCGCGATTCGACAGGCAGCAGTGCGTCGGCGGCACAAGTTTATCAAGCGTCAGTTAAGCCGGCAGCAGCAGCGGCAGCCAGAGGTCAGCGCTATCTTCGCGCTCGCAATTATTTATCCGACGGCCGTCCGCACGTGTAAGCTCGCGATCGTAAAGTGGCCGAGTTTTACGAGTTGATTTTCCCTGGCGTTGACGAAAAAAAAAAGCGCGCTCGCTCACGTATACATAATACAGCAGCCGCGGCCGACGCACACAAACTTCAAGAGAGAAAGAGAGAGAGAGAGAGAGAGAGAGAGAGAGAGATAAAGCTTGCAGCGGATAAAAGCATTCGGTTAAAGGAGCCTTAACACGGATCGGCCATATTAAGGGATCGATCTCTACTTTACGGCGGGTCGTTAACTTAAAAGGCCTCGACACCTGGCCTCTCGCTTCCCTTCCTTCCTGTTTGCCGGCGTCGATTGGACCCGAGCGAATGGCGCATTTGCCAATTAATAATCTGCCGGCTCATCCCTTTCCGCCCGCTATTAGATCCCCCCGAGTGACTTTCGACAAATAGGGATACGCGACGCCGAGGCTCTCTTTTTTCCTCTACCCAACCCTTTTAACGCAACGACCGACGCTCGTAAAGCGGCTACTTTTTACGGCCGATTTATTTACGGTTAATTCGCTATTTCACCGGACAACCCAGAGACTTCCGCTCGGCTCCTCGCGCTTTACTTTGAGAAGAGCTTTTTTCCTTTTTTCGCCGAGAGGTGAAAAGCTCTCGATGAATATTATGGACCTCCGGAGAGCTTTTGAAGCGCGAGCCTCGCATTTTTTAATTGCGCCGATCAATTACTGTTAAGAGGGGAGATATTTGATATTTCGAAAAATTCCCGCGGGCTCTTAATGAAGCGGGCTTTTTATGTCTTTGATTTATAATGCACGTAAACGGTGAAAAGGATTTTTCGCGGCGAAATTGTTATTTCATTATACACAAAAATCGTTTTGTAAAAGGAATAACGAAGAATTTCATTCCATGAATTGATTAGAGACACAAAGCATAGCTGCTTGTTACTTTTTAAAATAATGATCAATTAAAATTTAAGATATAATTCCAAATATTTTTACTCAATTTCAGAAAAATAATTTTTTCGCAGCAACCAATTCATTTTCTTCAAATAAGCAGCTTTACGCGTTAAACTGAACTGATTAGTCTCTATTATATCAAAATAAACCAAATAATCAATGTTCATTGAGAGATTGATTGTAGTATTTGGCATTGAAATGGTATCATCTACTGATTTATTTGTTATCTTGTTATATTCAAACAGACACCCAACCTTTCCAAAGCCAACATTTACAAAATTTCAAAATCCAACTTATCTACACTGATAGAACTTTTCATTAAAATTTACGAAAGAAAGCCGTATAAAAATTACGAGACGAATCGTAATCGTGGCATCATGTGGCATTTTGTTCATTATACGTCACCGCGCAGAAAATTTTACTGACTGCCTCGTAAAAATGACCGATCTCTTGGGCAGCCATAAATAAGATATAACATGCGCAAGTTTCAAAATAATATATTTCAGGTATTAACTTTAAGTATATTAATTTAAACATGTCATTAACAATAAAAATTAATAAATAATCAAAAATACTTTACTTTAGCATTGACTTACGACAATATGATCTACCTAACCTCAACTTCCAATATCTACTGTCACCTATCGTTCGGTAAAATTTACGTTCTATTGAGTAAAATTAATGCATACTACCGTATAAAATTACGAAACAGATCGATAAAAATTGTGATTCTTTAAGTAAAAACCACTGATTGAAAAAATTACGGGACGTTCAGTAAAATTTTCTTGAGCGTATAATAATTATTTCGTGTCGTTAATTACTAATTCATGGATGGCACTGTAATTATTTATCGAGAAACGCGTAAATTCTTAGACCCACACGGAGAGAAATACTTGATTAAAAATTAGTATAGTCTATCGTAATCGAAGGACAAACTCGCACTATCCTGAAAAA